>OY740798.1:14819456-15359456 GCA_963514005.1 Raja brachyura | reverse complement strand
TGGATCCATCTATCACTTAGACACAAAAAGCTGGAGTAACTCAGCGGGACAGGCGGCATCTCTGGAGAGAAGGAATAAATGGGTGATGTTTTTTTTGGGTCGAGACCCTTCTTCAGACTATCCACCTATATCCATCTATCACTTACCAATGTCTGGGCTCACTCCTCCCCCTCACCTCTTTGGACATAGAACACAAAATAGACAGCATAAAATAATACAACACTGCCTTAAACACCACCCCTGGCAGCGCATTCCAGGCACTCACCACCCTCATGGAATCAAGTAGCAGGGAAACAGGCCCTTGACCCAACTTCCCCATGCCAACGAAGATGCCCCTATCTAAGCTCGTCTCACCTGCCCGCATTTGCCCCATATCCCTACAAGCTTTTCCAATCCATGTACCTGCCCAAATGTCTTTTAAATGTTGTTAAGTTGTTATAGTTGTGAGTGGAGGCATCTGTCTCAGCTATCTCCTCTGACAGTTTGTTCCATACACTCTGTGTGAAATATTTGCCCCTCAGGTTCCTATTAAATCTTTCCTCTCCTCACCTTAAACATGCTCTCCGGTTCATGATTCCCCTACCCTGGCTAAAAGACTCTGGGAATTTACCTTATCTTTCACCTTTATGATTTTCTACACCTCTGTAAGATCACCGTCAGCTTCATGTGAAGCATGGAATGTGATAGTTCCTTCTACGAGCTATCACCCCTTTACTCCGTTAGTCTGCAGAAGGGTCTTGACCCGAATTGCCATCTGTCTATCTCCCTTCACAGATGATGCCTGACCTGCTGAGTTCCTCCAACACTTCGGTTTTTGCTCCAGATTCCTGGATCTGCCATATCTTGTGTTATGTCGCTCAACACAAGGCTTGGTTCCTAAATCTAAATAAAACATATAAAGGGATGAGGGGCGAGTTGGCTGTTGTTTCTGGTAGAAAACGTTAAAAGGCCTGATAATACTTAACATTTAAGGAAATAATGCATATGAATAATGCATACCATGTGGTCCATCCAGCACCGAGAAGAGAAGACATCAAAGAGAATATGAAATCATTACTGAATTTACTGGAAATAGATGAGGATTGAGTGCAATGTAGAATTCTACAAAGGACCAAGGAATCAATGAGGACAGACATGATAGAATATGAGTGTTGACCCACGAGAAGCAAGAACACACACTGTGGGAGCTTCAGTAGCGTGTAAAGAGGGAACGACTACTTTCAAGAGCATTTATAACTGGGACAAAGGAAATAATGGAGGAATTAAACAATTACTCTGTGGCGTGTCTGGTGGAAGACAAAGAAAACCCTGCCCGGACTACCAGTTAACAAAGAGTCCAGGGAGACCTGGGATCTGAAGAAAACGAGTATTATTTTAAAAAGCATCAGTGAAGCTGGTGAGATGGAACGCTGATGAATCCCAAAGACCAAATGAACTAAATCCTAGAGGTGGCAATGGAAATAGGGTACAGAGCTGTACTGCACAGAAACAGGCCATTTGGCCCACCTTGACCATTCTGACCATGTAGGCATACTAGGCTAGTCCCAATAGCCTGCATTTGGTCCGCATCCCTCCAAACCATTCCTATCCATATATCTGTCCAAATGTCTTTTGAAATTCACAATTGTATCCACATCTATATTTTCCTTTGGCAGCTCATTCCATATATGGACAATCCACTAAGTGAAACATTTACACCTGGGATCCCTCTCTCCCCTCTCACCTGAAGCCTATGCCCTCTAGCTTTTGAATCCTATACTCTGGGAAAGAAACTGTGGGCATTCACATTTTCTCATGATCTGTACACCTTAATAAGGTCACCCCTCAGCCTCCATCGCCCCAAAGAAAGAAGTCCCAGCCTCTCCAATCACTACCGATAACTCAAGCATCCAAGCCCAAGTAGCGTCCAGGTGATAGACATAAAATGCTGGAGTAACACAGCAGGTCAGGCAGCATCTCTGGAGAAATAGGATCCTTTTTCTCCAGAGATGCTGCCTGACCCGCTGTTTCTCCGGCACGTTGTCTATCTTCAGTAGAAACCAAAGATCCTATAGTGGAACAAGATAGATCACTCCTTCTAAATGCAAGATAGAACACTCCTTCTAAGGCTGACGTGTAGTACGCAACGGAGCGGAACATGGGCCTTTTTTTCATCCATTTCTATAACCCGACCCGACTCGCAGTTAATCAACGTTGCGGGGGAACAGTTTTTGTTAATAAATTATAATTCTGAAAATGAGAAGATTTTTCCCAAATAACTTTTATTTTTACGAGGATGTTTCCGTAACCGTCTTCCATCTCCGCACTAGTTATCTTTGCTCTGCTATGGGATCTTTGGTGCGGAGACGGAAGCGGGTTACGGAAATGGGGCCGAAAATTACCCATGAATCTGCCCCTGACCGTACTACCTCTTTTTCGTCGAGTGGACCATCTTGCTTGCTATAGGATCTTTGGTGTAAACCAGATTTGCAGTTCCTTTCTACACACCAACATCCAGGTGAACCTGTTCTGCATCTTTTCCAACTTAATGACATATTTCCTGTGGTTGGGTGACCAGAGCTACACACAGCTAATGCAATTATTCTCGCCTTCCTGGGGTGAGATGAGGGAGTTCAGAACCCACCTGCTCTTCCTTCCTTCGGTGAAGCTGGACGGTGAGGGTGCCTCCTCGCTCCACCCCTCCTCCTTCTCTGGCTCCTGCCGTGACTCCTTCCGCTCCTGGCTGAGTTGGGCTTTCAAACCTTCTTGGTATCTTGGAGACAGAAATATTCATCGGTCAGGGCTTTGGGTAGAAGAGTCGGGAAGTCATGAGCAGTTTTGTTAAAAGTTTGGATAGGCCACATTGGGGTGTTGTGTGCAGTGCTGTACATCAAAGTACAGGAAGGCTTTGGAGAGGGTACACAAGAGGTTTCCCAGAATGCTGCCTGGATCACAGGGCATTTGCTACGAGGAGAGGTTGGATAAACTTGGAATCTTTTCTCTGGAGCGTCGGAAGCTGAGAGAAGACCTGACAGAACTAAATAAAATGATGAGAGGCATAGATAGGGTAGACCGTTTTTCCCAGGGTGGAAATGTCAAAGATGACATAGCTTTAAGACGAGGGGTGAGAGAAGCAGCTTATTTTACACTGGGAATGGTGTGGGCCTGGAATGTGCTGCAAGGACTAGTGGTAGAAGACAAGTAGCAGTATTTAGGAGGTATTTAGATGGGTACATAAATAGGCTGGGGATAGAGGGATTTTGACCAGGCACAGGCACAGAGGATTAGTTTAATTTGGCTTTATGGGTCGCACCGACATCATGGGCCAAAGGTTCTGTTCCTGTGCTGTACATTATCAGACTCTGATTCAACCGGGAGAGTGGAAAGCTTTGGAATTTGAGAAATGCAGAGATCTTGCTTGGTAACAGAAGCTGGAGGTGGCTACAAAGATTGGGAGGGGCAGGTGGGCAAGGAATTTGCAAAGGCAGATGAGAATTTAACACAATGCAGCACCAACAAAGTTGGGGCCTTGGTGGAAATGGGAAAGGGATGTGAAGGGCAGGAAGTGCTCAAAGTGCATTTATTGTTCCAGGAATGTCCTTGGGAGTTACAAGTAAAGGCAGATTGCTGGCGATGGACCGGAAAACTTGCCGAGGTCCGAACTGAAGGGTGGGATATAGTTGTGTAGGTTTTACTGACTCCAGCTCTGGCAGCCAGGGGCGTCGAGGAAGCTGCCATCTTGGCAGAAGCTCGTGCACTGGGCACATTAGCACTCGGGGTAAAGGAGACCATGCAGCGTGCACAGAGGTTGGAGCCGGTCCTATCGCCCGTATATTCTGCACAGATGCTCTCTGGGCACGGAGGCAGCCTCACCCTTTGTTAAACGCTTCCTCCTCAATCTTGGCTTTGGTCTCCGGGCTGGTTACTGCCGCAGCGAGAGGCTGGACATCTCCCGTAGCCGGCCGCTCCACCTCTCTATCGCCGTTCTGCTTCCTGCAGTGGACAGGGGAAACAAGGAGTTTGGTGGCACAAGGAGCGGATCTCACAGTGTCGTTGCTTTGTTGGCCACAGCTCAGGGTCCTTCGGCCCAACTCATCCATGTCGACCAAGATGCTACTCTCATCCACCCATAACCATTTAACCTTTCCTATCCATGCACCTGTCCATATGCCTTTTAAATGATATTATTGTATTATTTCCTCTGGCAGATTATTCCAGATACCCACCACCCTCAGTTCCTATTTAATCTTTCCCCACTCACCTTCAATCTATGACCTCTAGATCTTGATTCCCCAACCTTGAGAAAATGACCCTGTGCATTCACCCGATCTATTCCCCTCTTAATTTTATGCACCTCACCCCTCAGCCTCCTGTGCTCCAAGGAATAAAGTCCTTGCCTGCCCAACCTCTTCCCATGGTATATATTGTTTTTCTTTTGCACAATGTATTTTACCGCCTTGCAGAATTTTGTGTAATTAATGCCTAGTTTATGTTTTCTTGTGTTGGCTGAATCTGAATTTAAAAAGACATTTGGATAAGGTACATGGATAGGAATGGTTTAGAGGGATATGGGCCAAACGCATTGGGGCAGTTGGGACTAGTGTAGATGGTGCTTTTTTTGGTCTGATGGGCCAGTTTTCGTGCTGTATGACTATATGTGCCTGTGATGCTGCTGCATTTTGCTTGTCCCTCACTGTACAATGACCATAAACGGGACTTAACTTCAAGTATCTATATGTGGCTTCACACCCACTCTGCTCTCTCCTCTGTGAGGATCCCCATTGCATCCCCCAATCTCAGCAGCCCCAGACACTGCTCGCTACCACCCTCCTGTGGACGGGCAGGGTGCGGTGGCCGCGTGGCAAGGACCAGGAGCTGAACTCACGTCTCCACGAGGGGACTCAGCATGGGGCTGGAGTGCAGGGCAATCCTGCTGGAGCTGCTGGGAATGGTGCTGGGGCTGGTGGTGATGGCGTCCGAGCTGCCGGCGTTGCTGGTGGAGTTCGAGCTGTTGGTTTCAGTGCTACTCTGTGACTCCATCTGCAAGCAGAACAAAAAGAGCCAGTTTGTTAACAACATGGAGACACAGGGAACTGCTGTTGCTGGAATCTTGAGCCAAACACAACATGCTGAAGGAACTGAGCAGGTTTTGAGGAAGCTCGAAATGGGAGGGGGGACAAGCCTGGCAATTTAATGGAGATTTAAACCAGAGACCAGTAGGCCTACGCGATCTCCCTGTTGCTAAACACTTTAAGTTCCCCTCCCGTTCCCACATTGACCTTTCTGGCCTGGGCCTCCTCCACAGTCAATGAGGCCCAATGCAAATTGCCTTATATTTCGCATGGGCAGCTTGCAGTATGAACATTGATTTCTCCAACTTGAAGTAACCCGTGCTTTCACTCTCTCACTCCGTCCCTCCCCCACCCCGGGTTTCCGACTAGTTTCACTGCCCTCCTGATTAATTTTACTGATTGTACGCGTCGCGGTCACCTTCCCCTCAGCCAACAATAAACCATTCGACATTTCCTTCATCATCGTCTGCTTTGATCTGTCATTTTCACACCTTACATTCTCTTTGTACCCATCCCTCTCCCCTGACTCTTAGTCTGAAGAAGGGTCTCGACCCGAAATGTCACCCATTCCTTGTCTCCAGAGATGCCGCCTGTCCCGCTGTGTTGCTCCAGCATGTTGTGTCTATTTGCAATAAAGTATGTCATTGTCCCATTACTGGAACATATGACAATTAAACACTCTTGACTCTGACCTTGACATTGGTGTGGAGAAGGAGCTGGTGCAGGAGGGAGGGTTCTGGATGTATGGATCATTTGGGTGGTAAAGAAGGTTATCGGTCTGCCTGCCTCCATCTATTGAGCACGGACATCAGGACATCTTGTTGCAATTGTACAAGTCTGTTAGTGAGACCACACTTGCACAGTGCACAGTTCTGGTCACCCTGCCCTAGGAAGGATCATTAGGCAGGAGAGGGTGCAGAAAAGATTCTCCAGGATGTTACCTCATTGAGGGCTTGAGTTATAGGGAGATGTAGGCTGTATTTTCTTTTTCTTTGGCACATGGGTAGCTGAGGGGGTGACCTTATAGAGAGATTGAAAATCATGAGAGGGTATATATAAAGTGAATGGTCACCGTCTTTATCCCCCATAATAGGGGGGGGTCCAGAACTAGAGGGCGCAGGCTTAAAATGGATGGGAACATTTTGTTAAAAAGACCCGCGGGGTAATTTCTTTACACAGAGGGTTGCACTTATGTGGAACAAGCTGCCAGAGGAAGCACTAGAAGCTGGCACAATGACGATTTAAAATATATTTAAACAAGTAGATGGATAGGAATGGTTTGTAGTGATATGGGCCAAGTACTGTACATGCAAATAGGACTAGCCCCGCTGTAAAATCTGATTGGCATGGACGGGTTTGGGCCGAAGGGGCTGTTTCCTTACTGTATGACGTCCATCACTCTAAGATATCAACACCATCGAAAGTGAAGGGTCACAGCTAATCTCAACCGAATGATAGCGACTCGAACAATGGCGTATGGACAGAAAAAGTGCTGACACATGTTACTAATTAAATTTAGGGATAAAATTGGTCCATTGGAGAGACCGAGTGGACAGCTATCTGCAGAGCCAAAAGAGATGGGGGAGATATTGAACAATTTCATTTCTTCAGTATTCACCAAGGAGAAGGATATTGAATTATGTGAGGTAAGGGAAACTAGTAGAGTAGCTATGGATACTATGAGTTTCAAAGTAAAAGAAGTACTGACACTTTTGAAAAATATAAAAGTGGATAAGTCTCCAGGTCCTGACAGGATATTCCCTAGGACATTGAGGGAAGTTAGTGTAGAAATAGCCGGGGCTATGACAGAAATATTTCAAATGTCATTAGAAACGTGAATAGTCCCCGAGGATTGGCGTACTGCGCATGTTGTTCCATTGTTTAAAAAGGGTTCTAAAAGAAAACCTAGCAATTATAGACCGGTTAGTTTGACTTCAGTGGTGGGCAAATTAATGGAAAAGATACTTAGAGATAATATATATACGTATCTGGATAAAGAGGGTCTAATTAGGAACAGTCAACATGGATTTATGCCTGGAAGGTCATGTTTGACTAATCTTCTTGAATTTTTTGAAGAGGTTACTAGGGAAATTGACGAGGGTAAAGCAGTGGATGTTGTCTATATGGACTTCAGTAAGGCCTTTGACAAGGTTCCTCATGGAAGGTTGGTTAAGAAGGTTCAACTGTTGGGTATAAATGCAGGAATAGCAAGATGGATTCAACAGTGGCTGAATGGGAGAAGCCAGAGGGTAATGGTGGATGGCTGTTTGTCGGGTTGGAGGCAGGTGACTAGTGGGGTGCCTCAGGGATCTGTGTTGGGTCCTTTGTTGTTTGTCATGCACATCAATGATCTGGATGAAGGGGTGGTAAATTGGATTAGTAAGTATGCAGATGATACCAAGATAGGGGGTGTTGTGGATAATGAAGAGGATTTCCAAAGTCTACAGAGTGATTTAGGCCAGTTGGAAAAATGGGCTGAAAGATGGCAGATGGAGTTTAATGCTGATAAATGTGAGGTGCTACACCTTGGCAGGACAAATCAAAATAGGACGTACATGGTAAACGGTAGGGAATTGAACAATACAGTTGAACAGAGGGATCTGGGAATAACCGTGCATAGTTCCTTGAAGGTGGAATCTCATATAGATAGGGTGGTAAAGAAAGCTTTTGGTATGCTAGCCTTTATAAATCAGAGCATTGAGTATAGAAGCTGGGATGTAATGTTAAAATTGTACAAGGCATTGGTGAGACCAAATCTGGAGTATGGTGTACAATTTTGGTCACCCAATTATAGGAAGGATGTCAACAAAATAGAGAGGGTACAGAGGAGATTTACTAGAATGTTGCCTGGGTTTCAACGGCTAAGTTACAGAGATAGGTTGAATAAGTTAGGTCTTTACTCTCTGGAGTGCAGAAGGTTAAGGGGGGACTTGATAGAGGTCTTTAAAATGATGAGAGGGATAGACAGAGTTGATGTGGACAAGTTTTTCCCTATGAGAATAGGGAAGATTCAAACAAGAGGACATGACTTTAGAATTAAGGGACAGAGGTTTAGGGGTAACATGAGGGGGATCTTCTTTACTCAGAGTGTGGTAGCGGTGTGGAATGAGCTTCCAGTGGAAGTGGTGGCGGCAGGTTCGTTGGTATCATTTAAAAATAAATTGGATAGGCATATGGATGAGAAGGGTATGGAGGGTTATGGAATGAGTGCAGGCAGGTGGGACTAAGGGAAAAAAGTTTTTCGGCATGGACTTGAAGGGCCGAGATGGCCTGTTTCCGTGCTGTAATTGTTATATGGTTATATGGTTATAAAGGAAATGTCAGCAGCAAGATCTGTGGAGGGATAAACAAAGCTAATGTTCCATGTCGACGACTCTTCATCAGAACTTGGTTGGGATCTTATCGGGCCAAGCCCCTTGATTAAACACCTTCTGAAGGTGGCGGGGGGTGGGGGGGGGGGGGGGGGGGGGGGGCTGCTGCCACGGGCAGGCAGTAGATAGGACTGTTTGGTGAATGTTTGTAACTTTGTCAGTGCCAAAACCTGGCGACACGTGTGCATTTCCTAGGCGAGGTCTGCTATATGATTTTACTGGGTTTTATGCGAAACAAAGCATTTCACTGCACCTAGGTTCATGACAATAAAGTATCGTCATCACCCTACATTCATCATCATCATCATAATTCATTAATTCCGACAAAATGTAGACACCCGCTCCTGTCTGCCTTTACAGAATTCTGTTGCATTTGTTACTTGTGGCCTGTCTTGCGCTGGATTGATCTTATTGATGTGTACAAGATCATGAGGGGCAATGATAAAGTGAACCAGGCACGTGCCGTCAGGGTAGGCAAGGTAGGCACTGCCTACTCTGACTAAAATTATAGCATAGTAATAACTAAATATAAATAATAAAGGCATGGGAGAATTATGCCTATGTAAAAGATCGATCTCTTGGGTAGGCATAATTCTCCGTGCCTTTCATCCGCAGCGCTTGTAACACGGGAAGGTCTGTGCAGCCCACGTGCCGTCAGCGCTCCTGAAGCCGGCAGTTTCAAGCGGGGCTGAAGGCAGCAGAAACTCTGCCTTTGCAGCACTGCGCATGCGCATCAGTCTACTGCGCATGCGCAGCGCAAGTTTCTTGGCGGGGTTTTCAAATATAGTTTGTCAATATTTTAAGTGTATCTTAGGTAACTAAGAGAGAAGAATGGAGTTTGTTTACCGATAATGTGGTAAGTACATTTTGTGTTTATGTTTTTAAATACCGTATTTCCCAGTGTGTGGGGGTGGGGGGAGAGCTCCTTTCATAGCGTTTGGGGAGTCTGGCCCGGGGTAAAGTTGCGGGGAGGGCACGAATGTTATGAAGGCTTGGGATAATGCCACTTGCGACGCTCCTTGCACGGAGGCATGGAATGCCACCGCATTGAGGCCGGGGGGGGGGGGGGGGGAGAGAAGTAGCTCGGGTGGCTGAGCGGCCGCCGGGCCGGACAGCGGAACCAGCCGCTACCTTCGCTCCTTCTGCCGGTCCCCGCTCACCTCTGGCAGCTCTCAGTCTAAAAACCTCTCTCTTACCGCTCGCTGGCCTGACTCATGTCCTTAAATTCCGACAGCACGATTGAGGTTACTTGGCTGTGCGGATTTAAGGATTTGCAGGAAGCCGCTGACATGAGCGAAGTCGGCGACTCTCCACACGCTGTGAAAGGAACTGTTCCCCCAATTGGTATAGGACTAGCAAGCCTTGGGCAAATTGAAATGTCACTGTTTTTATTAATTTATTCATTTAACGGGGAGAACAATCTGCGCATGCGCGGTTTAATTTTTTTTTAAGCGGACTGAGTGCCTACCCTGAGTAAATACTCACGGCACGTGCCTGAAGTGAACACTCAGTCTTTTTCCAGGGGAGAGGATTCTAAGACTAGAGGCCATAGGCTTAAGGTGAGAGGGAACAGATTTAAGAGGAATCTTTGGGATAGCATTTGAACTCAGAGAGTAGTCCGTATCTGGAATAAGCTGCAGAAACGGATACAATTACGACTTGTAAAAGACATTTGGACTGGGCCAAATAGGACTTTCCCAGAATGCCAATTTGGTTGGCATGGACAAAGTGATTGGGACCTGTTTGTGAATCTTCTTGACTCTAGAGATCATAGCTGTGTGACTCCAAGAGTAACCTGCACATCTATCTATGCACTCCGAACATGGATCCAGTGGATTACCCTTCATCTCATCACCAATCTTCCCTCTTCTCCTGAGGAGTCTCCAATCCCTTGACGCAATCTACTTATTGGTTTGTCTCAGCCACCAAGCACGACCCCCGGAGGCTGCAGCGAATCGTCCGATCAGCTGAGAAGGTTATTGGCTGCAACCTTCCCTCCATTGAGGAACTGTACACTGAAAGGGCCAGGAAGCGAGCGGGTAAGTTCACCTCTGACCCCTCTCACCTTGGCCACAAACTCTTTGCATCACTTTCCTTTGGAAGGCGACTCCGGACTGTCAAAGCTGCCACATTCAAACATAAAAGCAGCTTTTTACCATGAGTAGTAGCTCTACTCAATAACCAAAAAGTCTGCAGCCTCCTTTTGCTCTGGCATTTTATTTCATTCCCATGTTTAATCGATAATGTTTTATTATTAATGTTTAAAGTTTTATGTGTCATTCTTAATTGTCACTGTGTGTCATGTTGTCACTTGCGAGCGGAGCACCAAGGCAAATTCCTTGTATGTGAACATACTTGGCCAATAAACTTATTCATTCATTCAAAGGAGAACTGTAAGATTGCGGCAAACAGCTGTGCCTCCTCCTGTCTGACTTAGTGTTAGAGGGACACACAGCACAGAAACGGGCCCTTTGGCTCACCGTGCCAGAGAGCCAAATTGCAACCCTTTTGCCCATCGACACTAATCCCATTTGCCGAATCAGGATCACATCCTTCCATGCCTTGTCTATGTATGTGTCTGTCTAAATGCCTCAAACTAATAATTCTATCTGATTTCACGACCTCCTGCAGCAGTGACTTCTGGAAATCAACCACTATCTGCACAATAAACTTTCCAGTTAAATCTCCTCTAGAACTTCTTCCTCCCACCCTAATCTATTGCCCTTGTGTTATTGACACCATTTGCTTTGGCATCAAACTCTTATAACTGATTCTTTCCGGCAACTTATTTCCAGCAGCTTCGTTTTTTTCTGGGATCTCCTGGGATCTCCAAGGGCAGTGCATATTGCTGGTGTCCAGTTGCCCAGCTACAGCAGAGACCATTTAAGGATCAACCACTAGGGGTTGGAACAGAGGTCGGATAGTGTGGACATTTAGACACAGCAGGTCCATTCCCTCCATTGATGCTGCCTGACCACTACGTTCATCTGGGACTTGCCCAAGATTTCAGCATCTGCAGATCCTTGTGAGCAGAAACAGTTGGTATTCCCCTCTGGGGGATTTCTATGGACTGATGTGGTTTTACAATCCGGATCTATTACAATCATCATTTTGAATGGCTTGTCGCTTTATTCCAAATTCCACATTACAGACTTTATTTGAATTCCATGACTTTGGATTTGACTTTGGATGTCTGTAAGAATTATGATGTTTGGTTCCGGGACATATGACAATAAAACACTTTTGACCATTGAGATTACTTATTCATGGCTCTGGAACCTGCTGTGAGATCATACCCACTGGACCACCATGCAACCCAAGTCTCCAGAGAGCTCCTTCACATTCCCCCTCTCCCATCAGACACACGGTTATGTGATTGATTCTTAACTGCCTCATGAAGTGGCTTAGCAAGATTTCATAACCGGGATGTTAAATCAGGAAGCAGATGAAATGAAACCAACGACATATCAACGACATACTTCCTCTTAGCCTGCATCCATCCCATTCCCTTAATTCCTCTCTCCAGATGACTTGCTCCAATGAATCAGGTGCCCCTGAGAAGTCTTGTTGAACAGAGGATCTAGTGGACAGAGCCCTTGACCACACCTCATCTAACTTGTGCGGTACTAGTCGCCCCATTACGGGAAGGCTTTGAAGAAGATGCAGACAAGGTCTGCATCCTCATGGGGTTTCACATGGGGCATCCTCATGTAACGTTTACAGGACTCACTAGAATTTAGAAGATTGAGGGGGGATCTTATGGAAACGTACAAAATTATTAAGGGGTTGGACAGGCTAAATGCAGGAAGATTGTTCCTGATGTTGGGGAAGTCCAGAACAAGGGGTCACAGTTTAAGGACAAGGGAGAAGTCTTTTCGGACCGGGATGAGAAAAACATTTTTCACACAGAGAGTGGTGAATCTGTGGAATTTCATTTCGGAGTCACGTGAGTGACTTCGTGAAGAGCCCGCCGGCGCGCATGCTCGACATATCGTCGTATCGCGTTGCTGCGACGGCTGACGGAGGAGCGAGCTCCTCGCCTCGAGCAGAAGGCTTCGAGCAGAAGGGTCTGTGCGGCTGCACGGCCCGTTTCACGCAGCCCTCTGAGAAGGGGAAGGGCAGGAGCCCAGCAGCCTAACCCTGTCGGGGCTAAGGCTCTGCCTGCCGCCAAGGAGCGGTCAGGTTCCAGGACGGGACCCGGGGCAGCTGTGAGGTCCAGCCGTCGCCCCCCAACTTTCGATGCCGGGACGAGTCAGTTGGGGGTCCCGTCACGGTCGCCGAGCCCCCCATGGATGGGTGGGCGAGACCATGCGTCGGCAAGGTCCACGATGTGGGCAGCTGGCAAGCCTGCACGGGCCCAAGGTATCCAGGCTTCGGCTGGTGCCGACACCATGCCGCATCTGTCCATAGAGGCAACGGCTTCCGCTCCCGCTAAACGGAGGCGGTTGAACACGCCCGTGCAGGAATCGCGCAGTTTCGCCTCGGCGGCTGTCGACGACAACTACCGGCACCGGCAGGGCCTCGACGAGGTGCGGGCCGATGACAGGAGCCCCGGCCAATTTTCAGAGCCGGAGGACTCCGACCACCTGAGTGTTCAGGGTGAAGGGCGTATTGACCGGATGGAGCGGCTGCTGGAGCTTCTCCTACAAGGTCAACAACAACAGGCATCCAGCAGCGACAGGCACAGGGCTTCATCACCAGCTTCGTACACCAGCCTGGAGCAGCAGGACGAGGAGGCCGTGGTTGACCCCATCCCACCCCCGCCTGAATTACCGGCGGAGGACCTCCTCGATGTGGCTACCAAATTTGCAGCCCCTCATTCGTTGGGGCTTCCCATCAATACGAAGTTGGCAGCCACAGTGGACTTCCTAAATAATCACCAGCTTCAGGAGGAAGTCCTACTACAAGCCATGAGCCGTCACAAGGCTCCATCAAACTGCAATTCCCTCAACGTGCCTGTGGTCAATACGCCAATATGGGGCAACATCAGTGCGGCTATCCGTCAGCAGGAGCTGAAAATTCAGCGGATCCTGAAACTCCTCATGGCCGGGATTACTGCCTTTGTGCGGTCGGTCGACGGAGAGGAGCTTAATTTGGACCAGGAGGATGCTCTGGCGCTTCTGTGCGCTACTCAAAACGAAATAAACGGCTTTCGGAAGAACAGCATCCGCCCAGCGCTCAACCCTAAGTTTGCAGGGTTGTGCAAACCACCGCCGCCGCCGCCGCCCCGTCAGCTCTTTGGCGAAGACCTCTCCAAAAGGGTCAGAGAGCTGGATGAACAAGCCAAGACCGTGGGGCTCATGCGCTCTCACAGTGCCCCCACGCCATCAAGCTCGAAAGCCCCACTTGGCCGTTCACGAGGGTCTGTCAGCACTTCCACCAGGAATTACCCTCCAGCTCCAAACCGATATCAGCCACCCCAACCCCAGGGGTCTTTTTTAGGACAGGCTCGGCAGAAGCCGAGGTGGAAAATGAGGACGCCACGACCTCAAACCAACCCAGCACCTCCACGACCACCCACTCGTGTCAGGGACCGCCGGTAACCACAGAGGTGAGGCGATCTGGTTCTCTTTTTTCTCTTTGTTTAACTCCACATGTTGGTGGGCGTTTGCGGTTGTTTGCGGGTGCATGGGGTGACATTACCAGCGATGAGTATGTGTTACGGAATATTCAGGGCCATAGTATTGAGTTTATTAATGGGGACATCCCTCCACCTCAGCATAGGCCGGGTCGTACTTTCAAACTAACGGCTGCGGAACAGTCAGTAGGCTATAAGGAAATTTTAAGGTTGGAACAGAAAGGGGTCATAGAGAGAACGGTTCATGAGCCCGTTGAATTTGTTTCCAATATTTTCACTAGACCTAAGAAGGATGGAGGCTGTAGAGTCATTATTGATCTAACCACTCTGAATAACTTTGTAACATATACTCATTTTAAAATGGACACGTTTGAAACGGCCAAATCATTGATTTCACAAGGGTGCTTTATGGCATGCATAGATTTACAGGATGCGTACTATACCGTACCTATGAAAAAATATTACAGAAGGTTTTTAAAATTTATCTGGATGGATCAGCTGTGGCAATATAGGGCGTTGCCTAATGGGCTCACCACAGCCCCTCGCTTATTTACTAAATTGGTGAAGCCAATTATGGCTTATTTAAGACAAAGACATCATATTGTTATGGCCTATTTAGATGATATTTTAATTGTCGGCCACACCTTGGAATTAGCACAACAAGGGGTGGCAGCTGCGGTCAATTTGTTCCAACAGCTTGGGTTCATTGTTCATCCAGAAAAATCTAAGTTCTGCCCCACCCAGGTAATTAATTATCTGGGGTTCCAGGTGAATTCCATTAGCATGAGAGTCACCATACCAATTAACAAAATTGAGGAGGTAACACAGGTGTGTACAGACTTGATTAATACTCGTATACCATCGATTCGTCACACAGCTACTGTCATTGGCAAGATTGTGGCTTTGTTTCCGGCAGCCCGGTATGGACCTCTGCATTATCAAAACTTGCAGAGAGCCAAGATCGCTGCGTTGCGACGGCATGCTGGTCATTATGATCGATCAATGCGGCTGCCGCCTGCAGCATTGGATGAATTACGATGGTGGGTTTGCCACATTAGTAAATCGTTCAAAACTATTATTGAGGCGAAACCGATGATATACTTACAAACTGATGCGAGCTCTGATGGCTGGGGAGCTACGAATCAATTCTCTAGTTGTGGGGGCCGATGGGATACCCTTGAGAATACGATGTTGGTATCACAAGGGATCAACTATTTGGAGCTGCTTGCAGCGTTTCACGGACTTTGTGCATATTGTTCCAAGATCATTGGAGCACATGTCCGGCTCCAAATAGACAATACCACAGCGGTGGCATATTTAAACCACATGGGCGGTACCAGGTCAGTTTCATGTGATAAATTGGCTAATTCAATTTGGCTCTGGTGTGTCAAGAGAGACATTTGGATTTCAGCTACCTATTTGCCAGGTGAGCTTAATATTGTGGCGGACGCCAGGTCACGCAAGTTCAATGATAATATTGAATGGATGTTACATCCTGAAATTTTTGCAAAAATCACAGCCAAATTTGGGAAACCGGACATTGACCTTTTTGCGTCCCGGTTGAACCATCAGGTACCAACCTACGTCGCGTGGGAACCAGATCCAGGGGCTATAGCGTTAGATGCATTCTCGCTAGACTGGGGGAATTGCTTTTTCTATGCATTCCCCCCGTTTTGCCTCATCAGTCGGGTATTACGTAAAATTCAGATGGACGGTGCCAAGGGCATCCTTATCATACCCGACTGGCCTACACAGCCGTGGTATCCGATGGTCTTTGACACGCTCAGTGAACCTTGGGTCCGTTTGCAGGGTAGCCCAGAATTAGTTACTCACCCTGTTTCAGGGGAGCCACATCCCTGCCATGGCTATTTAAATTTGTTGGCTTGCAGATTCTGAATCGGCATTTAGAACAATACGGCCTGTCTACCCGGACCATGGATACCATTGCGGCGTCGTGCCGAGAGTCTACAAGGCGAAGATACCGCTCTCACATCAGGAAGTGGGAAGCCTTCTGCAGCCGCTCTCGCATCACGTACGATGCCGTGACTATAACCGACGTCCTGGAATTCCTCGCGGGGTTGCACCATGATGAACACTTAAGCTACAGTGCCATCAACAGCGCCAGGAGCGTTCTATCATTCTACCTCAATATTGAGGTGGGATCCAACAGGCTAGTGTCCAGGCTCATGCGGGGTATTTTCAATACGAATCCGCCTACACCACGTTACAATATCACCTGGGATGTCAGGGACGTTTTAACTCTGCTCAGGACGTGGTCCCCCATGGAAGGGCTCCAGCTGGACAAACTCACCATGAAGCTGGTGATGTTACTAGCGCTGACTTCAGCACAGAGGGTACAGACACTCCACAAACTACGTGTCGACAGAATGATGTCTACCCCCACAGAAGTAGTTTTCTTTGTTGACGAGCTACTGAAGCAACACAGACCTGGGTGCACAGGGCTGCAGCTGAAGTTCCCGGCATACCCCGCCGATGCTAGGCTATGCTTAGCCTCCCATATCCGTTACTACGTCAAGGTGACGGCAAGCATCAGAGGAATGGAGAGATACCTGCTTGTCACTCATAAGAGACCTCACCATCGAGTGACAACACAGACGATATCCAGGTGGCTTCGAGTCGTCTTGGGTAAGTCAGGTATCGACACTAATGTGTTCAAATCTCATTCCACCAGGGCTGCATCGACGTCGGCGGCGGGGGTCATGGAGGTGCCCATGGACCATATTCTCGCCACAGCAGGATGGGCTAATGAGACGGTGTTCCAGCGGTTCTACAACCGGCCCGTTGCTGCGCCTCTACAGTTCGCAGAAGCCGTGCTAGATGCGGGGCAAGAACGTGGAGATGTCCCCGAATGAGGGGTTTTGATTTGTTTGTTAATAAATATGCTTTGTTTTGCAGTATGGACTAGTCAGCAAGTTATTCCTCCCATCCATCCCTGGTAGTGGTGTGACAGCATGGACGTGGTCCAGGGCGTGTCATCACAGAAGCTTTGAAGTCTTCACGAAGTCACTCACGTGACTCCGAAATGAAATAGTAAGATTGAACGAGAACTTACCAGTTCGAAGGTTGATCATTATTTCATGAGGAGTCGAAGTGAGGGATTTCGTGCCCTCCTCGCCCAACCCTCAATCACCTTCAGCTGGTAATCTTAGTCGTTTCATTCTTACTATGTGAAGTCATTTCTTGATTGGTTTCTGTGATTCCACGCCGCTACTTTGAAGTATGTCGAGCATGCGCGCCGGCGGGCTCTTCACGAAATCCCTCACTTCGACTCGTCATGAAATAATGATCAACCTTCGAACTGGTAAGTTCTCGTTCAATCTTACTATTCTCTGCCACAGAAGGTAGTTGAGGCCAGTTCATTGGCTATATTTAAGAGGGGGTTAGATGTGGCCCTTGTGGCTAAAGGGATCAGGGGGTATGGAGAGAAGGCAGGTACAGGATACTGAGTTGGATGATCAGCCATGATCATATTGAATGGCGGTGCAGGCTCGAAGGGATGAATCACCTACTCCTGCACCTATTTTCTATGTTTCTATGTTTCCATGTTTACTACAATGATACCTGAATTATGGAGTGTTAGCTGTAAGGAGAGATTCGACTTGGATTGTTTTCTCTGGAGCATTCGAGATTGAGGGGAGACCTGATGTCAAATTATGAGAGGCATAGATAAGGTAGACAATCAGAAATTTTTCCCAGGGTGGAAATGTTAAAGCCTAGCGGGCATAGCTTTAAGGTGAGAGGAGGAAAGTTATAAAGAGATGTGCAAGCCATTTATTTTTAGCACAGAACTTGCTGCCGGAGGTGGTGGTGGTGGAGGCAGATCCGCTAGTGGCATTTAAGAAGCTTTTTGATAGGCACGTGGATCAGCAGGCTATGGAGGGGTAAGGATGATGTGCAGGCAGATGCGATGGATCACGTGCAGGGCAGGGAGATTAGTTTAGCTTGGCATCATGTTCGGCACAGACATTGTGGGCCACAGGGCTTTTTTTGCGCAGTTCTATGTTTTATGTTCTATTGCCAGCCCTGCTCCCATCCCCTCTCCTCCTGGGCAGAATTCTTCTAATCCTCATCAATCAGCGGTCCGAGAATTTTGCAACTCCAATAAGGTCCACCAATACAGCACATAAATAGGCCCTTTGGCCCATCGGGACCGCACTGACCATCAACCGCACATTCACCCCATATTAATCCTATTTTCCTTTCTCCCCACATTCTCATTTTCCTACCACTCACCTGCACACTAGGGGGCAATTTGCAACAAATTAATCTACCGACCTGCACCATTTACAGGACTGGGAAGAAACCAGAGCGTTTGGAGGAAACCCACACAGCCATGGGAGAACGTGCAGACTCCACACAGACAGTGTCAGAGGTCAGGTATAGAACCTGGCCACCTGCCGCGGTGAGGCAGTGGCTCTACCAGCTGTGCTGCCCATATTTGCAGCTGCTAAACTAACGTTGACCCCATTTGCAATCAATCAGCGGGCTGTAGATGAAAGATAAACATTCTGGTGAAGCATCATTGTCCTGAAACATTAATTCTTTCTCTTTCTCCACAGATGCTGGTTGGCCCACTGAGTGTTTCCAGCAATTTCTGGTACATTTCAGATTTTTAACGTCTGCGGTTTATTATTTGCTTTTCAAAAGCAGAAGTAGTTTGATTAGTGAATGACATGGCAGCAGATTGGGGAACATCTTTTTGCCCTCAGTGAGCAGATTATTGGACCCTCATAAACTGGGTGTGGTGCCGATCTTCCAATCCACCTCACTGCAGAGTTTTCTTTGTAACTGCAGCACGACAATGCAGTTAAACTTCACTTTGCTATCTTTCTCTTTGCACAGCCTGTAATACATGGCTTAATTGTACTCAGATGTATCGCATGATTTAATTTAACCAGATAGCATAGGGTGGCAGGCTGGCTCAGCGGTAGAGTTGTGTCTATCTTCAGTTTAAACCAGCATCTGCAGTTCCTTCTTACACACAGCTGTAGAGTTGCTGCCTTACAGCGCCAGAGACCCGGGTTCGATCCTAACTATTGGTGCTGTGTGTACAGAGTTTGTACATTCTCTATGTGACCTTCTGCGTTTTCCCCGGGTGCTCCAGTTTCCTCCCACAATCCAAAGACATACAGATTTGTAGGTGAATTGGCTTTGGATGGAGATTGTGAATTGGTCAGCGCAGACTAGGTGGGCCAAAGGGCCCGTTTCCTCGCTGTATCTCTAGACTAAACTAAACTCAACACTAAACAGCACGTTCCATGCATCAGTAACAAACCAAAACCACATGATGATTATGGTTCAACAGGGAACTGTGAACTGACTGCGGACCGTGTGATAGTTTATTTCAGATTTCTACACGCCCTGGAGAGGCTGCAAAAAATATTGCAAAGATGTTACTGGGACGACTGGGCTTGAGTTTTAAGGAGAGACTCGATAGGTTGGGAATGTTTCCCCTGAATGAAGGAGAATCTTTTTGAAGTTTATACATCATGAGGGGTATAAACAAGGGAGATGGACAATGTTTCTTTCTCCAGGGTAGGAGAGTTCAAAACTAAAGAACGTAGATTTAAAGTGAGAGATGAAGGAGATAAAGGGCAACTTTTTTTCACACAGAGGGTGGTGGGTATATGGAACGAGTTTCCAGAGGAAGTAGTTGAGGCAGGTACAAAAACAACATTTAACAGACATTTGGACAGGTACATGGAATGGAGAGGTTTAGAGAGATATGGGCCAAGCATGGACAAATAGAAACTACAACAGTACAGCACAGGAACAGGCCCTTCAGCCCACAATATGTGTGTCAAACATGATGCTAAGTAAAACTAATCTAATCTGTCTGTACATCATCTATATCTTTCCATTCCCTGCTTGTTCATATGCCCACTATGTCTGAACGGGACTAGCTTAGGTGGGGCATTTTGGTCGGCATGGACAAGTTGGGCTGAAGGGTCGGTTTCATGCTGAATAACTCTATGGAAACATTTTCCCTCATCCACCCTCTCCAAACCTGTCCTGACCACTCCATCAAACCTCCACTCACAATGAGATCAACCCCAAAAGGTCAGAAGTGGCATGGATAGTGAGGAAGGTTGTCCAAGGCTTGAGATGGACATAGATCAGCAAGAATGTTGGGCAGAGAGCTGGCAGATGGAATTTAATTCCTACAAGGTGATGGATGTTGGGAAGTCAATAGGGGCAGGACGTCTACAGAAAACAGCAAGACACCAAGGAACGTTGATGAACAATGGAAGCTCCGAATCTATAACTGGCAACAGAGGTAGGTAGGGTGGTGAAGAAGGCACACAGCATGCTTACGGCATAGGTCGGGACACAAAATATAAGAGTCGGGATGTAATGATGCAACTTTACAAAACACTGTTTGGACAGCACTTGGGACTACTATGTGCAGGTCTTGTCACCGCACTGTAGGAAGGATGAGGTTGCATTGGACAGAGTGCAGAGGAGATTCACCAGGATGTTGCCTAGATGGAAGAGAGCAAGGATAGGCAGGGCTTGTTCTCCCTGGAGTGAAGGAGGCTGGGGTGTTCAATTTAGTTTAATTTAACCTGCCAGAGTCTATAAAATCAGTAGAGGCATACCTAGACAGTCAGAACCATTTTCCCATCGTGGAAATGTCAAAGACCAGAGGGTATAGCTTTAAGGTGAGAGGGACGAGGTTCTTTTACACAGGGAGCGGTGGGTACTTGGAGTGCGCTGCCAGGGGGTGGTGATGGAGGTGGACACCAGCGTGGCATTTAAGGGGTTTTTAGATCGGCACATGGATATACGGAGAATGGGGGGGGTATAGATCACATGCAGGCAGAGGAGATTAGTTTAACCTAGCATTGTGTTCAGCATGGATATCGTGGGCCAAAGTTGCTGTGCTGTGCAGTTCTACGTTCAATGTTCGTGTTGCATGTATGAAGGGAACTGGGAGAAGATTATGGAACAGAGACAGGTGGACACAAAATGCTGAAGTAACTCAGCAGGTGAGGCAGCAACTATGGAGAGAAGGAATTGGTGACGTTTCGGGTCGAGACCCTTCGTCACAAGGGTCTCGACCAGAAACGTCGGCTCGGCTATTCCTTCTCTCCATAGTTGCTGCCTCACCCCGCAGGGTTGCTCCAGCATTTTGTGTCTACCTTCGATTTACCAGCATCTGCAGTTCTTTGTTAAACATGGAACAGAGACACCTCCCCAGAATGGACTGTACACTTCACATGATCTTTTCCCTTGATCTCCGTTTATCATCGTTGGACAATTAGCGTTAAAGACATTTTTTGTTTCCTACCAAAGCCACGGTGGGCATCGTGGAGCTGCTGGGCGGGTGTCCTGGAAAGTTGATAAACTTCGGTAGCACAGCCACACTCACTCTCCGGCGCGGCACAGTCTATGGAATAAAACACCACAAAGTCGTTAGTAGTTTAAAGCCGCAACATTGAGAAATAAGTCAGTTGTGAGGAGACCCATGTTTGGCATCAGTGTAAAACCCACAGTGATGGTTGGGCAAAGAATGCTACCACCCAAGAACAAACTCACCCCACTGTTTCTCTACCACAGTTAACAACATTAGGGTCTCTGTCTGAGGCCGGGAGAATTAATTGCTGCTGAGACTGGCAGCCAGACTGTAGTCAGTTAACCCTTCTGCAGTTGTACTGGACCCCAGCGAGACCACACCTGGAGTATTGTGTGCAGTTTTGGTCCCCTAATTTGAGGAAGGATATTCTTGCTATTGAGGGAGTGCAGTGTAGGTTTACAAGGTTAATTCCCGGGATGGCGGGACTGTCATATGCTGAGAGAATGGAGCGGCTGGGCTTGTACACTCAGGAGTTTAGAAGGATGAGAGGGGATCTTATTGAAACATATAAGATTGTTAAGGGTTTGGACACACTAGAGGCAGGAAACATGTTCCTGATGTTGGGGGAGTCCAGAAGCAGGGGCCACAGTTTAAGAATAAGGGGTAAGTCATTTAGAACGGAGATGAGGAAACACTTTTTCACACAGAGAGTTGTGAGTCTGTGGAATTCTCTGCCTCAGAGGCCGGTGGAGGCAGGTTCTCTGGATACTTTCAAGAGAGAGCTAGATAGGGCTCTTAAAGATAGCGGAGTCAGGGGATATGGGGAGAAGACAGGAACGGGTACTGATTGGGGATGATCAGCCATGATCACATTGAATGGCGGTGCTGGCTCGAAGGGCCGAATGGCCCACTCCTGCACCTATTGTCTATTGTCTAACCCATGTCAACCAAGCATCGCTCAATGTAAGACAAAAAAGACACAATGTGCTGGAGTAACTCAGCGGGTCAGACAGCATTTCTGGAGGACATGGATAGTCAACAATTCAGGATGGGACTTTTCTGCAGACTAAAAGGGTCCCGACTGCAACGTAGCCTGTCTGTGTCTTCAGAGACGCTGCCTGGCCCGCTGAGTTACTCCAGCACTTTGTATCTATTTTTGCAAACCAGCTTCCTGGTCATGCTCTCATTTCGCTACAGGAGCCTGAGTACCGTGTTTGGATAGCATGCAAAACAAAGCTTTTCACCGTACTTTGGTACACGTGACAATAATACACCTAAATCTATTTATGGATCTTTAGCTAATCAAGTGATAAGAGGCTGGTGTATGGAAAGATCAGCCATGATCTTACTAAATGGGTGGTCAGGGCTGAATCCATTCTTCTCCCCTCCTGCTTAGTCATAGTCATAGAGCTGAACTGCAGGGAAACGGGCCCACCTTGTCCATGACGACCAAGTTTGGCATATTGGGCAAGTCACAGTTATCTGCATTTGGCCCAAGGCCCTCTAATCATTTCCCATCTACTTGTCTGTCCAAATGTCTTTTAAAAGTCATAGTTGCTTCCGCTTTTATAGCTTCCTCTTGCAGCTCAAACACTGTCAAACTGCTGGTGGTCCCCACTCATTTCCACTCTGAAGCCCAGAAGTGAAACAAAACTCATTGAGAGAGCATTATTTTCAAGGAGGCTCTGACCATATCCACTATATGGAGTTCCAGATATTGTCCAATGAAAGCCTGGTGCAGAATAGGTTGACCAGGTCAGCTGCTGAGATGAGGGACATGTTAAAAAGCATTGATGTTCCATACACCCCTGCCCTTGTCTTCCTTGGTGGTTGAGTTTGTGGATTTGGGAAGTGCTGTTGGAGTAGTCGAGGCAAGTAACTCCAGTGGATGGTGCACATTGTGGGGGAGGCACATGTTGGGCTGTATTTAGCTTCTTTAGCTTCCTCTGGTAGCCCATTCCAGAGAAGGATTATCTGGTGTTTTGGGGAGTGGATGGGGTGGCATTCCAACGAGCTGCTTTTCCTGAATGGTGTGGAGCCTGCACTCGCCCGGGCCAGTAGCGAGTGTTCCAGCACACTCCCGACTTGTCCCTTGTAGACGGTGGGAAAGGCATTGGGGTGAGTCAAGAGTTGAGTCATTCACCAGCTGCTGACTGTTCATAACCACATTCATGTAGTCATATGGCTTGACCACATGATGTGTCATTCATGGAATTTAATGCTGTGCAATCATCAATCACTGATGGAGCAGCTAAAGATAGTTGGGCCCTGGACCCTGCCCTAAGGAACTCCTGCGGTGATGTCTTAGGGGAGTTATGAGAGTCAAATGCTGCCTTGGTGTCCAGGGCAGTCACCCTCACCTTGCCTCTGGAATAAGGTACAGGGCCTGGAAACTGTGGCCAACAGCTTGAGCAACCATCAGGCTCTTGAACACTGCACAGCACTAACCTCAGCAATTATCATCTTCTATGTATGGACTGTGTCGTCAGTTTAGTTTAGTTTAAAGATACTCACTGGTGCTCACTGAGTCCGCACCAACCAGCGACCCCCGGACATTAACACCATCCTACACAGTAGGGACAATTTACAGAAGCCGAATTAACCGACAAATCTGTACATTTTTTGAAGTGTGGGAGGAAACCTGAGCACCCAGGGAAAACCCATGTGGTCACGGGGAGAACGTACAAACTCCGTACAGACAGCACCCGTACTCAGGTCTCTGGCGCTGTAAGGCGACAACTCTGCCGCTGCACCACCCCTACAACTGCCCTACTACGGTCTTCAGTTTTGCACTTTTATGGTTTTCTTGTATTATGGTTATTGTTATTGTATCATTATGAATCATTATTATATATTTACCCGTGTGTTATTAGATTTGCAGGCCTGTTCAGCTGCTGCAAGTAAGAATTCCATTGTTCAGTTGCTGGTACATTTGACATTTAAACACTTTCAACATTTGACTCCGCCCTGCGGTCCGGTTAGCCCAGCTGAAAATTGACACCTATTCTCCCAGACGGAGGTAAAACTCTTCATTGCTCTACTCCGAGTAAGAGCAGGGGTATTTTTGCAATGCCCAGGGCAATCTTTATCCATGAATAACCATCACCAGATGAACCACTTCTGCTGATGAGTCACTCTGCTGTCTCCAGAACCTTCTGGTGGCGACATTGACCACCTCATTTCTTGAGTTTGAGCAGCACGACTGTGATTAAGAGTTTATAAATATTTAGTGACACAGAGTGAGTTTCTGAGAGGTTTTGGTAGTTGCAATGGCAGGTTTAATTTTGATCTGGTATTTTGATCTGACCTCCCTTTGATCTGGTATTTTGTTGGTTCACATGCTTGATCAATGGTGTTTTATCATTAATGTTTTATTAGAATTAATGTTAAGTGTTTTCTGATATCCCAAATCTCATTTATTAATTATGGTTTAATGATAGCGAAAAAACTCATACTCAAATTCTGGAAAAAGGCTACTATACCAACACTCAAAATGTGGATTGGTAATATGTTGGAAACGGGCCATTTGGAAGAAATGAGACTCCTCCTAATAGAAAAAAAAGACCAATTCTTAACGAGTTGGTCCCCATTTATTGATCTTATGGATTCATGGGGTGTAATAACATCGTAAAATTAAAAAATCTGGGTTTGAGTGAAAAATGATTAAGAACAAAAAAAATCTATATATCGACTTGTGGCGTGTGAGAATCTCCTGTCTGCTTCACTTTCTCACATCTCTTTCTTTACACTACACTCACTAGGCTATTCTTTACTCTTCGATACTTCTTTCTTTCTCATTTCTTTCTAAAATAAAAAGGAAGTTGTACAAAGAATGTTTTAATAATTGTGGGAACCTGTAGAAAGGTACCATTAAAATGTAATGTACTTACTTCTAATAAATAAATTAAAAAAAATAAAATTTAAAAAAAAAGTGTTTTCTGAGTCATTCGTAACTGTCACTGTATGTCATGTTGTTACTTGTGGGCGGAGCACCAAGGCAAATTCCTTGTATGTGAATACTTGGCCAATAAACCTACTTACTTACTTAATTGTTCAAAAGTCAAGGCGAGAGTCAAGAGTGTTTAATTGCCACATGCCACGGGGGCCACAATAATGGAATTCATACTTGCTGCAGATTTACAGACACAGTGGCGCAGCTGGTAGAGCTGTTGCCTCACAGCGCCAGAGACCAGGGTTCGATCCTGACCTCCTGTGCTGCCTGTGTGGAGTCTGCACGTTCGCCGTGTGACAGTGTGTGGGTTTCCTCCGGCTGCTCTGGTTTCCTCCCACATTCCAAAGACACACGGGTTTGCAGGTTGATTGGCTTTGGTAAAGTGTCACTAGTGTGCAGGATAGAACTGGTGCACGGGTGATCACCGGCTGGTCACTGTGTCTCAGTGGGCCGAAAGCCCTGATTCTACACTGTATCTCTAACCTAAATTAAACAAAACACTCCAAGGACCTGTGAATTTGTATATTAATTGGCCTTTGTAAATTGCCCCTAGTGTGTGGGAGTGGATACAAAAGTGGGAGAACATAGAACTCATATGAACGGGCAATAGCTGGTCAGAGTGGGTTCTGTGGGCCAATGAGTCCTTGTCTCCAAATCCTCCAAACTAAATTAACGCAACAACACAACAAATAAATACACAGTAAACAATCTGTGAGACTGGAACAATACCAGTGCGTTTAGAAAAAAAAATCTGACTTCCTACATTTGTCCCTTACCTTCCCGAGAGTGAGTGACATGGAACGGGCTGTCCTGGGAACTCCATCATCTAAAAGAGAAGGGTGAAGGAGTTAAATGTTCTCCTCTTGTCTTAATCTCTCTTGTGTAGCTTAATCCCACACCTCTCATCCATTGATGTACAAACACCTCTTGTGGGCAAGTGCGACATTTTCTGAATAAGGTCAGTGAAAGAGTACTGCGCTTTCCCAAACGCCCAGCACAAAGGAAGGCCGCTTCCCTCAAAGTGCCTGTCATGGTCCTTGCAGAGTGTGATTCCCACAGTCGCACATCCCTACCCTTTCTCCACTGCCCTAATTATTCCACACTGGACAACCCTATGGAAGAGGAGAGAAGCAGGATGGGGCTGAGCACCCTTTCCAGCTTGACAACATCTTTCCTATAACATGGTGGACAAAACTGATCCCACAGGTTCAATCAACCGGGAGGTAAAAGATGTTGGAGATGGAGCAGGAGCTATGGGGCAGCCCGCCAGCTTTGAGACGAGTGATGGTAAGGAGATTTGATGGGTTGGGAGACAATGCAAGCCCGCATTACCCAGCAGAGGCCCGGAAGGGAAGCTTGGCTCAATGGGAATGGGATTTAGGAAGCTGAGAGAAAAGACTTCAGAGTCAGGATGTGGCCCAGAAACCAAATTCTCCCCCTCTCTGCTTGAAAACAACACATGCATTAGAGTGTTTGAATTTCATCCTGAGTTTGAGTTATAGGGAGAGGGTGGATAAATTAAGATTCGTTTCCCTGGAGCATTGGATGCAGAGGGATTACCTCATGGAAGAGTATATAATCATGAGGGACATAGATGAGATGAATGGCCACTGCTGGTGATGAACTGCTGCTGCAGGAGGGATTGCAGCTCTGTGCTGAATGATAGGGGAGAGCAGACAGAGGAATATGAGGAGATAGTCACAGTATATCAATCCTGTCTATGGACACAGGGTTAAGGTGAGAGGACGGAGATTTAAAGGGGATCTTTGGAGTGAGTGCTTTATACAGATAGTGGCTGATATCGGGAACATGCTGCCAGAGGAGGCGCTAGAATCAGATGCATTTAAATAGTGACGGAGATGGTCCTACTGTGGGCAAGTAGAAATAGTTATGTGGAACGTATAGTCTTTCCGCTGACTGGATAGCACGCAACAAAAAACATTTTCACTGTACCTCGGTACACGTGACGATAAACTAAACTAAGTGGGATTAGTGTAGATTGGCAAAAAAGGTTAGCATGGACAAGTTGGGCTGAAGGGTCCATTTTCACGCTGTATGAGTCTATGAGTGGATGTAACTGACAATCGTTTTGATCAGTATATCAGTGAAACACAGTAAATTCAAGCACTCGGGTGACCGAACATGGCACATCAAGACGACCCAGTCTAATCCCCCATCCCCACACTCTCCACATACCCCACACAGTCAAATCCCCCTCCCCTCATTCCCCATATCCTTAATACCCCACCCACTCTAATTCCTCTACCCCTCACTCTCTACAACCCCCCTCAATCTATTCCCACTGCCCCTGCCTTTAACCCGGCCATGGTGACCAGGCCTTGATGCCCCTCCCTCCCCTGCCTCTGGACACCAGACTGTACAAGTGTCCCTACCGCTGCCGTCTCCGTAGGGGCTGTAGCTCCGGCTCGAGTTCTGGTTGGCCAGCTTCTTGTACTCGGTGAGCTCGGCGTGATCCTTCTCGTACATTCTCTTCAGGTTCTCCACGTACTGCATCATCACCTCGGTGGCCTTGGACATCCGCTTCTCCTGCAACGTCCAGGCGATCAGTTACCAGATTCAGTTTAGTTTAGTTGTGAGAAACAGGCCCTTTGGCCCCCCGAGTCTGTGCCAACCAGTGATCACCCCTACAAGTACTATCTTACACACACGGGACAATTTACAATTTACAGAAGCCAACTACACCACAAACCTGTGCGTCTTTGGAGTGCGGGAGGAAACCCGAGCACCTGAGGAAAACCCACGTGGTCACGGGTAGAATGTAAAAACTCCATCTAGACAGCACCCGTAGTCAAGATGGAACCCATGTCTCCACCTCTGCTGCTGCATCACAGTGTCACCAGGGATCGGGCCCAATGGGGCTATCTCCAGATATAACCATTCATGCATCCAGATGTGGCTTCAAAGGCAATAACAGCATTTACACCCAGCCCTCGCTGCCTTCAGCAGATGCTGCCGGCTTGCAGTGAACCACTGCAGTACTTCTGAACACCCTCCCATGGTGCAGAGCGGCAGGAGTCCAGTGTTAGCACTTGGTTATTCCAACATCAACTCCCACACCCCAAACCTCTACCCCCTCCCAGCACCTTTCCGGAACTGTACAACGCTATAATGTTATAACACTATATTAGAGTCATACAGCATGGAAACAGGCCCTTCAACCCAACATGCCCACAGCAAACGACATACCCCATCTTCACTGGTCCCACCTGCCCGCACTTGACCATGTGTGTGTCCAAATGTCTCTTAACCTTTATAATAGTACCTGCCTCGACTACCCCCTTCGGCAGCTCGTTCCTTTTACCTAGCAATCTTTTTATAACATAGTTACTCCTCAGGTTCCTATTAAATCTTTCCTACCTCACCTTAAACTGATCTTCTCGATTCCACTGCTCCGGGCAAAAAACTGTGCATTTACCCAATCTATTCCTCTCATGATCTTGTACGCCTCTATAGGATCATGACTCATCCCCCTTGCCTGCTCAAACTCTCACTATAGTTCAGGCTGTCAAGTCCTGGCAATATCCTCATAAATCTTCTCTGTATCATTTACCAGCTTGACAACATCTTTTGTATAACATGGTGCCCAAAACGGAACACAATACTTTAAACGTTGCCTCACCAATGTCTTATACAATTCTACACTCAGTACTGATCGGTAAAGGCCAAAGTGCCAAAAACCTTCTTGCCACCCTAAGGTTCCACTCTGTGGTGCCACTTTCAATAAACTACTGCTAGATCCCCCTGCTCTACAATACTCCCAGAGCCCGGCCATTCCCTGTGTAGGTCCTGCATTTGTAACAAAATGCAACACCTCGCAATTTCTCTGTATTAAATTCCATCCATTCCTCAGCCCGACCGTTCAATATCCTGCTGCAATTGTTGACAACCATCTTCACTGTCTACAAAGCCACCCACTTTATTATAATCTGCACCCTTGCTAATCGTGCCTTGTATGTGCTCATCCAAATCATTGATATAGATGACAAATAGCACCGGGCCGAGCACCGAACCCTGAGGCACACCACCAGTCACAGGCCTCCAGGCCGAAAAGCATCCTTCCAACATCACCCTCTGCTTCCTTCCTTGAAACCAATGTTCTATCCAATCAGCTACCTCTCCTTGGATCCCATGTGATCTAGTCTTCCAGAGCAGCCGACCATGCAGATGATGTCCTTGCCCATCTCATGTAGCTCCACACAGAGTTGACTGTTTTGATTCCTGAATGGTCCCATTCTCTCTCAGGTTACCTTTTTTCCCTTTATGTACTTATGAAATCTCTTGGGATTAATATTATCTGCTAGAGCCATCTCCTGTCCCCTTTTACCCCTCCTGATTTTTTTGTTCTTAGTTTCCTTATCAGTTCCCGAAACTCCTCCGGGGATTCACTTGATCCCAGCTGCCTAAACCTGCCCCATGCCTCCTTCTTATTCTTGACCAGTGCCTCAATTCCCTGCGCCCACCTGCCCTGCCCTTCATTCTAATGGGAACATGTGTGTCCTGGATTCTTGTCAGAATACTTTTAAAAACATCCCACTTTCCTGACGTTCCTTTTCCTTCCAGCAACCTGCTCCAATCAACTTCAACGAGTTCCTGTACAATACCTTCAAAGTTGGCCTTGCCCCAATTTAGAATTTTAACTCCTGGGCCTGCCCTATTTCTATCCATAACCATCTTAAACCTAATAGAACAGTGGTTGCTGGTTCTAAAAGTCCACCACAAAAACGTCATCCACTTGCCCTTCCCAATTTCCCAAGGCTAGATCATGTAGGGCCCTCTACATATTGATGGAGAAATCTCTCCTGAACACATTTGACAAATTTTGCCCCATCTAAACCTTTTGCACTATGACAATCCCAGTCAATATTGGGAAAGTTAACAACCTTAACCCTCCATATGCCTGGGTTCCAGCAACTAAGTTACTGAGAAAGGTTGAACAAGTTAGGTCTTTATTATTTGGAGCGCAGAAGGTTAAGGGGGGACTTGATTGAGGTCTTTAAAATGATGAAAGGGATAGACAGAGTTGACGTGGATAAGCTTTTCCCATTGAGGGTAGGGAAGATTCAAACAAGAGGGCATGACATGAGAATTAAGGGACAGAGGTTTAGGGGTAACATGAGGGGGAACTTCTTTACTCAGAGAGTGGTGGCTGTGTGGAATGAGCTTCCAGCAGAAGTGGTGGAGGCAGAATCGATTTTAACATTTAAAAGTAAAGTGGATAGGTATATGGACGGGAAGGGAATGGAGGGGTATGGTCTGAGTGCAGGTAGATGGGACTAGGGGAAAATAAATGGTCGGCACGGACTGGAAGGGCCGAGAGGGCCTGTTTCCGTGCTGTAATTATTATATGGTTATATGGTTATATCCCACCACAGATTCTGCCTGACTCGCTGAGTCCCTCCAGCACTTCGTGTTTCGCTCAAGATTCCAGCACCTGCAGCTTCTTGTGCCTCCAGCTCCTGGTAGGCTGCCCTGCCATCATGGATTACACACAGAGAGAGATTTCAGGCTAGAACCACCTGACGTGCCCACGTTCCCGCTGGGCTGTAAAACCAGCCCGGGTTCTCCATGCTCACCTGTCGGACGGCCCCCACCATCTCTGCCCGTCCGGAGAGTCTGACAGCCAGGCGCTGTAGAACGCCCACCGTCTCCAGCAACCTCTCCTGGGCATTGCGCAGCTCCGACTGCACCCAGAGCGAGGACGAGGACTGAAAACAAAGGGAGCGAGTAAGAGGGAGTGTTCACCGTCTCTGCAGAACTCCCCCAGTTCCTGCCTCATAAACGCCACTCATTCTCTCCACTCCTTCACACTCATGCTACACTAAATGCATTTTATTCCCCGCACATTCTCCTCAATGTACCCCCCCCCCCTCTAAAGATTCTACCACTCACCTACACACTTGGAACAAATTACAACGGGCAATTATGCCACCAACCATTGTGTCTTTGGGATGCGTGAGGGTCGGGGGTGGGGGAGGGGTGGGGGTTGGAACCCACACGGTCACAGGGACAACATGCAAACTTCACACAGACAGCATCCATGTTCAGGATTGAACCCAGATCACTGGAGCTGTGAGCCAGTGGGTCTACCAGCTACACCACTGCACTCACAGTCCCAACACTGCAACAGTGCAGGCAAGGCCAGTAGAGACAGTCTGTGTTGCGATCTCAACCTACGCTTAACCTAGGTGCTTAAACATCACTCGTTTTCTCCATCCCACTGCCCAAGCTCAGGAATTCCACACTAAACCCAATAACTCCCATGTTCAACGAAGCTTAATGTTGAGCACGCAACAAAAAGCTTTTCACTGTACCTCACTACACGTGACAAAAACTAAACTGAGCTAGGAGTAACTCAGCGCGTGGAGCAGCATCTATGGAAAGAAGGAATTGACCACATTTCGGGTTAACGTTAACGTTCCCGAAACGTTAACAATTCCTTCTCACCCATGACTGCTGCCTCACCCGCTGTGTTACTTCAGCATCTTGTGTCCCCCTTGAATTTACCAGCATCTACAGTTCTTTCTTAAACTAAACTGAACTGATGTATTGATATCCCATGTACTGGTGTCTGACCTCCTGCTGCCATGAAGCACGCAAGGGTTGTTTCTCAAGCCTGAGCCAGTGCAGCAGGTAAAGGAGACAGGCTGTAGTGGAGCAGCCATTTTGAGAGCAGCTGCTTTGAGGTCAAAGTGCCCATGACTGACTGACCCACCGTCCCTGCTGCTCTGGTTTCCCAGCCGCTTGGGATCCCTGCAGGAGCTTGACACCCATGGATTCAAGCAGAGGGCCTCACCTTCAACTCTGATTTGAAGTTTTCCAGCTCCTTCTCTGTGTTGTCCTCAGCCAAGTTCCTCTCCCTCTCCGCAAGTCCCAGCCTCGTCTCCAGAGTGTAGCTGTCATTCTTAAAGGCCAGGGACAGCTGAATGAATGTGTTCTGCAAGAAGCAAAGAGATGATAGATTTACAGATCACACGCCTGCACATGCAAATGCACGCACTCGCATGCACAGTCACACCACACACGCACATTCACACTCTTATGCATACACACACATGCACGTTTGCATTTAGATATACACAGGTGCACACACACACATGCACATAGCATGCACTCATGCATGCACAGATGTACCTACATGCAAACACTGTTAATCCCCCTTCTGCAACAATCAATTTACCCGCCACCTTCCACTAGCATATCCCTCCTTTGGCAGGGAGACCAAACCTGCACACAGTGCTCCGGGTACAGTCTCTGACAGGGCCCAACATAATTGGATTAAAACACCTCTAAGTTTGCACTCAAATCCACTGCAAAGAAAGACCAAGGGTATCACTTGCCTTGCTGCACCTGCATGTTAACTCTCAGAGGTTCATCTGTAATGACACCACCACATTTCAGTCCACCACACATTAGGTAGAGTCGGTGCACATATCCAGGTCCCCCTGTCCTTGCACCCCTTTCAAATTTCAGTTTTTTTTTAAACCTTTGGAATTTGAACAGAAAAGCTTGAAGCAGCAGGCACAGAATTACCAGATTTCTGTACAATCAATCCCAATCTCTAATGTTCTTCAGGAGAGGAATCTGACATCCTTACTCAGTCTGCCCTGCATGGGAAAAAATCCCACTGCTGTTAATTCTTAACTACATCTTCAGCTCTGAGGTAAATGCCAGGGGTGTCTCCTGAGTGGGTAAATGAGAAGAATGAAAATGCTCCATGACAGTGTTTGGTGGTGCAGGGGTTCCCAACATTTCCAGTGTTTTCTCCTCTGCTCAGACTGTGAAGGCCACTTCCTTCAGCTCCTGATCAGTTCAATGAGTTTCCTCCAGCAGTTTGTTTCTTGTGTTGTTGTCATTGCCTGCATTCAGCCCATATCCCTCTCATCCTTTCCAACACATGCACCTTTTAAATGCTCTGAATGTAGCTGCCTCTAGCACCACCTCTGGCAGCTCGTCCCATATGCGGGTCTTTCCCGGCTTACAAAAGGCAGACTTATAGACACCTGGTACATATGCACGTGTCTGGTCTGAAGAAGGGTCCCGACCCAAAACGTCACCCATTCTTTCTCTCCAGAGATACTGTCTGTCCCACGGAGTTACACCAGCATTTTGTGCCTATCTTCGGTTTAAACCAGCATCTGCACTTCCTTTCCTGCATAGATGCACGTTTGTTCGGAGAAGGATGGATGGATGGGGGCGTATTTGCCGGCTGTCGCAGGACCACAAGCATCTTCTGCCGGCAGGGAACGGGGCATTTCCATGTGCACTCTCTCCCCTCTCACCCTCCTTCTGGGTGGAGCCGAGCAAAGCTGAGAGCATTGAACAGACTCACTCACTCACAGAGTCATACATCATGGAAATAGGCCCTTCAGTCCTGATGTCAACTTGCCCATGCCCACCAAGATGCACTATCTACACTAGTCTCACCTGCCTACTTTTGACCCCTATCTTTCTAAAGCTTTCCTATCCATGTCCAAATGTCTTTTGTACCTGCCTCAACCACCTCCTCTGGCAACTCGTTCCATCTAACCACTACCCTCACTCATTGAATCAGTGAGGCCGACTGACGACGGTTCATCCCGCTCCTGCTCGCTCTCCTCTCACAGCTGTCTCTGCAATCCTCTCCCACATACTGTGTACGTCCATCTCGGACTTAGCAATAGTTTGAGTTACAAACAGTTCTCAGGGACAGAAGCCTGTTGTAACCCATGGACGATCTGTATCCACAACCATCTGCATGAAAAACCTGCCCCTTTGAATCTTAGAGATAGCGGAGTCAGGGGATATGGGGAGAAGACAGGAACGGGGTACTGATTGTGGATAATCAGCCATGATCACAGTGAATGGCTGTGCTGGCTCGAAGGGCCAAATGGACTACGCCTGCGTCCATTGTCTATTGAATCTTTCCCTCCTCACCTTACAAGCCTTCAAGTTTTAGACTCTCCTACACTGGGAAATAGACTGTGTCCATCCACCTTATCCACACTCTTCATGAGTTCATCAACCTCTATCTGGCCACCCCACAGCCTCTTGCACCCAAAGGAACAAAATACCAGTTTAACAGAAAGTGCTGGAGAAATCAGTGGGCCAGGCAGCATCTGTCCCACTGAAGGGAAAGGACAGACTACGTTTTGGGTCAGGAGCTTTCTTCAGACATGAGGGTCCCGACTCAAGATGTCTCTTGATGCTGCCACAGATGCTGCCTGACCCATTGGGTTGTTCTAGCGCTTCGTGGTTTGCCCAAGATTTAAGCAGCTGCAGTTCCTTGTATCTCCAAAGTCCCGTTTATCCAGCCTCAGCTCATAACTTTAGCCCTCCAGTCCCAGTTACATCTTCGTAAATTTGCTCTATACCCTCTCTAAGCGTCATCATCCGTGTAGCACGGTGACCAGACCCGCTCACAGTGGTCCTGGTGCAGCCGAACATATTATCAGATATTCTTGCCATGCTGCTTTCCGCTGCAGGCATGATTCTATTTCTGGGGGGGGCGTGTGGATCAAAAGGTGAGACTCAGTGCTGTTCCGCAGATCAAGGCTGGACCTGTGTAGGCTGCTCGATTGTCAGTTTGGGATCCACAGTCACTGCTGACTCGATGCCAGCACTCTCCAGTGTTGAGAAACTGCTCCCTTGACCTTCATACAAACAGAAACGTCATATACACCCACGCGGGACTCTGAGAATGCCTTTAACAGAAGCCTTGTTGCTTTTATACTTGGGATCGTTCACATTTTCGTTGAGAGCAGGATGTTTTAATGGAGTTCGACTGTGACGCAACAACAGCTAAGAGGGGAATTGATGACACCCACCTCGATCTCCTTCTCGGTCAAAGGGGGTAATCTGCAAGAGAAAGAGAGACAAATGCTTGAAACGTTAACGCGGTTTCTCCCTCCAAGCTACTGCCTGCCTGACCCGTCGAGGTCTTCCAGCATTGTCTACATTTGTTTAGGATTCCAGTGTGTGTGGTTATGTTTCTTTTTTGATTGGGTGGGGTTCCACCAGAATCAGGGACTGTGGTTCAGTGAACTCCATCCCCCGATTCCGCCTTCCCCACCCAATATATCACACATCATCACCGGCTCCTGTTATAGGGTCATAGAGCTGCACAGCTGCACAGCACAGACACAGGCCCTTCGACCCACCCTGTCTATGCTGACCAATGCTAGCATATCGGACTAGTCCTATTCGCCAGCATTTGGCCCGGAACTCTCTAAACTCTTCCTATATCTATCCACATGTCTTTTATAAATCATAATTGCATCCACTTCTATAGCTTCCTCTGGCACCAAAGGCAGTGGAGGCTGTCTCAAGATAGAGCTCTTAAAGATAACGGAGTCAGGGGATATGGGGAGAAGGCAGGGACTGGACATTGAATGTGGATGATCAGCCATGATCACACTGAATGGCAATGCTGGCACGAAGGGTCGAATGGCCTACACCTGCACCTATTGTATATTGTCTATTGGCACCTTATTCAAAATATAGACTATCCTTTGAGTGAAAAAGTTCCCCTTAAGATCTCTCCCCTCTCAACTTAAGCCTCATGTTTTAGAATCCTCTACCTTGAGCAAAGGACTATGAGGCCCCTGTCGGTCCACTTTATCCATGCCCCTCGTGATTTTGTCAACCTCTCAGGCCTCCATGCTCCAAAGTAAACAGTCCCAGCCTATCCAACCTGTCCCTGTGAGCCAAGCCTGCAAGCTTCCTGGTGAATCTGTTCAGCACCACCTCCAACTAAATGAAATCCTTCCAGTAGACAGGTGGCCAGAAATGCACACAGTACCCTGTGTGGTCTCACAATTATTGAAGGAGTGTTGGGCATTGCAGAGAATCGAGGGTTGAGTGAAGGCAGGCAGGCAGGTTTGAAGCAACCAGTGCAGCCAAACCAAGAAGCTCCACGTCCAATCGAGACACGTGGAGAGAACTTGGTTCCTGCTCAACGTGCCCCCTCCCCCAACGTACTGCTCTGCACCAACCTCCAGCCACATCATCCTGCTATTGTGTTCTCCCCGCCCTCTTTCCCCGGCTTCCTCGTAAACCGCAGACCTCAAATCACCCTGTGTGAGGAGGACCCACACACCCCCTGCTCTGTGGGGGAAGCTGGTCCTCCTTCTGGATTTATTATGTACTGTCCAACACTGATACATAATACTGATACCCCTGGGATCTCTGCAACAACCTGTGTGTATTCAACAACAATTTTCCATCACCCTAATGACCACGATTAGGCAAGGGTTGGCCATCTCTTCAGTGCAGGAAGGCAGCCCACCTTGCTCAGCTCTCTGGTGAGAAGTGGTGCACTCTGATGGTGGTTGTTCCTTCAAGCCTATGTAAGACCAACCAACCTCCCTCTTGCCTTGGTTCATCTCCAGCTGAAACTCTGGTCCAGGAAGCTCAACGTTCAATGACTGACTCAGTATCCCAAACCACAAACTACATAACAGAGAATCGTCATAAAGCCACACAGCACAGATATATGTCCTTTGGCCCAACCATGCGGACCAAGATGCCCCATCCAAGTTAGTCCCATTTGCCCACGCCTGGTCCATCTCCTTCTAAACCTTTCCTATCCATGTATCTATCCAAATGTCTTTTAAGCGTTGATATAGTATCTGCCTCAACCACTTCCTCGGGCAGCTCGTTCCACATACTCACCACCCTCTGGTTCCTTTAAAATCTTTCCCCTCTTACCCTTATTTTCAAATCACCCCATCTTGTTGCCTTTATAACTCTCCCACATTTCTTCCCCAATTCTGGTCTCTTAAAAATTTTGGACTTAATAGCCCCACAATGACAGATCTCCCTTCGCTGTCTGGCTCCGGAATACCTGCCTTACACTCTCCACCTCTCACTCTCTTCCTCCCAACTTCACCTTCAAATGAATCTTCGTGACCGTGCTGTTGGTCAGCATGTCCTCTCGCTAGCTCTCGAGGCATTGAAGGCGCTACAGAAATGCAAGTTGTGGTCAGGGCTGTGTTTTTTGCAGGGCTGATGAGTGCATAGAATGGATTCAGTCCTGACACTAGATCTCTGGTCTGCCAGCCACAGGGAGGCGGTTCCCATCACAGCGAGCTTGGGACTCTGACCGACCCCGCTCCATATGCTTCAAACACAGGCTGTGGGAAGCAGGGAAACAGAATCCTTGCGAAAGTGATGGAGCCAGAGAGAGAGAAAAACAGACGAGGAGGGAGCGAGAAAGAGAGAAGGGGAAACATAGAAAATAAGTGCAGGAGGAGGCCATTCGGCCCTTCGAGCCAGCACGGCTGAACATGGAAAGAAGACACAGAGGCAGAGATGGGCAGAGGAAGAGTAAAACTGGGAGAGAAAAGGGAAACGGACAAGTTGAGGCAGGGGGAGACACAAGGAAGGGGCTGTGAGACAGAGAAAGGGGGGGGGGGGGGAGCTGAAGAGGGATAAACAAGACTGACCAGGAGAGAGTTCGAGACCTGGAGAAGACAAAGAAATAATGAGCAGAGAGAACAAGGTCAGAAAAAGGAAGAGCGTAGAGGAACAGATCAAACCCAATTCCTGTGCTGTCCTTGTGGATCTGCACGTTCCCCCGTGACACGTGGATTTCCCCCCCAGGCGCTCCAGTTAACACATCTCCACAACGAGTGGGTCGGTTGGTTAATTGGCCATTGTAAATCCCCTCAGTGTGTGGGCTAATGTAAAAATATTCAGGCAGCAATTAATGAAGAGAGAGAATGGGACTTTGGATTCGACCCGCTGGGAGCTGACATGTCCCCAATGGGCTGAATGGCCTCGGTCTGTGTCGTAAGTACATATAGCAGTGATAGTATAGAAAGAGTACACCCTGATAGGTGGAGACAGTGGGGCCGTGAGAGAGAGAGAGAGAGAGAGGAGGTTGGAGAGGGTGAGCTAGAAAGCTGACGTCCCATTAGGAGAGTTCAAATGGTGAGCAGGAAACTGGAACAACAGCACATTAACTGTTTAGGTGGCCAGCAACCCAATGATATGAACATCAAATTCTCCAAATCCTCCCTCTCTATCCTCACCACAGTGCTCACCCATCGTTCCCACACACCCAGTCACCCTACTCCATTCTCCTCCTCCCCTCCTCTGTATGCTCATCTCCCAATCCCCAAATCCCCCTTCACTATTATCCCCCCCCTCCCCCCTCCGGCAGATGCTGCCTCTACTGCTGAGTTCCTCCAGCACTTTCTGCTTTGTGCAGTGTAGTTTATTGTCGCATGTACCGAGGTACAGTGAGAAGCTTTTGTTGCGTGCTAACCAGCCAGGACAGGCAACACATGATTACAATCAAACCATTCACAGTGTACAGATGCATGATAAGGGAATAACATTAGTGCAAGGTAAAGCCAGTATAATTTGATCAAAGATAGTCCGAGGGTCCCCGATGAGATAGATAGTAGTTCAGGACTGCTCCCTGGTTGTGCTGGATGGTTCATGAGAGGGAGAGAGGTGGACAGAGACTGAGCCAGAGAGGTGGAGCTGTGTTTGTTACCCTGAAGATCTGTCCTCTTACCCTGCGGACAGTGATCTCTGCACCTTCAGCTTACGCAGCAGTGAGTCGGAGATGCTGGGGGTGATGTTACAGCTGCCATCCACCGCTGGGCCTGGGACGGGAGACGGACCTGGAAGACAAGGCAGCAACAGCGTCTGTCAGCCCATCAGACTGAGGATGGAAACAGCTCAGGACTTACCGCTCGTGACAGGTGTCGGCTCGTGAACCTGGCTGGGTCAAGTCACGTTGAGCGGGCAGCTCGTTAGACATCAGCTCCAGCACAGGGCACGTCCACAGCACCACGTAGATTTACACAGGGTAACCATATGAAGAATATTTCATTCAGTGCAACTCACATCCTTCACATGCCCCCATGGAGCAGGCAATGGTGTCCATGAGGGGGTAGAGCACGTCCAGACCACAATGTCTCTGTCCATCACTGTGCAGCTCTGACTATCCAACACACACACAGTCAGCGCACACACACACACACACACACACTCTGATGGCACGTACACATGTACATACACTAGCAGCACACACACACACCAATAGCACATATACTTACCAACAACACACATGCACACAATCTGATGGCTCGTACACGTGTCCATACACTAGCAGTACACACACACACATACACACCGACAACACAAACACACACACTCTGACAGCATGTGTATATATATATATACACACACCGAAAGCACACACATACACTGACAGCGCATACATACATCAGCAGCACATATCACACATCGACAGCGCATACACACACACACCGACTGCAAACACACACAACAGAGTCAACACACCCACATACACAACACACCAGAGACAACATACTCACAAACACATACACACACTGGAGAAAACACACTACACACATCAGACATAACATTCACACACACACCGGAGGCAGTACCCACACACATACCAGAGGTAATAACCACACACCCACACATCGGGCACAATACATCCACAGAGACAGCAGACAAAATACACCCACCCACACAGGGTGACGACATGCGCACACACACCAGACACAACGCACATACACTCCCTCCATACCTACACACACACATGCTTGCAGATACATTCATACACAACTCCCCAACACGTCCTCTTACATACATGAACATGTGCACAAACCCATTCACACACAGCCTCCCCAAAATACATTAACACACAAACTGTCAACACACCTGTACACACACATGAAAACATTGACGTGCACCACACACATACGCCCACGGATAGACACACAAACACCAACACCCACACACACACACACAGATACAGACAGACGCACACCGATACAGACAGACACACACACAGATATAGACAGACAGATGCACACCGATACAGACAGACACATACACACACCAACACACACACACACACTCACACACACACAGATACAGACAGACAGACGCACACCGATAGACAGACACACACATACACTAACACACACACACACACACACAGATACAGACAGACAGACGCACACCGATACAGACAGACACACACACACACACACACACACACACACACACACACACACACACACACACACACACAGATACAGAAAGGCAGACGGACACAGATACAGACAGATGGACACAGATACAGACAGATGTACACACACCCAGATACAGACAGACACACACCCTCACCCTCTTACCTCTATCCTGTTCGTTTATCTCACTGAGGTCGGGTAATCTCTGTCCGGCAAGGGTTTGGTTCCGCATCAGTTTATTCTCCTGGTTAAACAGAAACAATGCTTTTACCTGCCTCGCTCGGGAGAGGGATTTGCTCTGGAACAGCAAAATTATTTTGGCTTCATATCACTGATGCAGAGAGATTCTCAGCCAAGCAAAATGGCTATTGCAGGACTCGACTGTGCTGGATCTATTGGTGGATAACCCCCCTACAGATATTATTTTCTAAAAGCCTGAGAATAACCATAAAGACTGCTGTATATGTCACACTTATGTATAAGCTGCCAGATCGCTTGATCTGATCCACCCAGATCTCTGGTTTGAGCTTTACAGGCTGATAACATCAGATTACATTGATTCAGGAGTGGAACTCAGGCTACTCATTGCACATCAGTTCTTGCTGCAAATTAGAAATCCCTCCTATTGCAACTTATCGAGCACGGCTGCAGAAAATTTGCCAAAAATAATTTTGTGTTTAATGGCACTCTGATCATTTCAGAGTACAAGCCTCCGACAGATGTGTGGGAACAGCTCACACCAGACAGTGCAGTCTCTCTCCCTCTCTCCTCCCCACTGTACATTGGTACATTCAGGAAAAATATCAGGGGATCTGCTCCCCACCCCTTGAGACTCCATCTGAGCAAACGTCACTCTGGACAAGTCACAACCTAAACCCACGCAATCTCTAACCTTAATGCTTAACGACCCAGGCTCATGCACAGGAGTTGGTGTTATATGAGACACGCTGGGAGGGAACGGAATGATATCATACTGTAATACAGCATGGAAAAAGGCCCTTCGGCCCAACTCATCCATGCTGACCAAGGGCCTAAATGACCTGAAGAAGGGTCTGAATAAGGGTTCCGGCACGAAATGTCACCCATTCCTTTTCTCCAAAGATGCTGCTTGACTTGCTGAGTAACTCTAGTATTTTGTGTCTATCTTCAGCCAAAGTGACGTAGTTCCATTTGCTCATGTTTGGCCCATATTCCTTCCCTAGGTAGCTGTCCAAATGCCTTTTCAATGTTATTATTTACCTGCCTCAACCACTTCCTGTATCAGCTCGTTCCATAAGCCCACCACCCTCTCTTTGAAAAAGTTTGCCAAGTTCCTATTAAACCATTCCCCTCTCAACTTAGCCCTATATCCTCGTGTTTTAGACTCCCCTACCTTGGGAAAATGATTGTGACCGTTCACCTTATCCACGTTCCCTCATGATTTGATGAACCACTATAAAGGCGAGGGTTAAATGAATGAGAGAGAAAGGGAAAATTTGAAGAGAGAGGAGGGCAAGGAAAGGTGAGAGTGGCAGGAGGTAAGAAAGCAATTACAATCCAGAATATATAAAGGAATTTAATGTGAGAATTTAATGAGTATGAAATTGGATCCGTTTGTGGCTGCTTTCAGACCATAGACAATAGACAATAGGTGCAGGAGTAGGCCATTTGGCCCTTTGAGCCATCACCACCATTCAATGTGATCATGGCTGATCATCCCCAATCAGTACCCCATTCCTGCCTTCTCCCCATATCTCCTGACTCTGCTAACTAGTTCTCTCTTGAAAGCATCCAGAGAACCTGCCTCCACTGCCCTCTGAGGAGAGAATTCCACAGACTCACCACTTTCTGTGAGAAAAAGTGTTTCCTCATCTCCGTTGTAAATGGCTTACTCCTTATTCTTAAACTGGTTCTGGACTCTCCCAACATCGGGAACATGTTTCCTGCCTCTAGTGTGTCCACCCCTTAACAATCTTATATATTTCAATGAGATCCCCTCTCATCCTTCTAAACTCCAGAGTGTACAAGCCCAGCTGCTCCATTCTCTCAGCATATGACAGTCCCGCCATCCCGGGAATTAACCTTGGAAACTTACTCTGCACTCCGTCAATAGCAAGAATGCCCTTCCTCAAATTAGGGGACCAAAACTGCACACAATACTCCAGGTGTGGTCTCACTGGGGTTCTGTACAACTGCAGAAGGACCTCTTTGCTCCTATATTCGATTCCTCGTTATAAAGGCCAACATGCCATTCGCTTTCTTCACTGCCTGCTGTACCTGCACGCTTACTTTCATAGACTGACGTACAAGGACCCCCAGATCCCGTTGTACTTCCCCTTTTCCCAACTTGACGCCATTTAGATAGTAATCTGCCTTCCTGTTTTTGCTACCAAAGTGGATAACCTCACATTTATCCGCATTAAACTCCATCTGCCATGCATCTGCCCACTCCTTCATCCTGTCCAAGTCACCCTGCATCCTCATAGGCCACTACTATATCAGGAAGATTGTTTGTGTCCTCCTTAGTGAAGACAGTTCTAAAGTACCTGTTCAACTCAACTGCCACTGTTTTATACAATCTGCAGTCTGAGCTAAACACCGCACTACCTCTCTTTTCCAACTTTCTGTCTCCTATTCCAATCAGGATGAAGGATGGAGAAGAGTCCCGACCCGAAACGTCACCCATCCCTTTTCTTCAGAGATGCTGCCTGACCCTCCAGTACTTTGTGTCTATCTTCAGTCTGAAGGATGGTCCTGACCTAAAATGTTCTTTGTCCATTCCCTTTATAAAATGCTGCCTGACCCGCTGAGTTTCTCCAGCATCATATGATTTGCTCCCAGCATCAGCAGTTCCTTATGTCTCTCTGATCATTCCTCGTGACGTTGAGACACATTCAGCAGAGAGCACGATGGGGACAAGCGATAGGGGAGGTTCACACGTGTACACACACACACACACACACACATTGATCACACAACCTTTCTCTCAGGACTTTCCATGACCACTGCATTACACAACTGGTATTTGGCAGGCATGGGAAGGGTACGTCTAAGATCCGATGAAACATTGACCCCCAATGGGCCCCATACCTCACCTCCTGCTTTACTGTATATGTTTACAGCCGAGGGAAGCAATCTGAGGCACAGCAGCCCCATCACTGGATGATGACTGTAACTGCAGCGTGACATGTTTACATAGGGGCTTCCCATTGTAAATATGGAACATAGGATTTACAACTATAAAGAGAGCAAGAGGCCAACATGAGACAAAAACACCAAGGCGAACAACATAGAAAATAAAACACAGCACAGGAACAGGCCCTCCAGCCCACAATGTCCGTGCCAAACATGTTGCCAAGATAAACTAATCTTCTCGGCCTGCATTGATCCGTATCCCTCCATTCCCTGCATATAAAATCCTCTTTAATCCTATTATTGCATCTGGATCAAGCACCACCGCTGGACCGAGCACCATCCAGGCACCCACCACCCTGTGTAGAAAAGCTTGCCCGACACATCTCCAATAAGCTTTTCCCCTTTTTCCTTAAAGCTATGCCCTCTAGTCTTCGACTTTTCCATCCTGGGGAAACGGTTCTAACTGTTTACCCTAAGGTTCTCATAATTTTATAAATTTCTACTCTACTTCCAATGTTCCCGAGAAATTTGTTCCAAGTCTGTCCAATCTCTCCTTATAGCTGGCACCCTCTAAACCAGGCAGCAGACAGAAAATGTGCACAGACGAGTGATTTTAAGAATATGATGAATGCTTATCGTTGAATGCTAAAATAGTGGCATTTGTACGCGTAGACCACAGCAGATTTGGAATAAAAGACAAGGGTTCAGAGATTCCCTCGCTTTGTTCTCTGCTGGGCCTCAGCTGATTAGTAATCAAGAGAGGATGTCCCTGTGTACCAGGGCAGACCACATTGCCACAAGCCTCAGCCTTGCTTGCAACACTTACTCTTCAATGTCCCTTTGTGAGAAAAGATCAGGCAACAGCGTGCACCTGCTTTCCCTGGGCAGAGCATTCAATAAGCAAATAAGTTACCTCTCGGAGTTTGGTGAGCTTCTGCAGCTTTGGTTGGCCGGGCAGTTCCTTGCAATTAAAGGCTTTAAGTTGGGTGGCGTCAAGTACATCGTCGAAGCCAAAGCTCTGGGCTGTCTGGAGAGGGGGGCTTGCCGATTCTCCCAGCTCCCCATCCAGCTCCAAGCATTCCCAGGAAACGGCGCGCAGAAGAGGCTGCGAGCTCAATGATTTGATTTCAGCTCTGCAGGGCATCCTGGCACGAGGGGAGGCTTGTTCCGTGCCTGCTTTTAGTGCTTCGAAGTCACACACCAGAGCCTGACAGGGACTTGCTGGAAATGCCTTGCGTTCTGGACCTCTCAGCTTGGTAGGGCTGGCCAAAGCATCCTCTGACCCTTTGGTACGCGAGCCACGGTCACTCTTGTCCAAAGGTTTGGACTCCCTACATGCACTGAGTTCCAGGTCTTTACGTTGAACTGAGACAGTCACGACCTTTCCTGAGGGAATGACCGGTGAGCCCATCGCTCCTGGAGGCGGTTGTCTGCTTTCGATGGTCTTCCTGACTGGAGATAATTTTCTGGTGTGTTCCTAATGCAACGGTTCAGGGTAAGAGAAAGCAGTCAGTGGTCGGCATTGTGCGTGATGACATAAAGAAATAATATTAGAATTTCAAAACAGCACTAACCTCTGATTTTAGTTGAGTGTCTTCCTCTCTTGTTTGAGGGACTTCCAAAAGCTATAAGCAAATGACATGCAATGTAACCAACACAAGGCAAGATTACTGATGTTTGGACCAGAAATACCTCATCATGTATTTCTCAGAAGTTGCCTGTATTCAGAAGTGTGAAAACGCACACCTTCAGATTCACAGACAGTTTCCTTCCAGCTGTTATCAGGCAACTGAATCATCCCAGCAACAGCTAGAGAGTAGTCATGAGCTAAAATCAACCTCACTAGAGACCCTCACACGATCTTTAATTGGACTTTACTGGACTTTATCTTGCACTAAACGTTATTCCCTTCATCCTGTATCTGTACACTGTGGATGGCTCAATTGTAATCGTGTAGTCTTTACGCTGACTGGTTAGCACGCAACAAAAGCTTTTCACTGTACATCGGTACACCTGACAATAAATTAAATTAATCTAAACTGTGCTCACGCTACTGTTAATTAAGTGTGTGAATTAAAGCTCATAACGTAATTAACTATTCAAAATGTACAGCTGGAATGAGCAGGTCCAATAGGATTAGCTTCCTCAGCAAGTAAAACATGCCAATCACACCATGCACTGGTTAATCATTAATTTTAATTCTACTGTCACAATCCAAGGGAATTATAGATTAGACCGAAGCGATCTATAAGAGGTGCTGCCTCCACAAAGCAGCCAGCATTAAAGATTCACTTCACCCTGGTCGTATGATCTCATCATAGTCTCAGTTTGTGGCAACCATCCTGAAGAAGGTGCGGGGGCCTGAGAACCACGATCACCAGGCTCAAGAACAGCTTCTTCTCAGAAACCATCAAGTTCTTGAACACTGCACAATACTAACCTCAGCACTGTGATCTTCCATGGATGAGTCTTTGGTTGCACCACATTTTTTTTGTTTTGCCCTATTATGGTTACCTGGTATTAATCTATTGTATTATAGATTATTATATATGTAACTGTGCATTATGGTATCTACATTCCTGTTAAGCCGCAGTGAGTTAAGGATTTCATTGTTCCATTGCCAGTACATATTACAATTAATTGATTCTAGGCACATGTCCTTTCAAGATTATGATTAAGACCTTCCTTGCTGTTTTTTTCACCAGAGGGTTGTTCCATATACCAAACATCACATTTGGTGTTTCTGCCAATCGTGTCCTTTCATTGGCAACTTTGCTATAATTAATTTGTCCAGCAACAGACAGGATGGATGGAGGCCATTTGGTCCATCATGTCTGTACCGGCATAAACAACTAGTCCCTGTTCTGCTCTGCTCCCTCACTATGCAATCCCCAACTGAATCGTGCCCCCAGCACATCCAATCCCCAGCAGATTCTGTTGATATTCCAAGATCCTTGGAAAGAAGCCCATGCACAACTTAAAGTGTTTCTCCATATCTTGAACAAACGGTGAGACTCAGGCAAACACCTCCTCACCTCCAGCCTCTAATCATTCCACCTTCTCTGCTTTAACACTTACTTACAATGATCAACACTGTGACTGCCAACCCAATAGAGTCATATTGGGTTATGTCCAACAAGGAAACCAGCCCACCTTGCTCAAGCCGATCGGCTGGATTTCTGGCCTTAGCCCATTTGCCTGCATTTATTTTATAGCCCTATCCATATATCTGTCCAAATTACTTTTAAAAATCATAGTTATATCCACTTTTATAGCTTCCTCTGGCATTTCCTTCCAGATTGTGACTACTCTCTGAGTGAAAACATTGCCCCTGAGGTCCCTCTTAAATTTTTCCCCTCTTACCTTAAACCTATGTCCTCTAGTTTTAGAATCCTCTACCCTGAGAGTTCACATTATCCATGCCTCTTGTGATCTTGTACACCTCGCCTCAATTTCCCCCATGGGATAAATAAAGTTCGATGGTATTGTATCATCCCTCAACCTTCTACGCTCCAAAGAGAAATGGCCTAGTCTATCCAACCTGCCCCTATAACTCAAGTCTGCAAACCTAGGTAACATCCTGGTGGGTCTGTTCTGCAGCCTTTCCAACTTAATGACATTATACCTATAGCTGGATGACCAGAACTACAATCGCTGGCTCTTTTCTCCTCCACTATCCTTCTACACGTCCACCAGACTGTATATCCACCAAACATCATCTATCCATGTTCTTCGGAGAAGCTGCCCGACCTGCTCAATTACTCCAGCACATTGTGTATTTTTTTGTATTCCCCCCACGTTGAACTTAACCACTGGACAAAAGCAGGTGGAAGAACTCAGCGCGTCAAGCAGGACCTGGTCTTTCCACAGAGTTCCTCTTACAGATTGTATTTTGCTCCAGGTTCCAGTATCGCAGCCTCTTGCATCACAATTAATTTCTGATACAGGTCCACCACTGATTTTCTGGCATCCTTCTGGTTCCAGAGCATTTCTGGATTATCCGTTTTGCCGTACCAACAGAGATCAGGGCCTCCGTCAGGTACCAACGGTACCAGTACTCTCCGTAAAGGCAGCTGGGGAGCATAAATTGGCGCAGAGTTGGTCTTGGAAACCAGCTATGGGAACGGATCTGCCAGCTCCAGCCTGGCCAAAGCTTCAGAGCCCTGGGCACAGTGGGCAGGTTCAACCCGCTGATCAGCTCAGAAGTCCCAATGAGGTTGGGGGGGGGGGGGGGGGGGGGGGAGGGAAGGACTTCAAGCTTCTGGAGGGGACCAAGCAGGCTCTTGTAATTTTGTCCAGATTAAAGGAGGTGCCGAACCACCAGTTGCCCGAACATTGGTGGCGGACCTATATCATGTTTTTGAAAAGGAGAGACCACAACTACACAAGCGCCATGCAGAGTGCGTGCATCTGAGTGCTGAGTAAAATCATCAGACTCTTGTTTCTGGTGGTTAGTGAAAGTAGTTTATTTTCCATTGAACCATTGATGCGAGTAGTGGAAGTACAGCCATGCGCAGTGTACTGTGTGGCGAGTTAGTTAGCGGTGCAAAGAGCCATTATACCTGACACAGGCACGGCAGCAAAGTTATAATCAGAGCGCTTTCATATGCTGACGGTCGCTGGAAAGTGACGCCCACATCCATCTTAAAAACACGCCCGATGTTGAGACCAGTTGTGCAGGCAGTGAGGGAAGTGGGTCAGTAAGCAAAGCGACTCCTGCAAGCTGATTCCGCATTGAGTTGGGTCAGACACCCTACAGTCTGTACATGATTTCCCATCCCACGCCGCGCCACTGCCATCACGTTCAATGACGTGCCTCTCTCTCTCTCTCACAACCATCACATTCAATGGCATTCCCCCCCCCCCAGCCTTCCAAATGAGTTTGTTCTTTGCAATCATTCCAAAATGCAGGAATGGTTCCGTACTGAAACATTGCAGTTGGAAAAGCCCAGAGAAGCATTTCCCAACACCCCGTTGAAAAACGGGGCATCAAACACAGGAGTGTATCAGGGAGGGCAGTTTCACAGAGATAGTGGAGAAGTGTCCGAGGATGGATCGGTCAATCTGCAGAAGAGTCCGGACCCAAAACGTCTCCTGTCCATCCCCTCCACAGATGTTGCCTGACCTGGTGAGTTCCTCCAACACTTTTTGTTTTGCTCAATATTCCAGCATCTGCAGTCCCCTGTGTCTTCACCAGAGACAGGAATGCTGGAGAGAGGTTACCAGTGGGTGGGGTGGATGGGGGTGGCTGTGCTACCAGAATGGGGGTAAGAGAGAGAACGTGGGGATATTGGAAAGAGTAGGGTTGTTGGAGAGGTGAGATATTGAGGAGAAGGGGTAATGGAAAGGTCGGGATACTAATAAGGGTGATATCAGAAAAGGGCAAGAATGTTTTAGTGTCAATGAAATCTCTATTTGCTACCAGTCCTTCTTTCAGCAGTGGTCAAAAATATCGGCTAGCAACAGCACATGACTAGACAGGCATGATTGGGATAATAAATCAAAGCGTTAGATTGATCACTGAACGATGCTGTGGTTAGTTCAATGTGCACAGTTATTGATTTCCCATACAGCCTGTCACAGCAGAGAACAAACTTGGATGTGACATGCACAGAAATAAGTGAAGCTCAAAGTAAAGACCTGCTCCATGCACCGTCACCTGACATCCCAACCCCCTGCACATCCAATCACGTCGTGTAGTCACTCTTGCAGAGACAGTTTAGTTTAGATTTTAGAGGTACAGCGTGGAAACAGGCCCTTCGGCCCACAGGGTCCGCGCCGACCAGCGATCCCTGCACAGTAACACCATCCTACACCCACCAGGGACAATTTATACATTTACCAAGCCAATTAACCTACAAACTTGTACGTCTTTGGAGTGCGGGAAGAGACCGAAGATCTCGGAGAAATCCCACGCAGGTCACGGGGAGAACGTACAAACTCCGTACAGGCAGAACCCGTAGTCGGGATCGAGCCCAGGTCTCCGGCGCTGCATTCGCTGTAAGGCAGCAACTCTACCGCTGCACCACCGTGACCATGATCTTGCACAGCGAGATCGTACAGGCAGCAATTTGATCATGGACCAGATCGTGGTGCCCCAGGGATAAACACTGGCCAGGATTCCGGAGTGAAGTCCCCACTCGCCTTTAGAACAGTTTCAAGGGATATCTTACTCCCATCTCGTATAGTCGGCAGCCAGGTCCTTCAGAATCGGGATGGGGATGTTACCGGTCATTTATTGGCTGTCAGCAATTGGCCTTGAATAGAGGGACTTAAGAGACTACTTTCAGAAGGAACCTGGGAGTTTATGTGGCTCCCAATCACATCAAAGCCCAGAGCAGGAAAGGATGATTGGGAAGAGGACAGCTGAACCAGAGGGGGTCTGCCAACAATTCAATAATTTTTAGAATCCAGCCTGCCCCTTTTTATCTAATGACCTGAATTTAAATTTCCCCCATTGCTGTGATGAGATTTGAATCCATACCTCTGTGCCGCAATCCAAAACTCTGGTTACGAGTAACTACCACCTATACAATGTTCCTAAAGGTGGACAATAACCAAGGGGCAGTGGACTGACAGAGGGGATGCGGTTGGGTCAGAATTTGTGTCAAGAAATCAATTGGCCCGGGCTTGGCGTTCTGTCCAATAAATGAATGACTACTTATTCAAAGCTCCGCCTCTCCACAATTCTACCCTCCATTGGGGAGTTCAGCCTGGCTGATGTGCCTCAGGTCTACAGATGGCACTAGAACCCAGGGGCAAGAGTTGAACCATGGCTGATACCTGTAGGAGACACAGTGGATGCCTACAGTGTAGTGAGGCCTCCTACGTCAGGTAGTGGCAGAAAGGGGGCAATAGGCAAGCAGAGCTCCTCAGGGGACAATGATTTCCTGTACATTGTGATGGTGCTTGGGTGACCTCACCAGCCTCACACATACAAGATGATACACACTGACTCCATCAGCACCACCATGGTTGCTTGGCCCTGCACTGTAGTGTTAGCCTAGACTTTTACGCTCGGGTTTTTAGGGCAGAGGTTCAACCTATATCTTTTTAACTGTGGCAACAGTACTATACCACTGTTCTTAAAAGGCAAGAATGTACTTCCCCTTCTAAGGTAGCCCCATGAGTTACTCTGTTGATCTCATTTACACCAGGTATTCATCATTGGATGCTGTTTTCACTGGGTTGCCCCTGTCGTTCTAAGGCCTGAGAGTCACGGTGTGCCTTGCCCTACCTGATCAAAGTTCACCCAACTGTCCATTCATCTCCAGATCGGTAGAGAAACCTGCTGTAAATTTGTGCTAATTCCATCCAGGGATAGTTCTGGTGTCGGAGTCCCCTCTCGTCAGCAGTCCAGTGTAGCTCAGCACCATCGCGAGCATTTGACCTTTACCTTCATCTCCTTGTCCGTGACGGGTGACGGAGGGGGTTCCTCCCCAGCCTGGGGCGACGGTACGACCATTGTTCGGACCACTGGCACGTCCAACTCTAGTGGCAGAATCAGGAAAGTGTTTATATCGGCAGCTCTCGTTCACCTCGGCCCTCTCCTCAGATGCAGGGGGTTGCAATCTATTTCCCACCTGGAGGTTGAATGTATCCCACATTGACGCTAGGGCCAAGAAAAAACACCAATGTCTCCACAGGAGGCTAAGGAAGTTCGACATGTCGCCAAAGACACTTCTACAGATGAACCACAGAAAACACTGTATCTGGATGCATCACCGGCTAGGTTTGGCAACTGCTCTACCCCAGAGCTCAAAACATTGCAGAGAGTTATGGATGTAGCCCAGTCCGTCACACAGACCAGGCTCTCCACCTCCGACTCCATCATTCTACACCATGCTGCACTGGGAAAGCAGCCAACATAATCAAGGCAGACAAACATGCTGGAGAAACTCAGCTGGTAAGGCAGCATCTATGGAGTAAAGGAAATGGGCAACGTTTCGGGTCGAAACCCTTCTTCAGACTTCAACATAATCAAGGATCTTTTTCACCAGTCATTTGCTCTTCTCCCGTCTCCCATCGGGCAGACGATACAAAAGCTTGCAAGCACGTGCCACCTGATTCAGGAACAGCTTCTTCCCCAATTTGATCAGACAATTGGACAATCCTCCCATAAGCTACGGTGCAGCCCCAATCTATCAGTCTACTTCCTGGCAAAAGTAGAACTTCCTTGGACTTTTTCTCTGTAACTGTAATGTGACAATGCTGCAGCACCATATTCTTCACTCTGATATTTGTATCTTTGCAATACCTGATCCACCTGTGTATGACTTAATTGTACTCATCTAGAGTATGATTTGAGGAAGGGTCCTGACCCATAATGTCACCCATCCTTTTTCTCCGGAGATGCTGCCTAACCCTGTGGCTGGCCTGTGAGCTGTGGCTGGCATCTGCAGGAGGAGCAACTAGCTTGAGAAACAGGGCAAGCAGCTGAGAGGTGACAGTGGTTCACAGGAGGGAGCTGTATGTGTGGGAATAATTGAATTCCCTTTAAATGTGTGTCAGATTCAAGGGAGCCTCGTGTGCGTGCACTCAAGCTGCAGTTGTGAGGCACACAGCCTTCAAGATGATCGCAGCGACCACTCCTATTCTGTACCATTTCTCCATATCCAACTCTCCCCGCCCAAACCAACCAAACACTCTCTGCAACCAATCACCACCTCCCAAACCAAATTCCCTCCTCTACAGGGCCTGAGACCCGGGTTTGATCCTGACTACGGGTGTGGTCTGTACGGAGTTTGTACGTTCTCCCCGTGACCACGCGGGTTTTCCTCGGATGCTCCGTTTCCCTCCCACGCTCCAAAGACGTAGACTTGCAGGTTAATTGGCTTTGGTAAGAATTATAAATCATCCCTAGTCTGTGTAGGACAGTGTTAATGTGCGGGGGAACGCTAGCCGACATGAACTTGGTGGGCCGAAGGGCCTGTTTTCACACTGTATCTCCAAACTAAACTAAGTCAATTACTATAGCCCAAACCAATCATCCAAATCACAAATCAACCCTCCCGCAAACCATAAGTCTTACTCCAAATTAATCAATACTCCATCCACCCACCCCCAGACCAATCTCGCTCCCCCGAAACCAACCGATCGTATCTGTCCCCAAAGCAATCCTCTAACAAACTATTCACCTGCTCCACCCCCCCCACCCCCCCACCCCCAAAACCAAGTCACACTTCCACACCAAGACAGCCCATACCCAACCAAAGAACCCCCCGCACTGTGCACCTCCAAAGTCCCCGTGGACACCGCGTGTTCCCTCTCCAGGAACACACGGACACGGACGTAGGCCCTGAAAAGGGGCAGCCAGTCGACCCCAGTGTGGCCGTCGACCACCCGCTGACTGGACCTGTGAATGGTCATCTGGTCCAGGCCCAGGAGCAGACCGACAGGGAGATTCCCCCCTCCCTCCCGACCTCCCCCCCTCTGTACCGGGTGCCCAAATATCAGGAGTGCGGGGCTAAAATGTAACCAAACCCTGAGGAGCAGCCCCTTCAGATAGTCGAACAGGGGCTGCAACCTCTCACACTGCACGTACAAGTGGAACACGGTCTCTTCCTCACCGCATAAGTGACAGACGGCTGGCAAGTCCGTGAACCGGCTCAAGTATCTGTTACAGGCCACAGCCATGTGCAACACTCTCCACCCCAGGTCCCCGATGTGAAGGGGGAGGATCTCCACTGAGGACCACTCCCTAAGGGCAGTACTGAGGGAGCACCGCACTGTGGGAGGGGCAGTACTGGGGGAGCACCGCACTGTGGGAGGGGCAGTACTGGGGGAGCACCGCACTGTGGGAGGGGCAGTACTGAGGGAGCACCGCACTGTGGGAGGGGCGGTACTGGGGGAGCACCGCACTGTAGGAGGGGCAGTACTGGGGGAGCACCGCACTGTGGGAGGGGCAGTACTGAGGGAGCACCGCACTGTGGGAGGGGCGGTACTGGGGGAGCACCGCACTGTGGGAGGGGCAGTACTGAGGGGGCACCACACTGTGGGAGGGGCAGTACTGGGGGGTGGAGGGTGCTTTACTCTGAATATAAACAATGCTGCCCTTGCCCTGGCCATGCCACTTCTGTCAAATTGTGATAGGTTGGACAGGTTTTGATACTGTTGTACTGAGGAGATGGTTCAGGTCAAGGGAGTAAAGATTTAGCATTTGGGTCGGCTGATTCAAGAGGATGTATGGGAAACCTTTTTAACCATGGGCTGGGTAATGTTTGGAATTCACAGCCCGTTGAGGATGGAGCAGATAATGAGAGACACACTGAATAACCTGCAGGACCACAGGGTGAGAGCAGGGGAATAGGACCATTGGGATTGCTGCACTGGGAGCTGGCATGGACCCGATGGGCTGAATGGCCTTCGGCTGTGTGAATGTGATGGGGTCTGAGTGCAGTGCCGAGCTGCGAGGAGGGATATCCAGCGCTGAGCTGTGCGGTTACCTGGTGGGGAGTCAGAGGCGCTGGATCTGGAGCGGCGAGAACGACGGCTGAGGAACCTCTCGCTGAGCTTCTTCGCCTCCTCCAGCAGCTCCGTGTTCTTCTTCCGATCTTCGTCCGACAGCTCCATGTCCGGCAGCTCATCGTTTACCAGGTTGTACACGTGGCCATCTCCATCTGGAGGCAGAGCAGTAGCTTCAACTCCAGCCAGAGCTCAATCCCATTCACTCATCCTCTCACTTCAATCCCACCCTCACTCTCCTCAACCTCAGACCCTCATCCTCCTCAACAACCTTGGGCAACCTCGCATCTCAACCTCCCTCACCTCAAGTCTCACTCACGTCAGCCTCAGAAGCCCTCTCACCTCAAACCCAACCAGAGCTCCACCTCAACGTCACTCACCTCACCTGCAGAATCTCAACCTCCTCACTCACCTCATCCTCACCCTCACTCACCTTAACTGCATCCACACTCATCCTCACCCGCACTCACCTCATCCTCAGAACCTCAATCTCAGCCTTAATTTCACTCACCCCATCCTCCCTCACCTCCACCTGAACCTCAGCCAGATAAACCTCACCTTCTATGTGGTCTGATGGGACTCAGAGGGGCAGAAGCAGAGATGCAGATAGATGGAGTGAGGGAAGATAGATAGAAAATATTGGAGCAGCTCAGCGAGCCAGGCAGCATCTTTGGAAAAAAAAAGCAGGTGATGTTGCAGGTCGGAGCCCTTCATTAGTGAGGTGGTGGGTGGGGGGGGGGAGGGGGGGGGCAAGGGGAGGGGGCAAGGTGGAGAAATAAGCTGGAGGTGAGAAAAGGCCAGAACAAAGCTGGCCGGCAACAGATGGCCTCAGGAAGGGTGGACCACACTCTGTTGTTTGAGAAGGAACTGCAGATGCTGGAAAATGGAAGGTAGACAAAAGTGCTGGAGAAACTCAGCGGGTGAGGCAGCATCTATGGAGCGAATGAAATAGGCAATGTTTCCAGCCAAAACTCTTCTTCAGACTCTACTGGACCACACTATGCCTCATTGTTGGCTGGGGAAGGTATGATAACAAGAGGGATACAAGGATGCGACCAATGGAACAGGTAGGATGACTAGGGTGGGGAAGAGGGGGAGAGAGAGAATGCAGGACAGGGGGGCAGACAGGAAGAGAGAGGAAGCTGAGGAGGGGTCAGAACTCCTTGTTGCTATCAGCCCTGTAGCAATGAGGACAATCTGAAGTGGGGAGCAGATCTCAACTGCTCAGTACTTTACCGACAGAGGTGAGGGAACTTGCTGAAGACAAGGAGGCCCTGGAGTTCCTGCTGGACCTTCTCTGAACAGGACTGTGGCACCTGAGGAGTTAACAACACCAGTGTTAATGATTCAAAACCACATGAATTCAGAGGGAAAGGGCTCCTGTTCCAACCACTGTACCAAGACGATCCCTACCCATTCGATCCAGTGCCGCTAGGACAGCGGCATTTAAAGGTTTCAAAGGTATTTTATCGTCACATGTACCAATTAAGGTACAGTGATATGCAAATTACCATACAGCCATACAAGACACACAAATACATAAAAATTAACATAAACATCCACCACAGCGGATTCCCCACATTCCTCACTGATGGAAGGCAAAAACTTTGAGTTGCACCATCTGTCGGGGCAATCAATGCTCCCGCTGCCCGCAGCCACCGCCAACTCCTCGGTTAGGCCGCAGTGCGGACAGAGGTACGATACGGAAAAAAATTGCATCTCCATCGAGATAAGATATTACAAAAAGTTTCCCCCAAATTCCCCCCCCCCCAACACATAAAACAAGCTAAAGAATACTAAAAATATACATTTAACACATACAATATCAACACAAAGAAGGAAAGGACAGACAGACTGATAGCGAGGCAGCCATTGCTGGCATCACCCGGATGTAGCCTTTAAACTGAGAGAATAAGAAATTGTGCATCTCCTTCGGACAAAATCGGACTTTTCAGAGACTTGGAAGTTGCAAGAATGTGCTAGGACAAGGCGACTCTCTAAGTGCTGCCCCAGAAGAGAATCTATTGTACTCATGCATAGTATGATTTGACTGGATAGCATGCAGAACATGCTTTTCACCATATCTTGGTGACATGTGGCAATAACTAAAGTAAACCAAAGGAACGAACAAACAGGCAGGAAATCTATTATCAAGCGCTTTCAAATGCTGGAGTTGACGAAGAAAATCTTGGCCTTGACACCGCCTCATGGAGCTTACCTTATGTGAGCGGCTTGGTCACTCTCCCTGTCCGAAGTGTTGAAGACCTCTGGTAGAACAATTGCTGGCGTTGTATTCATCCTTGTCCCAGCACCTGGAAGCTGCATTCAGATCGATAGTCACATAATGATTCAAGGCATCGTCCAACACCAACTGATCCCATCAGCCCACTTTGCCCGCGCCAACCATGGCGCCAAACTTTGGAACCACTTACAAAGACATTAGACTTGGCAATTGTTCCCCAGACCAGCAACAAAGCCCGACAAACCGAGAATAGAACAACCCCAATTATTTCTGGAACGGGTTTCACTAACTACCATCCGGGGAGGTTATTCACAGCCATTCCCCCACTCTGAAAGCAGATTGGTTTCAGAGACAATATCACCGGCTTATTTCTCCCACCACCTCCCACTTGACCAGTCCCCCTGCCCTTTTCCCCTCTTCCCCGCTCATTGCCCGTCACCGAGCCTATTTTCCTTTTACTTCCATCTTCCCCTCCCACCGTATCCCACCGTCCAGCTTTACATCTCACTCTTCATCTCTCCGTATCTGACACCTTTTTGAATCCTTGTCACCTCTAGCCCTTGTCATTTACTCCACCCTACCCCAATCACACTACCTCACCTGTATCCACCTATCGCTTTAGTTTTTTGTTTAGTTTAGTGTAGAGATACAGCGCGGAAACAGGCCCTTCGGCCCACCGAGTCCGCACCGACCAGCGATCCCCGCACATTAACACTATCCCACACACACTAGGGACAATTTTACACATCCACCAAGCCAATTAACCTACAAACCTGTATGTCTTTGGAGTGTGGAAGGAAACCGAAGGTTCTCGGAGAAAACCAACGTGGTCACGGGGAGAACGTACAAACTCCATACAGACAGCAGCCGTAGTCGGGATCGAACCCGGGTCTCCGGCGCTGCAAGCGCTGTAAGGCAGTAACTCTACCGCTGCGCCACCGTGGCCGCCCACTTGCCAGGTTTTTCCCATCCCCACCTCCCTTTTCCGACTTTCTTCCTCTAAACAATCAGCCTGAAAAGAGTCCCACACCGAAACGTCATCTGTCCATTCCCTCCACAGATGCTGCTTGATCTGCTGAGTTCCTCCAGCACTTTCTTCATTACTCATTGACGATATGGGTGCAAGGGGTCAGGGAGAGGGAAAGGAGGGGCAATAAAAGGGAAATTTGGTACTCAGGAATCAGAGATGAGCATACGGAGGAGGGGAAAGGAGCGGGGTGACTCAGATGGTGGGAGAAATGTGCGCTCATTGGAGTTTGGGGTGCAGGTGAGAGGGAGGGGGGTAGGAGGGTATTACTTAGGAGGTGTATAAAATCATGAGGTGAATATTTAGGGTGAATGCAGAGTCTTTTACCCAGGGTAGGGAAATCAAATACAAAGGATATATATTTAAAGTGAGAAGAGCAAGATTTAATAGGAACCTGAGGGGCAACTTTTACACTCTGAGGGTGGTGGAAGAAGAAGTAGTTGAGGCAGGTGCCTATAACATCATGTAAAAGACATTGGGACAGATAAATGGATAGGAAAGGTTTAGAGGGATATCGGCCAAATGCGGGCAAATGGGACTAGATTGGATGGGGGCATCTTGGTTGGCAAGGATGAGTTGGGCCGTAGGACTTGTTTCTGTGCAGTGTGACTTGAAATTGTTCACATCCTTCTCATGCGGTGACCGGTTTGTGAAGAGAAAACACAGGAGTCCCTGCAAATTAATACCGCTGGGATTTTTCCCTGTTACGTCACGTCGGTACTGCACGCTGACACAAATGCTATTGAGGGAGTGCAGCGTAGGTTTACAAGGTTAATTCCCAGGATGGCGGGACTGTCATATGCTGAGAGAATGGAGCAGCTGGGCTTGTACACTCTGGAGTTTAGAATGATGAGAGGGGATCTCATTGAAACATATAAGATTATTAAGGGCTTGGGCACGCTAGAGGTGGGAAACATGTTCCCGATGTTGGGGGAGTCCAGAACCAGAGGCCACAGTTCAAGAATAAGGAGTAAGCCATTTAGAACGGAGACGATGAAACACTTTTTCTCACAGAGAGTGGTGAGGCTGTGGAATTCTCTGCCTCAGAGGGCGGTGGAGGCAGGTTCTCTGGATGCTTTCAAGAGAGAGCTAGATAGGGCTCTTAAAAATAGCGGAGTCAGGGTATATGGGGAGAAGGAAGGAACGGGATACTGATTGGGGATGATCAGCCATGATCACATTGAATGGCGGTGCTGGCTTGAAGGGCCGAATGGCCTACTCCTGCACCTATTGTCTATTCTCCATTGTCATCACGTCTCTCCACTCCTTGGCATTGATCCTTTTGCTCTACAGTATCGATGCCTTTCATAATGTTACATCCCTCTATCATATCACCTCACAGATTACTTCACCAGGGAAAACAGTCCCAACCTCTTCTGAAAACTCGATACATCCATTCCAGCAACATCCTTGTGAATCTTTCCTCCAGCCTCAAGCACATCTTTCATGTAAAGTGGTGACTAGAAGGGCACACAATACTCGAAGTCCAGCTGACCTGCGATTCATACAACTGTAACAAGGTAATGGAGTTTGTATCCGATTCCGCCACCTCCTATGGTATTTTACTTCGGAGTCACGTGAGTGACTACGTGAAGACCCCGCCAGCACGCATGCGCGACATATCGTCGTACGCATGCGGAAGCGACGGTCGGGAGGAGCGGGGCTCCTCCAGCGTAAGTTTAAATAGCTTACGCCAGGTAAGTCTCACCGGAGGAGTGAGTCGACGACATAGAAACAGCGATGGAAGCACGAAAATCGAAAAGAACAGCGGCCAAAGCAGCTGCCAAGGAGAGCAGCCAGCAGAGAGCCGTCTCTCCAGAGCTACAGGGTTTACCTGCAGCTCCCGACTTTTCGCCCTTTGGGACCGTTGGTACGCCACGGTCGGGCGGGAAAACCACCCGGAAGTCGGCCGGGGCCGACTCAGCGGAGTCCGGTCCCGAGGACACCCCGTTCGCAGATAGCGACGGAGGTCGTCTAAACCGCATGGAGCGGATGTTGGAGCAAATGCTCCAACGTGACCTGCTAATGCAGGGGCAAGGTCACAGTGGGACTCCTAGCAGGCCCACGGCAAGTTCCTATCGAGGACTGCCCAATGTCTCCCCTTCTATACAGGGGAGCATTGAGGGTCAGAACTGGGCTGACCCAGAAGAAGGGAAGCTGGCTGAATTGCCGACGGTGTCAGGGGTGTGTGAAGACTACATGGATATGGTAAGCAAGCATGCTATGCCTAACAAGAAGGGCTTACCAATCCACCCTAATCTGGCTTCCAGCATTAACTATATGGCCACGAACCAGCTGCAGGAACAGGCCATTAATGCTACTGCAGATAAATATATGGCACCTGAGAACTGCAACTCATTGAATGTACCTGCAGTAAATAACCCTATATGGGGAAACATGAGCCCCTCAAGTAGAGGCCAGGAGATCAAACTTCAGAGGATTCTGAAGCTCCTAACCGCAGGGATTACGGCAGTGGCAAGAACTGCAGTGGGTGTGGATATGCCGGAAGAATTACAGGATGCTTTGGCTCTACTCTGTAATACTCAGTATGAGATCAACAATTTTAGAAAAAACATCATAAAGCCGGCGCTTAACCCCAAGTTTGCGGGGTTGTGTAAGCCTGGGAAGACTCAGCCTCCAAGCCTGCTGTTCGGGGAAGATCTCCCAAAGCAGGTTAAAGACCTTGATGAGGAGGCCAAGGCTTTGGGCCTTATAAAACCTGGCTACACTAAGCCGCACCACCCACACAGACAGCACCCCTAATCAGGGAAATCAGGGATAGTATCAAAGCAAAGGATGATGCGTACAAAGTAGCCAGAAAAAGCAGCATACCAGAGGACTGGGAGAAATTCAGATACCAGCAGAGAAGGACAAAGGGCTTGATTAGGAAAGGAACTATAGATTATGAAAGAAAACTGGCAGGGAACATAAAAACTGACTGCAAAAGTTTTTATAGATATGTGAAGAGAAAGAGATTAGTTAAAACAAATGTAGGTCCCTTGCAGTCAGAAACAGGTGAGTTGATCATGGGGAACAAGGATATGGCGGACCAATTGAATAACTACTTTGGTTCCATCTTCACTAAGGAAGACATAAATAATCTGCCGGAAATAGCAGGGGACCGCAGGTCAAAGGAGTACTTGAGTGAAATCCAGGTTAGTCGGGAAGTGGTGTTGGGTAAATTGAATGGATTAAAGGCCGATAAATCCCCAGGGCCAGATAGGCTGCATCCCAGAGTACTTAAGGAAGTAGCTCTGGAAATAGTGGATGCATTAGTGATAATCTTTCAAAACTCTTTAGATTCTGGAGTAGTTCCTGAGGATTGGCGGGTAGCAAACGTAACCCCTCTTTTTAAGAAGGGGGGGAGAGAGAAAACGGGGAATTACAGACCAGTTAGTCTAACATCGGTAGTGGGGAAACTGCTAGAGTCAGTTATTAAAGATGGGATAGCAGCACATTTGGAAAGTGGTGAAATCATTGGACAAAGTCAGCATGGATTTACGAAAGGTAAATCATGTCTGACGAATCTTGTGGAATTTTTTGAGGATGTAACTAGTAGCGTGGATGGGGGAGAACCAGTGGATGTGGTGTTTCTGGACTTCCAGAAGGCTTTCGACAAGGTCCCACATAAGCGATTAGTATATAAACTTAAAGCATATGGCATTGGGGGTTCAGTATTGATGTGGATAGAGAACTGGCTGGCAAACAGGAAGCAAAGAGTAGGAGTTAACGGGTCGTTTTCACAATGGCAGGCAGTGACTAGTGGGGTACCGCAAGGCTCAGTGCTGGGACCCCAGCTATTTACAATATACATAAATGATCTGGATGAGGGAATTGAAGGCAATATCTCCAAGTTTGCGGATGACACTAAGCTGGGGGGCAGTGTTAGCTGCGAGGAGGATGCTAGGAGAATGCAAGGTGACTTGGATAGGCTGGGTGAGTGGGCAAATGTTTGGCAGATGCAGTATAATGTGGATAAATGTGAGGTTATCCACTTTGGTGGCAAAAATAGGAAAACCGACTATTATCTAAATGGAGGCCGATTAGGAAAAGGGGAGATGCAGCATGACCTGGGTGTCATGGTACACCAGTCATTGAAAGTAGGCATGCAGGTACAACAGGCAGTGAAGAAAGCCAATGGTATGTTAGCTTTCATAGCAAAAGGATTTGAGTATAGGAGCAGGGAGGTTCTACTTCAGTTGTATAGGGTCTTGGTGAGGCCACACCTGGAGTATTGCGTACAGTTCTGGTCTCCAAATCTGAGGAAGGACATTATTGCCATAGAGGGAGTGCAGCGAAGGTTCACCAGACTGATTCCTGGGATGTCAGGACTGTCTTATGAACAAAGACTGCATAGACTCGGTTTATACTCTCTAGAATTTAGGAGATTGAGAGGGGATCTTATAGAAACTTACAAGATTCTTAAGGGGTTGGACAGGCTAGATGCAGGAAGATTGTTCCCGATGTTGGGAAAGAGCCGGTTTGGTTGCGCTTGCAGCATGCAGGCGCATGCTGGTGGGAACGGCCCTGTACAGGGGATCACCCGACCTCCGCGCGGCCCCGGCTTCTAGTTTGATCGCATTCATCGCATAGAGTTGCATGCTGGTGGGACAGGCCCTTAACTGTGAAGAAAACTTTTCCTTTGGGTCCCCTTTAAAACTCCTTCCTCTCATCTTCAACACATGCCCACTTGTTTTTGATACCTGATATTCTGTGTTCAGCAAATTTCAAATGAAGTTAAATTTATGATGAATGTTTAAAAGCAAGTAAACACAGAGCCTGCCCTGTCCCTAGAACATAAAGTACCGTGGTGATGGAATCTCTGAACAGGCACAGAATGTTCACACCTCCCCATTTATTTATTATCTCTTTGCATCTGAAACATAATCTTCATCAGTCTCATCGCGGCCTTCAGGAAACTGGTGTGAAGCCAAACACATATCCTTGCTCAATGATTCAACCTCGCCAGCTAAGGCCCAGCGGTTTAGGAATAGGAATGAACTCAGTAGAATCAGTCAATGAGTTGAAATAGGCGGACGTCCGATTCCAGCTTGCTATCCAAACTCAACCTCTTCATCTACAAAAATTGTATCAATGTCAGACTCAGCTCCACTCAACAGCTGGAGACCCACAGATCTATAGATCCTCCACCTTCGCTTCATTGCTATCCTAAATGCCAAGCCTCAATCCTGAGGGATTCCAGCTCCAGATTCTTCAGCAGAGAATGACTGATCCCTCTCACAACCGTAAAACCTTTTAAGGAGATCAACTATGGGCAGACAGTGGCGCAGTGGGCAGAGCTATTGCCTCACAGGGCCAGTCCGTGAGGAATTCGTATGCTCCGCCTCTGACCAGATGAGTATCATTGGGATGCTCCGGTCTGCTCCCAAATCCCAAAAGCTTGTGGGTCGGTAGATTAATTAGCTTCTGTAAATCGCCCATGTTGAGTGGTACAATCTGGTGGGAGTATACAGGAACAAGGGGCAATAAACTGGGATTAGTGTAGGAGACTGTGGGAGATCACCATTCATTCTGCTAAAAGTCCCAGAAGTGACACACTCCCTCATAAGCACTAGCTCCCTCGCAAGCCTCCACCGTGCTCTGCAGTGTTTGAGATTGTGACCTATTTGGCCACAGATGCATTTATGTCAACATTACCTGGAGCACAGAACAGGTACAGGAACAGGTCCTTCGGCCCACAATGTCTCTCCTGAACATGATGCCAAGATACACTAATTTCCATAGCCTGCACATGATCTATATCCCTCGACACCCTGCATGTCCATGCACCTATCTAAAAGCTTCTTAAACACCACTATCATGTCTGTCCACCACCACCATCACTGGCAGCTGTTCCAGGAACCCATCACCCTCTGTGTAAAAAAACTTGGCCCGCACATCTCCTTTAAACTTCACCTCTCTAACCTTAAAACTTCCATTCACTTCCATTCTTGTTAGAAACATAGAAACATAGAAAATAGGTGCAGGAGTCGGCCATTCGGCCCTTCGAGCCTGCACCGCCATTCAATATGATCATGGCTGATCATCCAACTCAGTATCCCGTACCTGCCTTCTCTCCATACCCCCTGATCCCTTTAGCCACAAGGGCCACATCTAAATCCCTCTTAAATATAGCCAATGAACTGGCTTCAACTACCTTCTGTGACAGAGAATTCCAGAGATTCACCACTCTCTGTGTGAAAAATGATTTTCTCATCTCGGTCCTAAAAGACATCCCCCTTATCCTTAAACAGTGACCCCTTGTCCTGGACTTCCCCAACATCGGGAACAATCTTCCTGCATCTAGCCTGTCCAACCCCTTAAGAATTTTGTAAGTCTCAATGAGATCCCCCCTCAATCTTCTAAATTCCAGCGAGTACAAGCCGAGTCTATCCAGTCATTCTTCATATGGAAGTCCTGCCATCCCAGGAATCAGTCTGGTGAATCTTCTCTGTACTCCCTCTATGGCACGAATGTCTTTCCTCAGATTAGGAGACCAAAACTGTACGCAATACTCCAGGTGTGGCCTCATCAAGACCTCCCTGCTCTTGTACCCAAATCCTTTTGCTATGAATGCCAACATACCATTCGCTTTCTGTTGAGTTACCGAAGGTGATAAACAATTGCAATGAATGAAAGAAGTAGAAACAAAGAACTGCAGAAGCTGTTTTATACCAAAGATAGATACTTAGTACTGTGGTAACTGAAGAAGGATCTGACCAGAAACGTCACCCAACCTTTTTATCCAGAGATGCTGCCCGACCCGCTGAGTTACTCCAGCACTTTGTGCGTATCTTTGCAATGAATGAAAGATGGGTCAAGCCATTACAAAACAATTTGTCCCAACCCTCAGTCACACACGAGCCGCTAAACTGCCCCTGGTCTCCCCGCCTGCTTGTTCACGATGACCGTTATTTCCATTTCTTACGTTGGGCTTAGAGTTCTGCGTTGTGTCCCGGTGCTCAGGGCCTTCCTCCTCCTCAGGAAGGGTGGGCATGCTGGGGGCGACAGTGCAGCGAGGGCCGCGAGTTGAAGAGCCAGTGGAACGGCAGGAGGGGTCGAGCCCTGGTAGAGTGAAGTTGCTAAGCAGCAGCCGCAAGGAGATCGGGGCAGAATCTTCGTCTTCTGGCAACTGTGCGAGTGTGAAAGAGAGAGTCCGTCAGGCCCAGAACACCCTGCCCCACTCACTCCAGCATCACAATCCAATTGAATGGAAGCCAATGGAACAAATTAGATTATGGAGAGTGATAGACACTGCTGGGTCCATCACAGGTACCAACTTCCCCACCATCGAAGGGAGCTACAGGAAGCATTGTAGCTAATATCCCGCACCTTGACGCCAGACGTCTGGCTAAATTCTATTACTCTGGGATTCCCAATCACGAGTTGAACATCTCCTGCAACTGTGGGCGGGAATTCCGCACCTCTCAGATGTTACCTGGACCTGCGAGCTTCAATTATAAGGAGCGTTAGATAGGCAGGCACTTGTTTCCTTGGAGCATAGGAAGCTAAAGGGTGACCTCCTAAGGTGTGCAAGACCATGGAGGCATGGATAACATGAACACTCATAGCTTTTTTTTCCCAGGGGAGAGGATTCTAAAACTAGAAAGTGTAGGTTTATGGTGAGAGAGGAGAGATTTAAGAGGGACTTCAGAGGTTACATAAGGTTGTGTGCATCTGGGATGAGCTGCCAAAGAAAGCTGCAGAAGTGGATACAGTTGCAACTTTTAAAGATGTTTGGATGGGGAGGGTTTAGAGGAATACAGGCTAAATGCAGGCAAATGGGAGCAGCCCAGCTTGCCATCTTGGTGGCATGGACATGATGGGCCGAAGGGCCTAGTTCCATGCTGTGGGGCTCTGTGGCTCTCCTAGTGGGCCTGTATGCAAAGCTCTCTCAAGGGGCTAGCACGGGGCTGGGGAGACGAAGAGACTCATTATGCAGTGTGATGCAACCATTCCCATTATGCTACAGTGTATTATTGTCATGAAGTAATTAGCTGTGTCTGCCTTTTCTGTTCAAGGAGCAGGAATGAGGAAACAGAAATATGTTGTTGGATAAAGATCAGTAGATTATCAAAGCTCTTCTCTCCCTGTGGAATTCAGACAAAATCGCCAGCAATGGAAGGCCGCAGGGGACATATTCCAAACATGGATGAAGTATTTGAAGGATTCTGAATTTAGATCATGTTGCCCTGGTAATTGTTAGCACTTCTCCAGAGGAATTCGGACTGTGCAGACTCACAGTGGTGGCAGGAAGCTGTGCTTCAGCCTCTGGGCTCAGTGCTTGCTCCTCATCTGCATTCAGGGACCTGGTTCCACCCAAGATGTTCCTGGTGGACCAAAACAATTCACAAAACAAAGAATTGATTTGAGAGTGATGCCAAACAGGAAAACAATCTACTTGCTTAGCATAATCAGCCTCTTGTATTAGGCTACAGTTCAGACATTCAGACAACAAAGAAAAAGACCCTTTGGCCCAACTTGTCCGTGCCGGCCAACATGCCTATATTTCCATCCTCATTTTAGCAAAATAACATGTCTTCCTTAAATGCTTGTTTGACCTTGTTTTTATGGAGTCATACCATTGTACCTCCCACGATATGAGACTGAGGGGGGTCCGGACAAAATCATGATGGGGTTGGTAGGGTAGATAGTATGAATCTTTTTCCCCATGATGGGGGTGTCTGGGACACGAGAAGGTGACCTTTGGCATGCTTGCCTTCATTGGGAAAAGTACTGAGCAAAAACGTTGGGGCATCATACTACAACTGTACAAGTAGTTGGCGAGACCACACTTGAGGTACTGTGTGTAGTTGGGATCGCACAGCGATAGGAAGGATGTCATTAAGGTCGGAAAAGTTCCAAAGAGATTCACAAGGATGTCACCTGGGCTTACGGGCTTGAGTTACAGGGAGATGTTGGATATGCTGGGACTTTTTATCATGGAGCATAGGAGGCTGAGGGGTGGCCTCATTGAAGTGTACAAGATCACGAGGGGCATAGATAACGTGCACGCACACAGTCTTTTCCTCAAGGTAGAGTATTCTAATACCAGAAGGCATCGGCTTAAGGTGAGGGGAGAGATTGAAATGGGATCTGAGGGACAACTTTTTCACTCAGAGTACTCTGTATCTGGAGTTCACTGCCAGAACATGCTATAGAGGCGGATATAATTACAACTTTCAAAATATGTTTGGACAGATATATGGATTGAAGGGGTTGGAGGGCTATGGGCCAAATGCAGGTAAATGGGATTAGCCCAATATGCCAATTTATCAGTGTGAACAGTGTGAGCTGCAGGGCCTGTTTCCTTGCTGTACTGCTCTATAACATTATAACACTTTCATTATAACAGGTGTTGCATTCGCTGGGGTGGGCTTTGGACATCCTGGAAGGGATGGGATAGGTGCTGCAGAAATACAGATCCTTTCCTTCCTCTCCGGATATTTCCAAGCTCGGGGAAAGATTCTGATCTCCCTCAACCCTCTGTCCCATGCAGCAGACCCGCTGTGGTTAGGTGCTACCCTAGACCTGGAGCTGAGACCTGTAGTTCCAGGCATGACCTCTCAGGTGCCCAACTGTACTCTGCACTGGATGACTATCCTCCAGCAGTCAGGTCCAGTGGACAGTACAGCTGGCTCAAGTGCAGACAGGCCATGATGTTCGTGCAAGGTGATCTCACCTGGCTGTGGTCTGCGCCTCTGCCGCTTCAGTCCGGTGCTCCTCTGATGGTGAAGGTTTCTCTACTCCCTCTCGATGTCGATCCAACGACAATGGTCTAAAGTGCTTCTGGATTCCAAATGGCTGGCAACTCCAGCAATGTTCTAGATTAAGGGCATCTGTGAAAGAGCGGTGCAAAATAATGAATGGTAGGAGAGGGATGGTACATGCCTGCTGTTGGCAAATGTGTGCAAATGGCCTGCGGACAGAGAACAGCTGGATTTTGAACTCTGTGTTGGTTGCACTACGGACTTCAGCTTTGCACTATTATTTTGATTATTAATTGATTGCATTATTGATTGTTGTAATCTGTGTGTTTACAGCCCTGTAAGGTTGCAGCAAGCAAGAATGTTATCGTTCTGTTGTTGTTATACCTGGCAATGAAAGACTCAGTCGTGACCACAGTGGTTCTATTGGTTACAAAGTGCTCTGAGATATACTGCAGTGGCGAATGGCGCTGCAGAAATGTAGTTCGCTTGTCCTTACCGAGCAGAGAAGGGCAGTGTCCTGAGCTGCCATGACCCTTGCACCGTCCAGCGGGGAGACACAGGCTGTGGTGGTGTAACTGTCCGAGAGTCTCCTGAGATAAATGCTGCACATCTGGTTCCTGTTTCTGAATCACAAGATGATATTTGATTGTCAGCTGGATCTCAGACAAGAGTTAAAACGTTATTGTAACTTGGGCAACGGTCTGGAATTGCAAGAGAACATTGGGGCAGTCTGCTGGGAAACAGCCCACAGGTTCTGCCTTTCCATGGGTGGCTGAGTCTGTCCACCTCAGCAAGCAATCTCCATCTATGGGTCCCTCGCAGACCCCGAGACAAGGACAGGGAGCCCCCCATGGGCGAAACCTCTGGGATAAGGGTTCCACTGGCGGCACAGTGGTGCAGCTGGCAGAGCCCTCGTCTCAAGGTTTCAGCAGCACAGGTTTGATCCTGACCTCCGGCGCTATTTGTATGGAGTTTGCATGTTTTCCCTGTGACCGCGTGGGTTTCCCCTGGGCACTCCGGTCACCTCCCACATCCCAAACATGAGCCGGTTGGTAGGTGAATGGAAATTGCCCCCAGTGTGTAGGTAAGGGGTAAAATATGGGAGGAGATGATGAGAATATGGGGGAGAATAAAATAGGAAAGGGGTAGTGTGCAGGGTTGTGAGGGTCTGTGTAGGCAAGGTGGGCCAAAGGCCCTGTTTCATGTTGTGGGTCTCCACTGAATACACTCCATTGACTATAAGTCGGCTAATCAGTGATGGGACCCCATTTATAGAAACTTCGAAACATAGAAAATTGATGCAGGAGGAGGCCATTGGGCCCTTCGAGCCAGCACCACCATTCATTGTGATCATGGCTGATCGTCCCCAATCAATAACCCATGCCTGCCTTCGCCCCATAATCCCTTGATTCCACTCGCCCCGAGAGCTCGATCCAACTCTCTCTTAAATCCACAGTGATTTGGCCTCCTCTGCCCTCTGTGGCAGGGAATTCCACAAGTTCACAACTCTCTGGGTGAAAAAGTTTTTTCTCACCTCAGTCTTAAATGGCCTCCCCTTTATTCTAAGACTGTGACCCCTGGTTCTGGATTTCTTACTTCCTGGATGAAATTTCCCATTTACATTTGAAGGAATCACCAGATTCTCCCGCCAGTGTCTCCACCATCAACCTGTTCATGGCGCGACCTCTCACTGACTTAATGACTTCAACACTGCGGTTTGGATGTCTGCCCCAGGAAATGCCTTGCCCTCTGGTTGGAAATGAAAAATACCGCAGTTGTTGGAAATAAAGACAGAAGGTGCTGGAAATGCTCAGTAGTGTCAGCAGCAGCTGCGGGAACTTGTGCTTCGGATCTGCCAGATTTGAGGGAATCATCTGCATCTTCACAGTTCTGCCAAGTACTTTTTGTTCCCCTTTAATGATCTTCGTCCATCCAGATGTAACAAGCGCTCTGTATCACCTGACAACTATGCTCTCTCCGCCCTTCCCCCACTCTATTACTTCAAACACATTTTCCCCACAGAGACACAGAGCTATAACGCATGGAAACAAGATGATCAGTCGAACTTGTTTTTGCCAACCAAGATGGCATACTGGGCTAGGCCCATTTGCCTGCATTTACCCCCTGGCCCTCGAAAACCATCCTATCTGTATATCTGTCCAAATGTCTTTTAAAAGACGTAATTGTATCCACCTCTCCATCTTCCTCTGGCAGCTGAAATGCGGGCAAATGGGACAAGCCCAATACGTTGACATAGTCAGCATGGGCAAGGTGGGCCGAAGGGCCTGTTTCCGTGCTGTACAGCTCCAACTTACACGATTGTTTCTCATTATCTGATCATTTGGTATTCCTTCGAATGTCACAATATGTTTTTCAATTGTCGAGACCAGAATTATTTATACCTGACATTTACAGTATTACACCAGTGTTCCCGACTCAATGCTGACCTTTTACAGGAGGCCATCTGACTAATCTCAGTCACCAGCTCTGTGCAATGTATCAGAAGTCAAGGTTTCAGGTCAGTTTATTGTCACGTGTACCAATTAAGGTACAGTGAAATTCGAATTACCAAACAGCCATACTTTTTTTAAAAAGCAACAAGACACACACTACATAAAAAGTTAACATAAACATCCACCACAGCGGGTTCCCCACGTTCCTCACTGTGATGGAAGGCAATAAAGTCCAATCTTCTTCCTCTTTATTCTCCCGCGGTCGGGGCAGTCGAACCATCCGCAGTTGGGGCGATCAAACCTCCCGCAGCCGGCGATCGAAGCCCCTGCCTCGGGGCGATCGAAGTTCCCACATCGGGCAGTTAAAGCTTCTGCGGCTCGGAGTTCCTGAAGTTGGTCTCTGACTAGAGACCGAGAACTCCGCGATGTTAACATCCGCAGGCTCCCGCGGTACAGCTCAGAGGTCGATCCCTGGCAAAGGGATCTCGAGCTCCGTGATATTAAGTCCGCAGGCTCCCGCGGTGGAGCTCTGGAAGTCAGTCTGCAGAATAGCCCACCAACTCCTCGATGTTAGGCCGCAATGCGGACGGAGGTATGTTATGGGAAAAAATTGCATCTCCGTCGGGGTAAGAGATTAGAAAAAGTTTCCCCCAACCCCCTCCCCACCCACCACATAAAACAAGCTAAAGAACATTAAAACATACATCTAACAAATACAAACAAACAACAAAAGACGGAAGGGACAGACTGTTGGCGAGGAAGCCATTGCTGGCGCCGCCCGGTGTACCACTGAAGTCCTGACATTATGTGGACATTATTTTCTTTTCCTTTGTCGTTTTTATATCAATCTTTTCCCGCTTTAATTTACAGATGACCCCACTTTACAGCAGGAATGGGAATTACTCGATCTATAATCGCGATTTTCCATTATACGTGTCTATATGTCAGGAAACGTAACTTGAAAAAAAAGTCTGTTTATTTTCAATTTTACACATAAACTTCATAATAGCAAATTTTATACCATGTCTCAAAATTTCAGGTACCGATTTGTGAATCCTCTAAGGGCAAGTTTCCTTCTACCTGAGCGGTAGAATACAGAATCGCCTGTGTATTCTTGAGCAAACAAAAAATTGTATACATCTCACCATTGAACAGAAACGCAGATACACATTCCACATTAAAACTGGCCTAGGAGAGCTGGACAAAGAGGCTGGGGAACCTGTGGTCAATGATTTGTCTCCACACATGTGGAGCATGAAAAACAAACTGTAAAGCACAAGAACATGCCCTTCTGCACACAATGTCTGTGCTGAATGTGATGCCAGGTTAAATGAATCTCCTCTGCCTTGATGTGATTTACATCCCTTCATACCTACAAATCCACATGTCTGTCTAAAAACCTCTTGAATGCCACTATCGTATCTGCCTCCGCCACCGCCCATGGCAGCACGTTCCAGACATTGACCACTCTCTGTGTAAAGAAAATCTGCTCCGCACATCTGCTTTGAACTATCTATGCCTCTCATAATTCCACAACCGTCTACCAGGTCTCCTCTCAGCATCTGACGCTCCTGAGAAAACAATCCAAGTTTTGTCCAGTCTCTTCTTACAGTTTATGCTCTCTAATCCAGTCAGCATCCTGGCAAGCATCTTCTGCACCCTCTATAATCCTTCCTTTCATGAGGTGGTCAACGTCAAACAGCCAAACTGTCGGAACTGTCCAATTGACACACAACCATCAACAAGGCACAAGTCAAGAGTGTGATGGGACACTGTCCACTTGCCTGAATGAATGAATGCAGCTCCGGCACACTCACAAGCTTACCACTGTCTGGGACAATGAAGCTCCTCCACACCACAAAATATGATTTCCCTCCACCACCTATGAGCAGTGGCCAAATTCCATACAAACTACCCAAAAGGGGGGGGGGGTGCATCTCGTAGCAACAGGGAACTGCAGATGCTGGTTTCCCAAGGAAAGACATAAAATGCTGGAGTAATTCAATGGGTCAAGCAGCATCTCTGGAGAACTTAGATAGGTGATGGTTCAGGGTCTAAAGAAGGGTCCCAATCCGCAACGTCACCTATCCATGTTATCCAGGGATGCTGCCTGAGCCGCTGAGTTACTCAAGCATTTTGTGTCTTTCCAGGGAACAAATTTCAATCAGCCACAGCACAGGGCAGTGTTTTTTCATCTCTTCCTTGGTTGGACATGCTGGCCTGCCGGTGAACATATTCAGATTGCAATCCCTGGGAAAATCTCAACCGGTACAGTCCCCTGCCGTCTGGCAAGAGATCTAGCCAGGAGAGAGGAGCTATCAACAGAATAGCTTTACATTGGGAAGCGGTGATCACTGCCAACAGGCAGCACTCGTCTCCCAGGCCAGGTGGAGATCAAAGCACATCTATGAGATCTAACGCAGGCCCCTACAGGATAAGGATTGATAGTGCTGGGCTCTGCGTCAAGAACCGAGAGTCCTGCAGATCGGCTGCTTTTCTGAGCTGAGATCATCAGTTTGGCAGCAGCCCAGTCACTCGATACTACGTTGAGGTGCAGGGCATTCTTCACTGATTTACATCCTGCACTGGGCCAGCTGTAGCTCGATATACAACACAGGCAGGGAAACACATTCCATGCAGCAGGGATAAACTAGGGTACCATCTCATAGTCACAGTGGTACTGAGAGAGCACCGCACTGTGGGAGGGGCAGTACTGCGGGAGCTCCATAACGTGTGCTGTAGCGTTTTCAGCCATTTGGGAGAACTGGGTTTAGACTCCATGGAGGACGGAGGTGTTTCCACAGGTCTCCTGTCTGCTTCCCGGTTCGTGCACCAGGACGCCCAGTGAACAACGGCCCGTGGCCAGGTCCAATATCCATTGTTTGACTGCCAAACATTTCTGGCTAAATAATTTCGCAATACTGAATGTCGAGGTGACATTTCTGAAGTTTCAGTGCAATGGTTCACTCAGTTGCCGCAACACTCATCCCACTGCTAGAATGGTGCGCTCAGAAGAGCACAAAGAACGTATCCAGACGGATTAGTTCACTGAAGTCAAACACACCTTGCAGCTTCTGACCATAAGCCTCAAAACTCTACAGTATCCTGCACCCTTCCCTGCGTTCCAGCTCTCCCTCCATAACCCACTGCTATACACACCCGCCTCCTACATACCTCCCACACAAATCCCTCCTGCTACACCACCCCTCAGCTGGAGGCCCCTCCTACTGGCACCGCTTCACGCCCAAACATTTCACACCTCCATCAGTCACAGCCATCCATATTCCACCTTCTCCTTGACAGTGCCCCATGCATCACAGGTACCAACCTCCCCGCCATCGACAGAGATGCCCCTCTACACGAGGTGCATCAAAGGCCCACATCACCCTGGCCGCACTCTCATCTCACCTCCACCATCGAGAAGTAGGTTTATAGGAGCCTGGGAACTGTGAACTCCAGCTTCCCATCAATCACCAGGCTCTTGAACACTGCACAATACTAACCTCAGCAACTATGATCTTCTATGGACTGTGTCTCCAGTTGCACTACACACTTCAGTTTTGCATTATTATGATCACTTGGAATTATGGTCAATAACTTATGTATTTATCTTTGTGTTATTGTGGGCCTGTTAAACTGCAGCAGGCAACAATTTTATTGTTGTCGGTACATAGGACAGTTAAACGCTCTTGATTTTATCTCATCCTGGCCTTGATGCCATCTCACTACAACCCACCACTCGCCTAGATACCACTTACATCCCACAACTCTCCCAAAAGAGTCTCTCCTCATCCACTCATTCCCTGCACAAGGCTCAGGATCTCAGGTTCAGAATCAGATTGCACTCTACTGAAGACAGACACAAAAAGTTGGAGTAACTCAGCGGGACAGGCAGCATCTATCTCTGGAGAGAAGGAATGGGTGACATTTCGGGTCAATCCGACACGTCCACCCATTTCTTCTCTCCAAAGATGCTGCCCGTCCCGTAGAGTTACTCCAGTTTTGGTGTCTATCATGGATTTAAACCAGCATTTGCAGTTTCTTCCTACACACTTGTACGCTACTGATCCTGCCTGGCTGTCTAATGGGACGTGATAATGTCGACCACAATTAGAACAGTTTCTCTCGCTGCCTCTGGAGGCAGCATTGAGCCAGCATTGTGGTGTGGGGGCAGTGGAGGCATCCAACAGACTGCTGGACATCGTTCTATCAGTTAGGCATGGTGGATGCTTCCCAGATTGCCAGGCACGTTGTGATTAATGTAGGACCTGTGTAAATGGGTGCTTGATGGTTGACATGGATTGGATGGGCTGAAGGAGCTGTTTCTGTGCAAAATTACTCACCAGACCCTAATTCGGAATGGGTTCAATCTGAAATGAGAACAAGACCACACACCAACTCCACGTCAGACACTGACTCAGTACAGGACAAAGCCACTCCACACGACACCCTCAACTGAGAATGCGGCAACAGACTCCACCACAGACTATCTGTTTTGAGGATCATCCATTAAATGTACACAACAGCAAACCTGTCTGAGCTACTGCGCTTCTGCACGATGCTTGGTGTATCCAAGGGGAGTGTCACTTTAACTGACGTTACATAAAGGCCAGAAATGCAGGCAAAGAAATAAGGTTAATGCTTCATTAATTATAATGAAACCGTGCATTACAGCACCATGATTCACAATGATAACCAAGTTTATTTATAGTTCTACAAAAACAAATGTTAACCCTGATAATTAAACTGAAATTGTTCTGCATTATTTCTGAGAGAAAATGTGTTTGCAGATATGAGAATGATAAAAACACAAACCCAGTAATCACCCAGATTACCATCCTATTGCAAACTTGATCCCATGATACAGTCTGATCTTCGAGTTATAGAGCTGTACAGCACGAAAACAGACCCTTCGGCCTTCCTTGTCTATGCTGACCTAGTGACATATTGAGCTAGTCTCAGTTGTCAGCATTTGGCCCATAACCCTCTGAACCCTTCTATCCATATATCTCTCTGCTGTCGTATTAAAGGTCATAATTGAATCTGCTTTTATAGCTACCTCCGGCAGCTCATTCCAGATACAGACTACCCTCTGAGAAAAAAGATTTCCCATGAGGTTGTTCTTAAATCTCTCCCCTTAATCCTATGCTCTTTAGCTTTGGAATCCTAAAGCTAAAGAGCTAAAGATTTTTCCCTGGGAAAAAGGCTGCGAGCGTTCATTTTATCAAAAAATATTCCAGCCTATCCAACATCTCCATGTAACTCAAACCCACAAGGTGAGCATGCAGCACTTCCCAGTGCAGGGAAGAGAGCACTGTCAGAGGGACTGTACTGAGGGAGAGTGGCACAGTCACGGAGACAGTACAGAGGGAGTGTGACACAGTCACGGAGACAGTACAGAGGGAGTGTGACACAGTCACGGAGTCAATAACTGAGGGCCTGCGATACAGTCACAGGGACAGTACTGAGCAAGCCATGCAATGTCAGAAGGGCAGAGTTGAGGGCTTGCCAACTGTTGGATGGGCAGTTGCGCAGCGCTGCAGTGTTGTGGGAGTGGTACAGAAGTGCTGCACTGTCAGAGGGGTGGTACCACGCCAGATGATGTCCCTTCGCTTCCTGGAACAAGCATCTTATAGAGGGGTATAAAATTAATGAAGAGAATAGATAGGGTGAATGACAGCCTTTTCCCAAAGGGAGGGGAATCAGGAACCAGATGGAATGTGCAGGGAGGAACTGCAGATGCTGGTTTCAACCGAAATGCTGGAGTAACTCAGCCTGACAGGCAGCGTCACTAGATGGAAGATTTTGGGTTGAAGAAGGTTTCGGGTCGAGTCCCTTGTTCAGTCTGAAAAAGGGTCTCAATCCGAAAAGTCACCCATTCCTTCTATCTCGAGATGCTGCCTGCCCGGCTGAGTCACTCCAGTATTTTGTGTCTATCTTTAAGAACCAGAGGGCATAGGTTTAAGGTGAGAGTGGAAAGATTTGATATGAACGCAAGGGACAACTTTCTCAAAACAGAAGGTGGTGGGTTTATGGAACAAGCTGCCAATTAAAGTAGCCAGGGCAAGTACAATAACAACATTTTAAAGACACTTGGACATGTACATGGATAGGTAAGGTTCAAGGGGATGTGGGTCAAACACAGGGAAGAGGGACTATCTTAAATGGGGCATCTTAGTTGGCATGGATGTTGGGTTGAGGATTCTGTTTCCATGCTGTTTAACTCTATTTCAACCTAAATCAGTAACCTAGATGTATCCCAGTTTGAAGGCAGAACCATGTCCAAAATACTGAGGTGCTGCACGATAGCTTGAAAAGGAAAAAAACTGTCCAACTTGACTTGTGGTTCTGCTCATTTATGATCGATGCACAGGGGGAAATAATTGGAAGTGTACCCAACTCTGCAGCCACACCTTGCGAAACGAGAGGTCACCTGAAGCAACGTATCTGCTGCCATGGTACCATAGTGAAGAGGTGCGCTGCAAATTAATGCCTCTGAGCATTAAAATGTTTATGTTTGGTAATTGCACGTTTGTTTACCCCAAAATCAAATTTTGCTTGGACTTGTAGCATTATTTTTTTTAATGCAAAGGCGATAAAAAGCCATTAACACCAGCTGGAGAGGTTTAGCTTGCAGAGACGCTACCGGAACTGGGGTTATGAACTATTCTCGACTCTGCATCAGCATTGCATCAACTGTGGCCGTGAGGTGAGATTGACAATTACTTACAGAGAAGTAACAGAACACTGCAATCTAGAAATAGGACTCGCTTCCTCTCAAAAGGGAAATAAGCTAAGATCATGAAAGAGATTAGCCCCAGTTGCGATTCTCACTTTGTCATCCTATTTCACATTTGCCCCTTCCCTGAACTGACGCATTAACCAGAGGTTCCAGTCATCAATGTGAATCCTGATATTGAGCTGTAATACAAGGATTCACGAATATCAACCTCTGTCATGACAAATATCTGTAGAATTCAAAGAGTTAAACATTAAGCTCACACATTCTCCTCAACTAAATAATTGGCCACCTCATCATATCTCGTTATCATAGTCTGAAGAAGGGTCTCGCCCTGAAACTTTGCCTCTCCATTCCCTCCACAGATGAGATCTATCCCGTTGAGTTCCTCTAGCACTTCCTGTTGTACAAGGTATTATACACGGTCATCTCGTTACTACTATTGGGAAGAAGATACAGGGGCCTGAAAACCACAAACAGTTTCTACCCAGCAACATTCGGCTCTTGAACACTGCACAACACAAAGCTCAGCAACTATGATCTTCTGTGGGCTGTTACTTTGACTACAGGCTTTCGTTTTGCACCATTATGGTTACCTAGTCTTATGGTTATTAATTTGTTTTATTGATTATTATAAGTTCATGTATATTTAATTGCATTTACAGGCCCGTAAAGCTGCAATAAATAAGAATGTCATTGTCCCGTTGACAGTACATGACAATTAAACACTCTTGACTGAATTATAAATGATATTAATGAACATTGCCAGGGTGGCCGTGGTGGGAATGTTTCCTCTTGTAAGGGAATCTAGAAGTAAGGGTCACTGTTTAAAAATAAGGGATTGCCCATTTAAGAAAGAAATGAACATTTTTGTCTAAGAGCCTTTCGAAGTCTGTTCCACAAAAGGTAGTGGCAGCAGAGTCTTTGAATACTGGCTACGCAAAATTAAATAGTATCTTGATAAATAGGGAGTAAAAGGTTACAGCACACATGCCGTCACTAAAAGTTATGTCTCAGGTTAACAAGTCAGTGTAATAATGTAAAACAAGCACAAAGCATGTTTCTAGAGAGACAGAAATGAAAAGTTGGCACGTCGTGATGCAGCCTTACAAGTTGTTAGTGACGGCACACTTGGAGTACTGTGCGCAGTTCCGGTCGCCCAGCGATAGGAGGGATGTCGTTAAGTTGGAAAAGGTGCAGAAGAGATTCACCGGGCCTTTACTGGGGCCTGCAAGCTTGAGTTTAGAGAGAAGGTGGATAGGTTGGGACTTTTTTCCTTTGGAGCCTAGGAGGCTGAGGGAACTGTACAAGATCATGAGAGGCAGGGATAAAGAACACTGACAGTCTATTTCCCAAGCAGGCCTAAAGTGAGAGAGGAGAGGTTTAAGATGGACCTCAGACGCAGCATTGTCACCCTGGGTAGTTAGTGTCTGGAATGAGCTGCCAGAGCAAGCTACAGGATGCGGATACAATTACATATTTTAAAAGAAATTTGGACAGATTTGGAAATGAATACAAAGGCTTCGGACGGGGTATGCACCAAATGTAGACAATGGGACGAGCCCAACTTGGTCATCGTGGACTGGGTGGTCTGAAGGGCCTGTTTCCGTGCTGAACCGCTCGACAACATAATCTATGAAAGAGTCAATGTTTCAGGTAAATTACCTCGTTTGGAGACTACTGCTTGTTGCTGTTTTGCAGCACATTCACTTCTGACAATGACTTGAACATTAACTCTGTTTCACTTTCCACAGATGCTGCCTGGCCTGCTGAGCATTTCAGATTTACAGTGCCTGCCATTTTTTTTTAAACAATTATGGAGCAATCCCATCACAGTCCACAAACCTTCTGGCAAAGTGGCGCTGTTGCTGTCGGATGAAATGACCTCTTCCTCAGTGAGGCCAAACATCAGCTCTCGGTCCTTGTACCTTCCTTGGATCACGGCCACCCCACGGAACATCAGGCCGTGCTCGCCTCTGGAGATCTTCCCAGCACGGACACAGCTTCACAGTGCCCCAATTCCACCAGGTCTATTTCCACCACCGCCCCAAAGTCCACAGTCTGCGTAAACCCATTGTTTCATCCTGTTCTTGCCCCACAGAACTTACTTCTTCCTCATTTAACTGGGTGCTTCTTCCCCTCCCCATTCCCACTTACATCTGCAACACCTTTGATGTTCTCTGCACCTCCATCACATACAGAGATGGACATACAAACAGACCAGTGAAGAGCAGGTGTAGGCCACTCAGTTCCTCAATGACTCTGCCATTTAATACGATGATAATGGCTGATCAACCTGTTGGCTGAACTCTGCACTCCCACCAACCCAAGATAACCTTTCATTATTACACTTGCCTACCAAGAATCCATTTCTATCCCAAAGACTGTGTGAAATTGGCATCTTAAGCAGATAGGGTGGTAAATTATGAGAGGAATATATCAGGTAGGTAATCTTTTTCCGAGGATGGATTTGGCAAATACTAGAGGGCATACTGTAACTTTCTGGTCAGAAGGGGATAGTTAAAAGGAGATGTGTGGGGCCAGTTATCCACACATAATGGTGGATGCCTGGAACCCAGTGACAGCAGCGGTGGTGGAAGCAGATAGAGTAGCAATATTTAAGAGGCTTTTAGATAGACACACAAACAGGGAGGAATAGAAAGAGACGATGCGGACACGTTTGGCATCGTGGTTGGCGCGGAAACGTGGACCAAAAGGAATGTTTCTGTGCTGTTCTGTTTCATGTTCCATCAACGATGCTCTTACTGAAAGATCACAAATTACCTCGTCCTCTACCAATTCTTATGCTCACGAAACCAACCACTCATCCTCCATCAACCATGTAACCTGCTGATGCGCAGCCATGATCTGAACTGCATCCGCAGCTCGATGAGGAATAGAGCTTAAAATCAAACTCATAACACTCTCATATCCCCCCCCCTGATTCTAGGCCTTCCCAAGGCCATCCACCCCACCAAGCCGCGTGACTCCTATAAACTTTAATCGTGTCCCTTCTCACACATCTGGCCTTGAACTGGACTGGAAGATCTCTGGAAGATCTTGGAAGATCCAGGACTTAGCTATGGAAACCTGGATGGGTCCAAGCAAGAGCTATCTCTTTGCAGGATTTTGCAGAACAGTCCCCAACTTAGTCCCCGATTCCCCTTTCCCTCTTTTTGGTGCTGCTTCCCGTTCTCCAGTAGAACTCAAAGGTGTCATCAACTTTGCTGCCAGTTTCCACCCTGTCTCACCGTCCATCAGTCTGGCTCTGCCTCTCACCTTCTCTTCCCTGACTTCACTTCACAGGAGAGGTCACCAATATCCATTCCAAGTACATGGGATCGCACTCAACTGGACTTTCACCCCGATCGCCATAAGAATTCCATTCCGTTCTCCATCTTTTTCCTAGGTTCTGATGATGAAATCTTCCTCAGCAGCCTTCCCATTTTTTCCTTAACCAAGGTCCCACCACAGTTGACAGGGCTGTCACTGTAGCAGTTCCATTTCCTGTGAATCTGTTCCTCTGCTCCTCACCTTTCGCCCCACCAGCCTCCCCACTAATGGATCGTTTCCCCTTACGGGGATGGCGTCACCTACAAACGGATGGCATCATGCAAGCATTTCTCCCATTCCCCTCCCGGTGTTCCAAGGGAGCTGTGCCCTACATGCCCTCCTTCCCACGGCACCTTTCCATGGGACCGCGGGAGAAGCAATACTGCCGCAACACCGCAGGGATCCACAAGAGGCACTGCCTCCAGAAAGTAAGTCACATCAAAGACCCACACCGCACCACACTGGCCACACCTACCATCGGGAAATAGGTACATGGGGCCTGAAAACCACCTCCACGTTCATGAACAGCTTCTTCCCACCAACCGTGAACCACGACTATTGAACCACACTGTACAGTCCTACATCAGCACTGAACTAATATGAACTTTTTACAAGTTGTACAATGTATTTTAGTTTGCATTGTTATGTTCTGGTTACCAAATAATTTATTATATTATTGTTTATTGTATATTTATTTGTGTTTAGAGGCCTGTTAAGCTGCAGCAAGTACGAATTTCATTTTTCCGTTCCAGGTGCACTCGATGATTAAACTCTTGATGGCTCTTGACCTGCCCATCTAGGGACCCAAACATCTTTTCATGTGATGCAGTGATTCACTTGCACTTGTTTCAATTCAATGTCCTGCATTCAGCGCTCACAATGTGGCCTCCTCTATACTACAAAATGTAAATGCTGATTGGGAAAGTACCTCTGAGGCGACACTGAGCTTTGTATCACCTTTCACTTTGATTCTCTGTCCCCCTCCCCGTCTGCCCCATTGTCTCTGGCTTGCCACACTTTGCCAATGAAGCCACATTTGAAACTCTCACCAAGATTCAACAAGATACATCATCAAGACTCAACATTGAATTCAACCATTTCAGATACCTACAAGGTCGACAGAGGAGCGGTAGGTGAAGGAGCGAGTGCGGGGATTGACTGCAGAAGTTAAAGCCTTGGAGTTTTTCCAGAGAGGGTCATTTAAAAACCGGTAACCAAATTTGTGAATTAGCTAATCAGTTCATTGAACAGCAAATAAAAGTAGGGCTTGCTCTAGGGGGAGTGGCCTTGTTGGGGTGAAGTGCCTTGGGAGGTAAAGTGTGAGTCTTTGGCTTAAGAGTTATCGGCGAGGAGGCTACACTTGATTTGAAATGGCAGGCAAGTTGGTACAGTGTGTTTCCCGAAGGATGTGGGGAGTCAGGGACACCGCTGGTGCTTCACACAACCTGCAGAAATTGTGCCCAGGTGCAGCTCCTGAATCAACATGTTGGGAAACTGGAGCAGCAACTGGATGACCTCATGGGAGCGGACAACACGACAAGATTGAGTGGAAGCCAGGGCTGCGATCCTAACCCTGGTGCCGAAGCTCAACGGGGAAGAGTGACGTCAGGCAGAGCCGTAGCCGTGGGGGACTCCATGGTCAGAGGTGCGGACGGGAGATTCTGCGGCAGTAGGCGAGACTCCAGGATGGTGTGTTGCCTCCCTGGTGCCAGGATCCAGGACGTCTCCGAGCGGCTGCACGGCATCCTCAGGAGTGAGGGGGAGCAGCCGGAGATTATTGTGCATGTTGGTACAAATGATACAGGTAGAAAGGGGAAGGAGGTTCTACAATACGAGTATATGGAATTGGGTAAAAGACTGAAAAGCAAGACCTCCAGGGTAGTGATTTCAGGATTGCTTTCAGTACCTTGTGCTAGTGAAGGTAAGAATAGGAAGATAGGGGACATGAAGGTTTGGCTGAGGAGTTGGTGCAGCGGGCAGGGATTCAGATTTCTGGATCATTGGGATCTCTTCCGGGGTCGGGGTGACTTGTATAAAAGGGACAGGTTGCACCGAAACTGGAGAGAGACCAACATCCAAGCGGACAAGTTTGCTAATGCTGAAAGATGGCAGATGGAGTTTAATGCTGATAAATGTGAGGTGCTACACCTTGGCAGGACAAATCAAAATAGGACGTACATTGTAAACGGTAGGGAATTGAAGAATACAGTTGAACAGAGGGATCTGGGAATAACCGTGCATAGTTCCTTGAAGGTGGAATCTCATATAGATAGGGTGGTAAAGAAAGCTTTTGGTATGCTAGCCTTTATAAATCAGAGCATTGAGTATAGAAGCTGGGATGTAATGTTAAAATTGTACAAGGCATTGGTGAGACCAAATCTGGAGTATGGTGTACAATTTTGGTCGCCCAATTATAGGAAGGATGTCAACAAAATAGAGAGGGTACAGAGGAGATTTACTAGAATGTTGCCTGGGTTTCAACAGCTAAGTTACAGAGATAGGTTGAATAAGTTAGGTCTTTATTCTCTGGAGCGCAGAAGGTTAAGGGGGGACTTGATATAGGTCTTTAAAATGATGATAGGGATAGACAGAGTTGATGTGGACAAGCTTTTCCCTATGAGAATAGGGAAGGTTCAAACAAGAGGACATGACTTTAGAATTAAGGGACAGAGGTTTAGGGGTAACATGAGGGGGAACTTCTTTACTCAGAGAGTGGTAGCGGTGTGGAATGAGCTTCCAGTGGAAGTGGTGGCGGGAGGTTCGTTGGTATCATTTAAAAATAAATTGGATAGGCATATGGATGAGAAGGGTATGGAGGGTTATGGTATGAGTGCAGGCAGGTGGGACTAAGGGAAAAAAGTTGTTCGGCACGGACTTGAAGGGCCGAGATGGCCTGTTTCCGTGCTGTAATTGTTATATGGTTATATGGTTAATGCTACATGGGAAGGTTTAAACTAGATTGGCAGGGGGGTGGGATATCGTGCAGGACAAAGGCACGTGAGAGGCTAGAAGTTGGTATGGTGGGTGGTGTGGGAAAGGTTAGTGGACAAAATAGGCAGGTGAAAGGCAGAGAGCGAGGAAGGAGGGTTGGTTTAAACTGCACGTATTTTAACGCAAGGGGCCTGATGGGTAAGGGTGATGAGCTCAGGGTGTGAATAGGTACGGGCGACTGGAAAGTTGTAGCCATGACTGAAACCTGGTTATGGGATGGGCAGGACTGGCAGTTCAATGTTCCGGGGTACAGGAGCTTCAAGAGGGACAAGGGTGTGGGGAAAAAGGAAGGGGGGAGCGGGGGGTGCTTTGTTGGTTAAGGAGGATGTCACGGCAGTGTTCAGTGGTGACATTATGGACGGTTCGTCTAGTGAGGCTACAAGGGTGGAGCTGAGGAACTAGAAAGGGATGATCACCTTGTTGGGGTGTACTACAGACCCCCGAATAGTCAACGAAAATTAGAAGAACAAATGTGCCAGGAGATTGCAGACAGCTGCAGGTCAAATAAGGTTGTTGGAGTAGTAGGGGATTTGAACTTTCCCAATATAGACTGGGAAAATCCTAGCGTGAAGGGTTTAGATGGGATGCAATTCCTCAAGCGTCCAGGAGAGTTTTCTTGAGCAGTATGTGGAGGCCCCCACACGTTGGGAATTGGGAAGGGCAAGTTAATGAAGTGAGCGTGGAGGAGCCTTTTGGGACCAGTGACCACAGTTTGATTAGGGACGGAGAGGGTCCACGTGTTAAAATGCTCAACAAGGGTAAGGCCAACTTTGAGGCTTTGAGAGACAGTCTCGCTCAAGTTGACTGGAGCAGGTTATTCGAGGGGAAAGGAACATTGGTCAAGTGATATGTTTTTAAAGGTGTACGGAAGAGAGCTCAGGATGTGTACGTCCCCGTTAGAGTGAAGAGCAAAGCAGGCAAACGTAAGGAAACTTGGTTGACGAGGAAAATTGAGACGTTAGTCAAAAACAAGAAAGATGGCTGGGACAGGTATAGGCAGCTGGGATCAGGTACATCCCTGGAGGAGTTTTGAGAACTAAGGAGTAAACTAAAAAAAGAAATCAGAAGGGCAAAAAGGAGCCAGGAGTTAGCTTTGATGGGTAGCATTAAGGACAATCCCAAAAGATTTTATAAATACACAAGGGGGAAAAGGGTAACCAGAGAGAGAGTGGGATCGCTCAAGAATCAATGCCGTCACCTCTGTGTGGATCCAGAGGAGATGGGCAAGGTCCTAAATGAGTATTTCTCCTCTGTATTTACCAAGGAGAAAGACAGTCGGATGGAGGAAATTAGAGCAGTCACTGGAAGTGGATTGAGAGCAGTCAGGGTTACCGTCGAAGAACTGAAGGTACTGTCATGTTTGAAGGTAGACAAATCTCCAGGGCCTGATCAGATATATCGAGGACATCGTGGGAAACTAGCGAGGAAATTGCAGGAGCCCTGGTTGAAATTTACGAGTCGTCCTTAAATACAAGAGAGGTGCCGGAAGACTGGAGGGTGACAAATGTTGTGTCTCTTTTCAAGAGTGTTGCAGGGAAAATGCTGGGGACTATAGGCCGGTGAGCTTAACATCTGTTGTTGGTAAGTTACTGGAGAGTATTCTGAGGGATAGGTTATGCAGGCATTTGGATGGGCAAGGGCTGATTAGGGATAGTCAGCATGGTTTTGTACGTGGAAGGTCATGTCTCACAAATCTGACTGATTTTTTTTGAAGATATGACAAAAAAGGTTGATGAGGGCAGAGCTGTAGACGTTGTGTATATGGACTTCAGTAAGGCATTCAGCAAGATTCCACATGGTAGGCTCTCTGGAAGGTTAGATCGCATGGGCTGAAAGGAAAGATAGCTGAATGGATAGCATGGAAGGAAGCAGAGGGTGATGATGGAAGGTTGCTTCTCAGACTGGATGCCTGTGACCAGTGGTGTGCCTCAGGGTTTGGTGTTGGGCCCGTTACTGTTTGTCATCTACATCAATGATTTGGATGAGAACATACAGGGCAAGATTGGCAAGTTTGCTGATGATGCAAAAGTGAGCGGTTTTGCAGATAGTGAAGATGGTTGTGAAAGATTGCAGCAGGATCTGGATCGATTGGCCACGTGGGCGGGGGGACGGTTGATTAACTTTATTACAGAAAATGTGAGGTGTTGCATTTTGGGACGTCAAACAAGGGCAGGACCGACACAATAAATGGTAAGCCTCTGGGTAATGTTGTAGAGCAGAGGGATCTAGGAGTACAGGTGCATGGTTCCTTGAAGGTCGAGTCGCAGGTAAATTAAGTGGTCAAAAAGACTTGTGGCACTTTGGCCTTCATCAGTCAGAGTATTGAGTATAGACGTTGGGAGGTCATGTTGCCTTTGTATAAGACGTTGATGAGACCGCATTTAGAATATTGTGTTCAGTTCTGGGCACCGCGTTATTGGAAAGATATTGTGAAGCTTGAAAGGGTTCAGAAAATATTTGCAAGGATGTTGCCTGGACTAGAGGGCGTGAGCTATAGGGAGAGGTTGAGTAGGCTGGGTCTATATTCCATGGAGCGCAGGAGGATGAGGGGAGATCTTACAGAGATATACAAAATCATGAGAGGAATAAATTGGGTAGATGCATGGGGTTTACTATTTCATGCAGAGTGTAGTCCATTTTGCCCAGGGTAATGGAATCGAGGAGCAGAGGACATAGGTTCTTGGTGAAGGGAAAGAGATTTAATAGGAATCGAAGAGGTATCATTTTTACACAAAGGGTGGCGGGTGTATGGAACAAGCTGCCAGAGGAGGTAGTTGGGGCTGGGACTATCCCATAGTTTAAGAAACAGTTAGACAGGTACATGGATAGGACAGGTTTGGAGAGACATGGACCAAGCACAGGCAAGTGGGAGTAGTGTAGCTGGGACATTGTTGGCGGTGTGGGCAAGTTGGGCCAAAGGGCCCGTTTCCACACTGCATCACTCTATGACTCTATACACAGCCATTCCAGTGTGCCTAAAAACTGACCATGTCTCATGTTTCACCAATCTGTAACATTTTCTCCCTCCTCACATGTTGCCAGATTTGTTGAGTATTTTACCCATTCTCTACTTTATTTGATATTTCTAGAATCTGCAATATTTTGTATCTCAACGTTCCAGGTTTATTGTCCACCCTCCTCTGTTCCCAATCACCTCCTATTTACACCTCCCCAGACGGATCAGTTGACATTAACAGGCCTTCACTCCCCTCATTCAGCCGGCACTATCACCACTGTGTAAGAAAGAACCGCAGATGCTTGTTTAAATCGAAGGTAGACACAAAATGCTGGAGTAACTAAGCGGGACAGGCAGGGGCCCATTCCTTCTCTCCAGAGATGCTGCCTATCCCGCTGAGTTACTCCAGCATTTTGTGTCTACTATCACCACTGTGTCATTCAGTTTCTTTCGGCCTCCAGCATTTCAGGGACATCCCCTGTATCACTCATTATCACCTTCCCCACAGCCAACAATGGACCATTGTGGGCTCCACCTTTCCTTCACCCTGCTTCTTGCATATCTTTAATTCATTTGTTCTATGTACCTTATATATCTCTCGTTTCCCTCTCCCCTGACTCTCAGTCGGAAGAAGGGTCTCATCCCAAAACCCCTCATCTCTCATCTCTCATCTCTCATCAAAATCTCTCATCTTTCCCCGTTCTCAGGGAAGGCCAAACAATGACTATTGATGCATTGACTCTGTTTCTTTCTCCTCTGATATCAGCAACACTCAGATCCACAAAAATGAACAAATAGATAATCTAGTGTTAAAATCCTCTCGATGAGTGAAGGAATTCGAAGTCAAGGGCAGACTTCTTGTCGAGGAACTTACCCACTGGGCTCTCATTACCAGTTCTATTGAAAGCTCTCCCAGTTCATAGCTCTGTGCCTGTGCATGTGGAAACCTTTTCTCTACATCTACCTCATCAAATCCATTTTTATTTAAAAAATCTTCACCTAAAGAGCACCAACCTGTTCAATTCTTCTTGATGGGTTCATCCTTTCGATTCTAAATTTTGTTTACGCCTTCCCAGGATATTTAGAGAATCATAGAGCTGTATACTACAAAAACAGGCCCTTCAAACTATCTTGTTCATGCTGACCAAGTTGGCATACTGTTTACCTGCATTTGCCTCGCAGCCCTCTAAACCCTTCCTATCCATATTAAAGGCTGTAAATGTATCCACTTCTATAGCTTCTGCTGGCAGCTCATCCCTGAGATGGACCGCCTGAGGTCCTTCTTAAATCTCTTCCCTCTCATCTTAAGTCTCCGCCCTCAAGTTTTTAAATCCTCTATCCTGGGGAAAAAACATTGAGCGTTCATCTTATCCATGCTCCTCATGGTCTTGTACACCTCAGCCTGGAGACCAAATCAATCACCATTCTCCAACTGTTAAAGAAGGAACTGCAGATGCTGGAGAATCGAGGCTAGCACAAAAAGCTGGAGAAACTCAGCGGGTGCAGCAGCATCTAAGGAGCGAAGGAGATAGGTGACGTTTCGGGTCAAGACCCTCTGAAGAAGGGTCTCGATCTGAAACGCCGCCTATCTCCTTCGCTCCTTAGATGCTGCTGCACCATTCTCCAACTGCTGTTTAACTGTTTCAATGGCTGTTTAACAGAACTTCTTTCTTCTTCACCTCTATCCTGGTGATGATGGTATTTAATTCTTGCTATTGAGGGAGTGCAGCGTAAGTTTACAAGGTTAATTACCGGGATGGCGGGACTGTCATATGCTGAGAGAATGGAGCAGCTGGGCTTGTACACTCTGGAGTTATTCTTCTAAACTCCAGAGTGTACAAGCCCAGCTGCACATTCTGAGAGGGGATCTCATTGAAACATATAAGATTGTTAAGGGCTTGGACACACTAGAGGCAGGAAACGTGTTCCCGATGTTGGGGGAGTCCAGAATCAGGGGCCACTGTTTAAGAATAAGGAGTAAGCCATTTAGAACGGAGACGAGGAAACACTTTTTCTCACAGAGAGTGGTGAGTCTGTGGAATTCTCTGCCTCAGAGAGCGGTGGAGGCAGGTTCTCTGGATGCTTTCAAGAGAGAGCTAGATAGGGTTCTTAAAAATAGTGGAGTCAGGGGATATGGGGAGAAGGTGGGAACGGGGTACTGATTGGGGATGATCAGCCACGATCACATTGAATGGTGGTGCTGACTCGAAGGGCCGAACGGCCTACTCCTGCATCTATTGTCTGTGAATTATAGGTCAGCTTCAGTGAATACAATGGCCAGACACTGAGTGGTCCTCTGGAACACATCGGAGATAACAGCATGAGGTGGGTCCAGAGTCACGAGCGGACCACACCATGAAGGATAGTGATTTAATCTTCTGAAGGAGCATGTGGGTTTTTATAACAATGCAGTAGTTACAATGGTCAGTGTTACTGAGACAAGAAATTGCTCCAAATCTCAAATTAAGTCCCAGAGTTGGAAAGCACACCTTCAACCCACCACGTCCATATTAACATTTTTGCCCATTGACACTAATCCCAAATGCCCACATTGAGACTGTATTCGTCCAAGACTATCATACACAGTAATTGTATCTGACTTGACCATCTCCTCTGGCAGCACATTAAAGATATCAACGACTAACAGAGTAAAAAACGTACCCCTCACATCCCTTATAAAACTCTCCGCGCCCCTAAACCTGCATCCAGTTTGACGCTGACTGTCTAAGCTTACAGCCTATGTCGCTCCTACTCTCATGTATTCCGATCAGATCACCCCTCAGCCCCCTTCACTCCAGGTTAAACAAGTCCAGTCTATCCAAGCTCTCCCCATTACTAAACTCCTCCACTCCAGGCAACATCCTGGGGAATCTCCACTGCCCTCGCTTCAGCATACTTAACTTCCACTGCCGGCAGGGTGGGCCTAGTCCTTGGCTCTGTAGCCTGGAGGATTCAGCTCTGCACCACCACTGTAGTTCTCGTGTGTCAACATTTAATGACATCCATCCTGTTACATCCATTATCTGCAAGTTTCTTGTCTTCTTTCCTCAGATTTCCATTCCTTAACATGTCATCTCTTTACTCTCCTAATTGCCAAAGAGCCCCGCGGGGAGGAAATGAAGAAGTGAGTCTGGGGGGGAGGGGGTGGACAGGCAAGGGAGAGGACAGAGAAGGGACAACTTCTAATTTCCTTATCCCCAAGGGGAAGATCTCCACGCTCTAAGCACCGGGTCAAGAAGTGACGCACTTGATTCCAACTCTGACAAGCAGTTCTGGGATTTAAACAGGACTCGTCGTTTTGGCAAGAAGCCTTAAAGCTGCTGCTTCAGGGAGCATTGTCCAGGGAGATGGCAGCTTGATGTTCAAACGCAAACCTTTCCAAGGCAAACACAACAGTGCATGCTGTCCCACATTTATTTTGAATTATTGCTTCTTCAAATTACTAAACCACTTTTTCAAGCAGCAAGAAAATACGTTTGTGTACAATTATTACCAGAGTGCATTGTTGGGATTGTACAAATGTACATGAGCATGGCCTTGAATTAAAGATTCCCATTCAATTACCTGCAGCTTTGCCCACTCCCACTCCGTAATGTTCCACAGCCCTACAATATAACCAGATCAAGCTGCAGTGATCATTTCATTGTTCAATGGCCAGTCCAAATGACAACTAAACACACTTGACTCTTGGCATTTGATTGCCTGCTTAAAGTCCATTTGCAACATAATTTAGTCTGCTCATTTAATCTGCTCATATCCCATATAAATGGTTAACACGGCGTCAATGAATGCATGCTTTCTTTACTTTATCCAAAATCATTATTAAATATGGCAAATATTTGGGACCCTAACAAAGACCGTCTATAACATTCTAGAGTAAATTTCAAGCTGGGTCAATAATTTGTCTTTGATGAGTTTTAAAATGAGGTGACAATTTAAGTAGCTGTGTGCAGTTCTGGTTGCCCAGCTATAGGAAGGACGTCATTAAATTGGAAAGGGTGCAGAAGGGGTTCACCAGGATGTTACCTTTGATTGTGGGTTTGAGTAATAGGTAGTGGTTGGATAGTCTGGAACTTTTTCTTTTGGAGCATATCGGGTCGAGGGATGACCTTTTTGAAATGTACAAGATCACGAGAGCATTGATAAACTCAGTCTTTTTCCCCCAAGGTAGAGGATACTAATATTAGAGGGCATAGGTTTAAGGTGAAAGATTTAAGAGGAGCCTCATGGACAACCTTTTCACTTTGCCCGTATCTGGAGAATGATGCCAGAAGAAGCGATATAAGAAGTTACAATTACGACGTTTAAAAGACATTTGGACAAATATATAGATAGGGCGGGTTTAGAGGAATATGGGCCAAAATACAGGCAAATGGGACTAGTCCAATAACCCAACTTTGTCAGTATGGACAAGGTGGGCCAAAAGGCATGTTTCCATGGTGTACAACTCTATGACTAGAATTTCCTGTGAAGAAATGTATCATCCGGTAGATCACATAAATAGACAGTTCCCTCCCCACTCCTTCCATTAATCCTTTCTTACTACTCAATAGTCGTTAAGTATGAGGAATGCCTCATAAATCCATGCTGGCTCTCTCTGACAAACTGAACATTTTCAAGGTGTACAGTCATTCTTTCCCTAATTATAGGCTTGTAATTTTCAGATATCTGATGTTAGGCAAATTCCTGTAATTCCATCTCTCATGATTAGTACATAGGGACGAAAAATGTGGATTTTTTTCTAAGGTTCATGAATGAAGAAACAACTTTTGTTGAAACAACTTTTAGCTCGGCTCCTCCATTATAATCCATTTTGATTCGACTCTCATTAAGAAATAACCCAATCCTGGGGATTAATGCTACTCAATGACACTTTATTTATTGCAATGACCTGCTCTCATGGATTTTGGTTCGGCACTGCCTCCAACTCATAATACTTTTCTCGGAATGTCAGGCATTCTATCCTTATTCTCTACTGTAAATATTGATGCAAAGTAATCCTAGTTCAATGTCTGTCTGTTTCTCAGCTTCATTTACAAGTCAGCACAATCAGATTTCAAGGGGTCCTATGTTGTTCCTCATCATAATCATAGAGTTCCTCAGCATTGAATCAGGCTCTTCGGCCCACCTTGTCCGTGTTGAGCAAGTTGGCATACTGGGCTAGTCTAATTTGTCTGTATTTGGCCCGTTGCTCTCTTAACCCTTCCTATCCACATATCTGTCCAAATATCTTTTAAAAATTGTAATTGTGCTTCCATTGGCCTTGACGTCACGTAAATTTCCTTCCCTACTCCATTTACCACATTTTTGCTACCATTGTTATTTTTGTTGTTCTTTATATCTCCTTCCTGATAGGATTCACACTATTTTCTGAATTTTTGTGTATCAGTGGCATACAGCTTGAAAACCGATCCTTTGGTCCAATTTGTCTATGTCAACCAAGATGCCTCATCTGAGCACACCCCATCTGTCTCGACCTAAAACGTCACCCATTCCTTCTCTCCAGAGATGCTGCCTTTCCTGCTCCAGCATTTTGTGACTACCTGTCAAGCCTCAATTACTTCTTCAGTGCTTTTCCTTTTATACATTTCTTGCAGCCCTTACCTCGTCAACTATCCATGTCCAGCCTCTGCCCCAGAAACATATTAACTGGCGTGATATCAAGCAAATTCTCTTTTGAACACCTCCAGCTGCTCTGATGTGGTTTTACCCATTAGTTAAGCTTTCTTAGCTAAACTGAAAAGTTCTCACTGAAATTAGTACAAAAGCAAGGAAGCAGGCTCTTCGGCCCACCCTGTCCATGCCTAAAGGGCCTGTCCTACAAGCATGCAACTCTATGCGATTAGCGTGACCTAACGTGGTTGCTTGAGCCGAACGGCGTCGCGGGGCCGGACCCACTTCGATCGCCGGAGCCGTGCGGAATTCGTCCCAAGTTCATCCCGACACCGCGTGGGGCTCCGAAAAACTGACTATGTCCAAAAATTCTTACCTTAGACTTCGCTCCAGGTTCGCCTCACTTTGCGCCACTCACCCGACCTCCGCGCGGCCCCTACTGCCGGTTTGGTTGCGCTTGCCGCATGCAGGCGCATGCTGGTGGGAACGGCCCTGTACAGGGGATCACCCGACCTCCGCGCGGCCCCCGCAACTAGTTTGATCGCGTTCATCGCATAGAGTTGAATGCTTGCAGGACAGGCCCTTAACAAGTAGGCATACTGGGTTTGTCCTATTTGCTTGCATTTGGCCCATAGCCCTGTAAACTCCTCCTATCCTGTTCATAACTTGCTTTCTCTCTGTCCTGGTTACGTTTCTCTGCACACAGATGCTGCCTGACCTGACCTGATGAATGTTTCCAGCATTTTCTGTTTTTATTTCACATTTCCAGAATCAGCCAGCTTTTCAATTTTTTTCAGAAAGTTTTTGTTATCCTCTGGAGCATAAAAAACTGAAGGTGGCTTGATGGAGGTGTATTTAGTCAGAGCCAAAGCCAAAGCCTACCCTAGAGCTGTTGAATTTAAATTCAGTTTAGGTAAGGTGGATGGACACAGTCTTTTCCCCATGCTACGGGATTCTACAATTAAGAGGGGAGAAATTTAAATGGGACATGAGGGGGCATCTTTTCCACACAGATGATGGTGGGTGTATGGAATGAGTAGTCAGAGCCGACTGTAGAGGGAAGTATAATTATCACATCTAAAGAACGTTTAGACAAATGATAGGAAAGGTTGAGCAGGATATTGGCCAAATGTAGGTAAATAGGACAAGGTCAGGTTGACAATTTAATTGAGAGAGTACAGAGGACAATTTAATAGAGAGAGTACAGAAGAGATTTACTAGAATGTTGCCTGGGTTCCAGCAACTAAGTTACAGAGAAAGGTTGAAAAAGTTAGGTCTTTATTCTTTGGAGCGCAGAAGGTTAAGGGGGGACTTGATTGAGGTCTTTAAAATGATGAAAGGGATAGACAGAGTTGACGTGGATAAGCTTTTCCCATTGAGGGCATGACATGAGAATTAAGGGACAGAAGTTTAGGGGTAACATGAGGGGGAACTTCTTTACTCAGGGAGTGGTGGCTGTGTGGAATGAGCTTCCAGCAGAAGTGGTGGAGGCAGGATCGATTTTAAGATTTAAAAGTAAAGTGGATAGGTATATGGACGGGAAGGGAATGGAGGGGTATGGTCTGAGTGCAGGTAGATGGGACTAGGGGAAAATAAATGGTCGGCACGGACTGGAAGGGCCAAGAGGGCCTGTTTCCGCGCTGTAATTGTTATATGGTGTTATAATTTAATTGGCATTAATGAGTTAGGTCAAAGGGTCTGCAACTATGAATTTTTGATAAGTCACTGTTTGATAAATGCTCACACACTGTTAGGCCAACAACTAAATCTGGTTAATTACTGTATAGTAAATCCATTATGGTTTACTCCCTTGTTAGTGCTGAGACGTACTGCTTCAGAAAACCACCCTAACTACCTTTCAAACATAAGATAACCTATTAATCCTACTCTATATGAATGATAAATCACCCTGCTTTTACAGATCTCTGAATGTATATATTCCATCACATCACAGCAGCTGCCTCAGGACTGGTACACAACTTCCTCTATAAGGCCAGCCCAGTGGCACAGCTAATAGAGCCACTGCCACAGAGCACCGGAGACCCATTTTCAATCCTGATCTCAGATTGTGCGGAGTTTGCACGTTCTTACTTTTAGACTGCGTGGGTTTCTCCCGGGTGCTCGAGTTTCCTCCTACGTCCCAAATGTGTGCAGATTGGTAGGTACATTGGGGCAAAGAAACAAACTGCTGGAGGAACTCAGTGGGTCAGGCAGCATCTGTTGAAGGAAATGGATAGACCTGCATCAGCACTGATGGACAGGGGAGAGTGCCGGCACAAAGAGGTGAGAGGGAGGGGCAAAACAGGGACTGACGAGCGATAGGTGAGATGGTAGATTAATTGCCTCCTGTAAATTGCTCCTTGTAAGTGGATGAGTGTGGGGAGAATTACAAATGGGATTAACCGACGCAAGATCAGTGTAAATGAGTGATTAATGGTCAGCATAGACTTGATGAGTGTCTGTGCTGTATCTCGCCACAACTCTATGATTTAAATTACTTTCTATTACACAATTCTTCCATAAAACCTCCACAGACCTTGTAACCTGGCCCATTCCAGGCCTGACTATCTTCCCACGGCTCCAGCATCACACTCTCCACAGTTAATTCTCACCTATCATTCAGCTTATCCCTTGAATCCTTTCCCATTGAATCAGGAACACCAAATATTCCCAGACACCCTAGCCTATATCCCAAGGAACCGCCTAAAGAGATGGAAACAAGAGAACAGCAATGGAGTGGATTAATGTCCAGTAATTGTGCTTTAGGCAGCGCAGATAAAGAAGAGAAAGCACGTTGCTGGAGGAACTCAGCGGGTCAGATAGCATCTGTGGTGGGAATGGACAGACGACATTTCAGGTCAGGGCCCTTCTTCAGTCTGCCTGTCCATTTTGCTTCACGGATGCTGCCTGACCCGCTGCGTTCTTTCAGCCCCTTGTGTTTTGCACAAGATTCCAGCATCTGTAGTTTCTTGTGTCTACAGATAAAGAGCAAACTGAAAGATGCAAAATAGTGAAACCAGAAGAGGGGAAAATAAGAATTGTCTCGGCAAAACATCAGAGGGCAGAGTCAAGGATGAGAATGCTTCATTTCACACACACACTGGGAACAGAACAATGATGTCCTTGCCTGTATAGCTGCAGCAATTGTGAAGCACAGATTCTGAACATTAATCCAGTCTTTTCCCTTTCAGCCGTTCAGCAGTTCCTTGAGATTAAGGCTGATTTGTTGTCATTCGTGGGCGACAGGCAAAGAGCTGCACAGCACGGAAACTGGCTCTTCTGCCTACCTTGTCCATGCCGACCAAGTTGTCATGCTGGGCTAGTCCCGTTTGCCTGCATTTGGCCCATAGACCTCTAAACCCTTCCCATCCATATATCTGTCCAAATGTGGGAATGACCTTGAGGAGTATTCAGAAACAGAGGGACCTTGCACTACAGGTGCAATGACCTCTGAAAGTGGAAACATATGCTGATAAGATAGTTAAGAAGCATCATGGACACTTGCCCTCAATGACCATGGTGCCCGATATTAAAGCGTTGAGGTCCCTCTTAAATCTCTCCCATCTCACCTCAAGCCCATGTCCTCTAGTCCTCTACCCAGGGATAATGAGGGTGAGCATTCAATTTATCCATGCCCCTTGTGATCTTGTACACCTCAATAAGGTTACCCCTCAAACAGAGCATGTGATTCAAGGCTGGAGGCCCGGTGTCAACCCCACAACATGGTCAACGGCAACAGCCATTCACTCCCCAATCCAATGGCCAGAGACAAATTCACCTGTGGAAACTGTAGGTTGGTCTGCCTGTCAAGGATAGGCCTAGTCAACCACAGCAGGAAACGCAACCACAGGTGAAACATCTCCCTCTCTAAATAGGACAATATCAAAGTAACACCATCAGCTCTCACAGATGGACGGAAGCCATCAACTATCACAGTTGTTGTCCAGTAAACCATCTGCCTTTCCCAATCCTAACAGAGTTCAGGTGTCCCATTAATCATACCTGTTGCTTATTGGTGCCGGCAATGCATTAAATAAAATTCCTCCTTCATTCACCGCTCCTTAGCTGCATGGACACCATTAAAATCTGGTTATGTCCATGGACAGCATTATAATCTATTTATGTCCACACCAGTTTGCATATAATAATACTGAGATTAAGCACCTTTGTGTTATAGAGTCAGAGAGTCACACAGGCCCTTTAGCCCAGCTCGTACACGCTGACCGAGCTGTCTAACCCAGCCTGTGCTTGGTCCATATCCCTTCAAACCTATCCTACCCATGTACCACTCCATGGGTCTTTTAAATGTCATAATAAACTTCAAAGCCCAGTGACGCTCCCAGTGCAAGACTGCAGGAGTGCACACTCAGAGTGGAGCGTGGAATCGAAGCCCAGAGCTGAATGCCCTCTGCTCTCTAATGTAAACCCAGGCATTCCTTTAACATTATCTGTAAAGAACCCAGAAGTCCTGATGATGTCCTGGGGTCAATATTTAATCCCTTAATCAACATCGCTGTAACAGATTATCCAATTATAGTTTATGGGATTGAGTTGTGCACAAATTGGCTGTGGCTTACACTGTGTGCGAAAGCACTTCTAAAATTTTTCAACTGTTTGGGTAGTGCTCGGTCTGTGAAAGGCGCTACAGAAATGAAGGACTCTCTTCCTCTGCACTGAACTGGTAAGAACAGAAGTAATCTGCCAACAAGGAAAGGAAGCGAAGGGTGACGAAGGGTCTCGAACCGAGACGTCACCCATTCCTTCTCTCCAGAGATGCTGCCTGTCCCGCTGAGATACTCCAGCATTTTGCCTCCTCCTTTAATCTGCCAACAAGATGTTTACATGAAGATAAGCACCGAATCGCTCCCGTGGTTTGATGATACAGAAGAGAATGGTACCTGAGGACCACTCTTGCACTCCGATACTCAGTCAGCAACAGGCTTCCATGCAGATCACAACATCTCAACACACAGCTACCAAACTACATGAGAAACCCTCTCTCTCTCTCTCTCTCTCTCTCGCTGCAGCTTAAACTACTGCATACAGTTAATTAATTGCGACGACAAGATGCTATCTTTAAAAGCTGCAGCTGCTTCAGCATTCCTCCGACTGATGTTTTCAAACTTCAGACAACAGTACTGTACCTTGTTCGGGGGCAAAAGCCACAAGAACGATTCTGTACACAGTCGGCAGGGTCCAAGTGCTCAGATCTAGTTATATGGATCCCCCAAACACAGACAGAATCTGGACGGACTGACGGGATAATTCCTGCTATTCTGAGCCCAGCCTCTCTCTCACTCTTGGGAGCTTTTACCATTTATGGACAATGTTCCATCTGGTCCTGTTCATGCTCTCTCTCTCTCTCTCTCTCTCTCTCCCCCTCTCTCTCACTTTCACTCTCACACACATACAGTCCCTCCATCTCCCTCCGTCTCCTTCCCCCTCCATATCATATTCTTCCTTTCTTTCCCTCTCTCTCTTGCACACTCAGTCCTATCTCCCCATCCCCTCTAATGTCCCCAAAGTCACATTCTTCCCAATTTCTCCCTGTGTCTCTCGTCTCTTTCAAATGTTTTCGAGATGTCACTCACTCTTTTTCACCCTCCCCCCCGCCTCTGGGCCGACCCTACAAAACTTTCTAAAGGAACTTTGTTAAACTTTGCATCTTTGAAGATAAATACTAACGCATGAATCAGAATGTCCCCGTGTTGTGGAAGTAGTGGTTGCTGGAATGGGTGACGTCAGGGGCACCGAGCAGTGGCACTGCAACAGGTGACCTCAAATCCCCACTCCCAAAGTGCAACATGGCTGCTGGCAAAATCATTGACTTCCCCTTCCCCCCCCCCCTCCCCCTCACACCCCAACATAGCCCTCCATCATATGTACTCCCCCTACTCCCAGCAGATGCTGGGGTCAATGACAACAGCTAGATCCAGGCTTACAGGAGCACTCACTCCACCCCAGGCACCTTGGAACATGCACACCAGGAGGGAGGGAAGGGCACTGACCCCTGTCCTCAGGATGTCCCAAGGTTCACACCAGTCTGTGGCGGACAGCAGTCTGTGGTGGACTTTCTGAGGAGCAGCAACTGTTGGAGAGCACGTCAAGCACCCGATGGGGTGCTGCCCAGTTAGAGAGGCACTGCTAAGAGGCACACTAACTGGTTGCGTCACTGCCAGTTTGGCAGCTCTAAAGCCCAGGAACAAAGGAGAATACAGAGAGTGGTAGATATTGCCTGGTCCATCACAGGTACTGACCTCAGCACCACTGGAGGCATTGCCCAGATAGGCAACGGATATCATCAAAGATCCCCGCCACCCCGGCTATAGTCTCACCTCACTACTACCATCGGGAGGAAGGTACAGGAGCCTGAAAACATAGACTCCCAGGTTCAGGAACAGCTTCTTCCCAAGTTCGTGAACACTCCACATGCCTAACCTCGGATAACAACTGTGATCATCTTTGATGGCACGACGGACTTCGGCTTGGCATTGTTATGGTTACCTAGAATTGGAGTTGTTAATTAATCGTACAATTGGTTATTATATATTTATCTGTGCGTTTATTGGGTTTTACGGGCCTGCAGTAAGTAAGAATATCATTGTTCCGTCGTTGGTATATAGGACAATTAAACTCTCTTGGCTTTTGAATGTGGAAATCAATCGCATAAGCACACAAAAACAGGCCTCTCGGCCCCTCTAGCCCATGGTCATTGGCAAAGGCACTCAGTCCTCAGAGCTCCCAGTCCACAGTTCCCCTGCTCCTCTAGGTAGGTGCTCAGCCTAAGGAGTGTCTTACCTCTGCCATCTCTTCCGGCAATGGTTTGCACACCCAATCAACTGGTTCAGTGGAGATAGACAGAAAATCGTGGAGTAACACTGTAAATTAGTGGAGAGGTGGAATGGGTCTAAGGGTCTCGACCCGAAACATCACCCATTCCTTCTCGCCAGAGATGCTGCCTGTCCCGCTGAGTTACTCCACGATTTTGCGTCTACCTTCGGTGTAAACCACCATCTGAAGTTCCCTCCTACACATGGCTCAGTGCGACGGCTTTTCCTCAGCTCCCTTCGACCCTGCTAAACATTTATTGAAAACAGTCGCACAGCACACCCCTCTCATACACAGACTCAGTCCCCACCTCACGAATCCATGCTGACCGCCCCTCTCCAAATACTCATTTCTGGCACCCACAGAACTCCTTCTGAAAATTTGTCTCATTGCGAACAGTTGTCAGCTTCCTTTGATTGATTGAAAGATACAGCAAGCAAACAGTCCCTTCGGACCGCCGAGTCCAGCCAACCATCGATCTCCCGTGCAAATCTAGCTATTTATCCCACTTTTGCACCCATTCCCGACACACGCTCGGGACAATTTACAGAGGCTAATTAACCCGGCAAATCCCCAGGTTCTGCCATGCGGGGTGGAGGCGGAGCTGCCAGAGGAAAGCCACGGCATCACAGGGAGAACGTGCAAACTCCACACAGACGGCACCCAAGGTCAGGATTGAACACGAGTCTCTGGCGCTGGGGGGGGCAGCAGCTCTACCTTCTACGTCACTGTGCCGCCTCCAGCAGCCAATTCCAGGTATGGACTGCCCTCTGTTTCTGTGCTGTACTGCTCCACCATGCAAGTAGATCTCAGCTCCCGATCGCTGCTTATCTGGCCCACCCAACAACCATATCCCCCGATTCCCTCGGTCGAAAGATCGATGGATGTGTGAGCCTCAGTTCCACGCAGATCATTAGAGCCACTGATATGTCAAAGGCTGTTTTACTTTCGGTGTCTGACTATATTTAGATTATACTGTATAATTTATTTATATTTCACAAGCTGTCAGATGATTGATAGGGGGCTGTGGTTTAGAATGACAAATTATATGGAGTGGGAGATGACAGAGTCCTACGTGCCTGCAACCAGAGGCCAAGGAAATGGGCACAGACTGATGCTGTATGCTCAGGCCTTATTCTTTGGAGCGTTGGAGGCTGAGGGGTGACCTTATTGAAGGGTATGAGATTGTGAGGGGCATGGATACAGGGGATGCTCCCAGTCTTTTTCCCCAGGGTGGAGGACTCTTAAACTACAGGACATCGGCTTAAGGTGAGAGGGGTGATATTTAAGAGGGACCTCAGGGGCAATATATTTACTCAGAGAGCAGTTTGTATCTAGAATATGCTGCCAGAGAAAGCAGCGTAGCAGATACAATTATGACTTTCAAAGATATTTGGACATATATATATATATGTATATATATTTCGGAAAGGTTTAGAGGGATATGGGCAGAATGCAGGCAAATGGGACTAACTCAAGATGAGAACTTGGCCGGCATGAACAAGATAAGCCGAAGGGGTGCTACCGTCCTTTACAGCTCTACGACTCTATTATTGACCAAAATACACAAGGATCCCTCTTCTTCAAACCTTACCAGGGAGGCAGAGAGAGGCAGAGAGAGAACGTTAACAGCCAACGCAAAGAGGCACTGGGTAGCCGTTTCATGCAATGTGCAGAAACGTGACGGACACAATGCCATTAATCACATCACATGTAAACAACATTGCCTTGTCTTTGCAGTGCAGCAGCCAGAAAGTGCTGTGAACATTCTAACACATACATCTGTCCTCCACAGAGGACAAGCTACATAGAAAGTGCAGCTAAAAAAAGTGCAAGGACTATAACAAGGTAGATTGGGAGATCGGGAATTCATCCTTAGTTTATAAGAAGTCTGGTCAGTGGTCTAATAACGGTGGGGACAAAGCTGTAAGTGTTTTGAAGCTTTTGTACCTTCGGCCCAATGGGAGAGAGGAGATAAGTGAGTGATGTGGGAGTGAGGGATGCTCCATTATTTGGCTGTTTTTTGCATCGTGGAGTCGATGGTGGGAAGGCTTGTTTACGTGATGGACTGGGCTACATCCGCAACTCTGCAATTTCATGTGGTCTTAGGCAGAGTAGTTTCCATACCAAACTGATACAACCCAATAGGATGCTAGAAGTTAGTAAGGGTCATTGGAGACATGCCAAATTCCCTTAGTGTTCCGAGGAAGGACAGGTGTTGCTCCGTTTCTTGACTCCTACGATCAATGTGTTTGATTTTTCATCAGTTCATAAGTGATTTGAGCAGAATTAGGCCATTTGGCCTATCCAGTCTGCTCCGCCATTCAATCATGGCTGATCTATCTTTCCCTCAACCCCATTCTTCTGCCTTCTCCACATAACCCCTGACACCCATTCTAATTAATAATCTAATCACCTCTACCTTAAAAATATCCATTGACGGCCTCCAGAGCCTGCTGTGATACTTCAGTCATGCTGTTTTTGGTCATTCTCCAATCGAGTTCTGGACAGTAAGGGGATCAGGCAGGAATATGCAAGGGCATAGTCAGCTGTGACGTCATGCAACAGTGGAGCAGGTTCAACATGCCAAAGAGCCTACTCTTGCTCCTATTTCCTGTCCCTAACAAGATGGTTTTATCAAAGCTAAGAAGTTTTATCAAAGCTAAAGTCAATATGGTACATCTTACAGAGTGTCATTTGGACACTCCCTTTTAATTGCGAAGCTGTCTTTTGCTTTGTGTTTAGCCATTATCCCATTCACTTCTTTGCTCCTGGATTCAATACATCAATCTGCACGGCAAGCACTTCTCTAAACTCTAGCAATTTATACGCGACGTATCCTTACCCTGTTAGCGCTGCCGTCGTTTGCTTCATCTGCTGCCTCCCATGGTGGTTGGGCTGCTCCCTCTGTACGAACCAAATTATATGTTAGCAACTCACATGGCGCCGGGTTTGCTCCCAAATAAGATTAACCGTTCAGCCGTGAAGCTGCTTTTCGAAGCCTACACTAGGGTCGGCGTAGGAGGCATCTGAAGATGGTGACGCATTTGGGGAGGAAGAGGAGTCGGGGAATGTGGCGGATGCGAATAACACTTGAACCTCTACAATATTCCTCATCGTTTGTGACCAGTGCCTTATATAAACCACAGCAACAATCACCAGGCAACTGTGTAGAACCAATCAAAGGGATGCTAATTAACGATGGTACCTCTTTTGGTAAGCATCTGATAGATTTTCACAAGGACCCAGAGTCCAGTTTCTTTATACTTACAGGGAAAATTATTCTGAAGTACGTCATCTGTACTTTAACAATTTTGCTGCTTTGATCCCTTTTTAAAAGGCTCTTGGTTAATATTTTAGAACAAAAGCACTGTTTGATATGTGCTATTTCCCTGTTTAACCGGTTTGTTTTTTGATGTCCAGTTTCACCAATAATTAAGCCACCTCTCAGACTCTAAGCTATAATGCGAAAGTGTTCCAAGTTCCCACTACCCTGGGTGAGAAATGCTTCCTAACATCACCCCTGGTATGGTTGCAATGCCAAAGCTGTTCAGGGACACAAGAAACGGCTGGTGCTGGAATCTGCATTATGCAAAGTGCTGGAGGAACTCAGTGGGTCAGACAGCATCTGTAGAGGGAATGAACAGATGACATTGAGACTCTTCTTCAGATGATTGAAGGAGGCGGTGGGGGGGGGGGGGTGGGAAAGGCCCGGAAAAGAGGTTTATTTTTAGTTGAGTGTCAGTTGAGGCAAACCGACTGGGGCCCTTGTTCAAGGAAGAGCTGTAGGGGTCTGAAGCTTTCTGGGTTATGAATGGAACTGTAAAGAGACTGGACTTCCATGGTAAAGATGTGGCGATGAGAACCTAAGAATTGGAAGTCATTGAAAAGGGGACATGCTCTTTCCCAGCATTCTCCCCATTACTCGAATCGGTCTGAAGAAAGATCCTGACCCGCAATGTCATCTGTCTATTTCCCTCCACAGATGCTGCCAGTCCCTCCGAGTTCCTCCAGAACTTTACTTTTATAAAAGCTATTACCATTGTCTGGAACTGCCACCCAACTCTGTCACTATCTCCACCTCCTCGAGTCATTTCCAACACCTCAGTGAGTTAGAAGGTGTAATTTCATTGTAAAAGACATCAAAGGCCTTGAGCGGGCCGGAGCCTGCTCCTCTTGAGAAACTGCAGTTATTCTGCAGTGGCAGACTTCACGGAAAGTAAGTCATGAGAATGTTCTGTTTCCTGTCTATCAGATGTCTGCATAAAATTATCAAAACTTTTCTACAATCTACAGGAACCAGTATTGTGTCCAATTCTGGTCATCTAACTTTAGGAAGGATGGGATGGGCTTGGCGATGTATAGAAAAAGTTTACTCAAGTTATCCCCGGGATAAAAATATAAGAAATAGGCTGGCCATACTCATAGAAACGAAGGAAACGTGAGCAGGAGTAGGCTACTTGGCCTCTGAAGCCTGCCCCATCTTTCAATATAATCATGGCTGATCAATCCTCATCTGTGCTGGTGTGCCTGTCCCCCACAGCCCCCCATTTACCGATCTTTCAAAAATGTATCTATCTCCCGTTAAAACATCTCCTGAGATCCAACTTGCACAACCCTCCGCGGAGAGGATTCCAGAGAAGAATCAAGAGCGTTTTAGTGTCATGTGTCCCAAACAGAACCATGCAATTCTTACTTGCAGGAGAACAACCATCACCACCCTCTGGGAGACGTTCCCAGCCACCGCAGTTTTAAGTGACCGACCCCTGTCATGGTAACCATGTCCCCTCGTCCAAGACTTTGCCACAAGTGGAAATTTCTCAATATCTAATGACACAAAGTGCTGGAGTTACTCAACGGGTCAGACAGCATCTCTGGAGAACATGGATAGATGACGTTTCAGGGATGCCGCGTGACCCGCTGAGTTACTCCAGCACTTTATGTATTTTTTTGTAAACCAGCATCTGCAGTTGGTTGTGACATCATCGCAGCATCTATCCTGTAATGTCCTCTGAGGAACTCGGCAGCTCAGGCAGCAGAAGGGAATGGACAGACTACGAAACTACTTTAAAAATAACCAATAACTTGGCCTCATCTTTGGCAATTCATTCCACAGATTCACCACCAATTGACTAAAGAAATTCCTCCTCATCTTCATCGTAACGTTATGTACGTTTGTTCTGAGATTTCCCCCCTGGTCATAGACTCTCCCACTACTGTTTCCTCTTGTGGTGTCTCTGTTCAAAAATAAGGGGTTCTCCATTTAAGTCAGAGACAAGGCAAAAGTTTTCTCTCAGAGAGATTTTTCCCTCAAGGCTGCTTCCACAACCTTTCCTCAATGGGCAGTGGAAACAGAGTGAATATTTTTATGGTACAAGTGATTAAATATTTGAAAAGCAAAGGAGTGAAAGGTTATGAGAGGTAGGCGGGAATGTGGAACTGAGGTAACAATGAGTGACAATCTAGTTAATGGTGGGCAGAGGGTCTAAGTGGTTCCTGCTGTTCCTCGCTCCTATTTTTCATCTCCCTAGAGGTGAAGGTAGCAAGGAGTTAAAATGGAGTTCATTCCTCACGACTACAGCTGTACCACACTTGAATTCTTTGAACCTCTGAAGTCAGTGAGCGGTCAGGGGAAGTTGTTTATCGTGGCTCAGCCCAGTCCCAGTACCAGAGACAGCTTTCTTCCCATAAACCCTGTTATTTCTGGAACAACTGTCCACTTGTTGAATGTGAATGTCCTGCGAGGATGAGCTGACAATTCATCGAGCGCTTTTGTTAGAAGGTTACTAAGGAGCAGTACTCGATACATTGACCAGAGAAAAAAAATTAGACACAGATGCATACTAAAACATGATAACATTCCCGTGGAATGAAAGGCAAGTGTAGCTTTGGTGAGGCATGGGATGGGTAAGGGGTTCAAACGTAACAGTCTCCACCCTACTGTCCTTTTAAGAACCTTCTTGTAGAAGATGTTCTATGTTTCTAAGATGCCCTCTAGTTTTAGATTTCTCTACCCTGAGAAAGAGATTGTGAGCATTCACTTTATCAACACTCCTCATGATCTAGTGCCTCATTAAGGTCACCCCTCTGCCTCCTTCCTCCAGAGGTGGGGCTGAATTTCTGCAGGAAAAGATAACAAGGCATATTGATGTGGGCAATACAGTTGATGCAGTCTACATGGACATCAGTGAAACGACTGACAAAATCCCACATGGGAGACTGATCTAACAGTTGGAGCCCACAGGGCAAGGTGACAAACTGGATCCAAAACTGGAGACAAAGAGTACTGTTTGGCTGTTGTTTTGTGGTCAGAATCTTGGGAAGAAGCTCTGATTAGCAAGATGACATGAAGTTATTGATGGTGAGGAAGGTAGTCTCTGGCTGCAGTAAGATATTGATTAGTTGGGAAGATGGACAGAACATTTGCAGATGGAAACTTTATCCTAAAAATTGCGAGGTGATACATTTTTGGATGAGTTAGGTGCCATAGAGTCACAGAGCCGTACGCCACGGAAACAAGTCCAGTGGCATATTTTTCTAGTCCCCTTTTCCTGCTTTTGGCCCATTGCATCTGAACCCTTCCAATACATGCATCTGTCCCAATGTGGGCAGGAACTTGGGGAATATTCAGGACCAGAGGGGCATCGGCATACATGTTCATGGATCTCTGAAAGTGGAACCACAGGTTGATGACATGGCTAAGAAAACATCGAAATTATCGCCCAGATTTACTGCGGGAGTACCGCATGCAGTCTAGTTGGCGCACTATGGTAAGGACGTGATTGTACTGACAGGGTGCAGTGGAGATTCAGTAGGCCTGGCCTAGGATGGAGCAGTTCACCATTGAGGAGAGGCTAGATACCTTGGGCTTGTTTCTCTTGGAGAACGTCAGGGCAAACTAGCAGTAGAAGTAACAGTCTACAAGTTATACTCAAGATCTTGGTGCGCTTAAACCAATTACCTTTAGACCAGGGCTGAATCATGGGGTTTGTATGGCCAACATCACATTACTAATGACTAAACTGACAATAATCAACAAGGAGAGAAAGCTATGCTTGTAAAATAGAATTGTTCACACTTAGGCGACACAATAGACTACAGTGCCAGAAGTGCAGGTGTTCGGCACACACATTGTGAGCCGAAGGGTCTGTTGCTGTGCTATGTTGAATCTGGGGCAAAAAAAACAAACTCCTGGAGGCACTCATCAGGTCAGGCAGTATCTGTGGAGGCAGAGGGATGGTTGGCATTTTGGGTTGAGATTGCTGCCTGATTTGCTGAGTGCCTCAAGCAGGTAGTTCATTGCCTGTTCATACTTAAAACCCCTAGTGCCATCCATTCCAAATGGCCAACTACAATTGGAACACCGAGCTCCATGGTGACATGAGAGGATATGAGGCTGCCACATGTAATATTCTAATGCAGAAGCACAGGGAAGTGGAGCAGGACAGAAGTACCTCAGAAACCTGGAGTTTAATGGGGCTTTTGTCAGTCCTGAAGTCCTTACCGTTAGCACCATTCTTCTCAGAGCCTGGACAGGATTGGAGCTCTCCAACAAACATCTTGGTGCTGTGGCTGGTGCTGGATCCAGATGGGTGGGTTCCCATTGCCTAGACCATAGCAAAGAGTCATTAGGGTTTACATGTCAGATTCATGGAGTTGCACAGCTCAGCAACAGACCTTTCAGTGCACCATGTCCATGCCAACCAAGCTGGTATTGTGGGCTGTGCCTGTACTAGGCTCATATCCTTCTAAACCCTTCCTATGAGTTAGATAGATAGGGACTAGTGGAATCAAGGGATATATAGAGAAGGTAGGCACGGGTTATTGATTGGGGACGATCAGCCATGATCACAATGAAGGGCGGTGCTGGCTCGAAGGGATGAATGGCCTCCTCCTGCACTTATTTTCTATGTTTCTATCCATATATCTCTCCAAATATCTTTCAAAATTCATAATTGTATCTGCTTGCTTAGCTTCCGCAGGCAGGGCATTCCAGATATCGACTACCCTCTGAATGAAAATGTTCCCCCTGTGATCCTTCTTAAATGTGGGCTCATCAATACAACAGTTCATTTATTCTTTGTCGAGAAGTAGAGAACTTGGACAGGCCTTATAAATCCATTAAACTATCAATAGTAAAGCAGCGTCCTCACTTCCTGTAATTTCCTCCTCCTTACACTCCAAATGCAGTACTCATAAATTCAGAATGATAAAATTAAGATTGTAATAAATCACAAACCAGAAAAATAACCAGACACACATAGATTTAGAGAAAGAATCCTGACTGAATTGTATGGAAGAAAGGTTCCGACCTGAAACATGGACAGTCCTTTCCCTAATTCAGTCGCTCGCTCCACTGAATTACTCCAGCAACTTAAAAAAAAAAATCAAAATACTTTTTTAAAAAAACATAATTTCTTTTCAGTAACTTGAAGTTCTAATTCAAATAAAATTTAAATAGAATTAAAATGATTGAAAGGCATGTATTTCATAATACTAACTGAACTCCTATTTTGAAAATCAAATGTTAACTTAACTTTATGATAGGAAGACAGTAGCCTTTTTTTTAACGACCTTACACTTAACTTGCTGTCCAGGGCTTTGACCATGAGCTGAAACTGGACCCTCATAAATCACTGCAGGAAGGCAGTAATATTTAGTCTGATAAAATAAAGAAAGTCTGTTCTTCTCAGACATTTACTGCTCTTCTTGGGTTGTTTTTATTTAAAATTATATATGCTTTTTAAATGCTGCATTATTTGGATCCTGTTAATTAGAATTGGTATTAGAATCAGCCACTAAATGATTTATTCAAAAAGGCAAGACACACACCACCCTAGTTCCTTCAATCTCATCTCACTACTAGTATCGGGAAGAAGGTACAAGAGCCTGCAAACCATGCCCACCAGGTTAATTGGCTTCGGTAAAATTGTAAATTGTCCCGAGTGTGTAGGATAGTGCTAGTTGACAGGGTGATCGGTGGTCTGTGCGGACTCGGTGGGCTGAAGGACCTGTTTCTGTGCGGGATATATAAAGTCCAAAGTCCACGTCTAAAGGTTCTTCCCAGCAACCATCAGACTTGAACTCTGCACAACCATAACCTCAGCAACAATGATGTCCCGTGGACTGTGTCGTCAGTTGCACTATGGACTTCAGTTCTGCACTATTATGATTATCTAATATTATGGTTATTACTTCAGAGCATTATTGATTATTGTATATTTAACTGTGTTATTGCATTTTACTGGCCTGTTAAGCTGCAGCAAGTGAGAAGTTGTCAGTCGATATGACAATTAAACACTTGTCATCTTATCCACTCCCCTCATCCTAACCTTTCACCCCACTGCCCTTCGCTTTCAACAGATCATCTTTCAGAATTTGCACCAACACCAACAGGCACGTCATTTCCTCCCCTTTCAGCATTTTAAAGGGATTGTTCCTATCCTGGTCTTTAGCCAACAATTCCCCTCTTTACAACACTTTCCTCTGCAACTGAAGGAGATCCTTTCAACTTATCCTTTCCCATCACTAAGGGAACCAAACTGTCCTTCCAGGTAAAGCAGTGATTGAATTGCACAGCAATGATTCATGTGCACTCCAAGTATCTTTGGAGTGCAGGAGGCTAAGAGTGATCTGATAGTGGTGCATACAATCATGGGGGAATAGGTTGGGTGAATACACAGAGTTTTTTTTTCCATTATAGGGGTATCAAAAACTAGAGGGCATAGGTTTAAGATGAGAGCGGAAAAATTTAATAGGAGCCTGAAGAGCAACCTTTTCACACTGACGATGGTGGGTATCTGGAACGAGCTGACAGAGGAAGTGCTTGAGGCAGGTACAATGACAACACTTAAAGGACATTTGGACAGGTACATGGATAGGAAAGGCTGAGAGAAATATGGGCCTGGCAAGAGCAAATTGGGTTGCTTAGATGAGGTATCTTGGTGGGCATGGAGGAGATGGGCCAAAGAGCCAGTTTATGTACAGTGACTTAATAACTCTGTGAGTGTATGCATCTGGGTGGGGGAAATCTTCCTGGCGCCCAGCCCAGGCGACTATAGGGCCTGTCACACTAGGGTGTCATTTGCGCGTCATACAGGTGGTGCATCAGGATTTTGAGAATCCTAAATATCCTGGGGCGGCGCACGCTACGGCGCGTCACTGCCTACGCCACCACGTCTCACCACGTGCCGTGCGCGCGTAATGCACACCATGCGCGTGTTACCCGAGGAACATGACGCGTAAATTATGTCGCGTAAAGGACGCGCAAATAACGCCCAAATGGGACAGGCCCTTATTTGACTTCCAGCCACAAAAGCACATCTACAATCACATATTAAAATCACTCCACACATTAAAATCTGTCTATACACTTTAAATGGCTCGATTGTATTAATCATGTATTGTCTTTCCGCTGGCTGGTTAGCACGTAACAAAAGCTTTTCACTGTACCTTGGTACACGTGGCAATAATCTAAACTGAACTCCCTCCCCTCCTCACTGCATCCATCCACTCCTTCTCTCCTCCTGTGTTTATTCAGCTTTCGCACAATTTAAACTTTGTTCTTCCCCTCACCAAACCCCGTGGGAATGTGTTCCACAATTCTCACCACACTCTGGGGAGAACAGATTCTCCTGAATTCCCTGCCTGACTTCCTTACATCGATGACCTCTGGTCAGCTCCTCACGGCCAGTGGAAACTCTCCATCTGTCTCTGTTCCACCAAAGCTCTCACAAGACTAACAAGCCTGCATCCAGTCAGCCCACATTTGTTCTGTTCACAGAGGCCCAGCCCAGTGTGGCTTGTCAGTAATTACATCCTCACACGAGCATGTGGCAAAGTTGTCATCTCTAACAGTTGAGAGTCCCAGATTACAATCACTGGAACGTACTGCCATTAGTTTCTCAAAGGAATCTAGTGCCTGATCACCATGGACTCTGATGTACACAGGGCAAGCTGCAGTGAATTGTTTTGTGCAGCACAGCCTCATAGAACACATTTTCAATGGGCAAGGGTCACAGCTGGAAGCTGACATATTCGGAGTGTTTTCTGAATGGACAGCTTTTCTTCTCAGTTTAGCCTCTTGCATCATTTTCATTCCAATAAATCATAATGTGATGCTCAAAATTCCTTCATGTATATTTCAATGGCTCTTTATTGTCACGTATCCACTGCACAGTGAAATCCCTTTTGCATAGCTCACACTTGGAAAATTCGCATATTTTGGGGCCATTTGTAAAAGCTCGAAAGGTGGGTTCACGTGCACGATGTACTGGAGCGGCCTCCCATCCAGGTAAGCCCCAGGATGCTACAGGGCCTCCTCCGTCACCCTCGACCGACTCGGCCCACGAACCGACGTGCCTTGCCTCACCCGACCGCAGGGCTCAACATTGGGTGAGTGTTGAGAGTGAGAAATCTGGACCCACCCTACGACAACGTCTACGACAAGCTACCACCTAGTTGACGTCAAGCTACGACAAGCTACGACACAATTCCTCGCGAATTGGGACGGCCACCTACGACCACACCTACGACCATACAGGCGACTACCTACGACAAGCAAAGTCAACTTACGCCCACCCGCGACAAGATATGACAAGCTACGACCCCGTCGGCGACAACTGAAAACGTCTCGTCATAGTGACGTCACGGCATTAATTGCACTGCGTCGGGGCGGTGATGAAATGTGTCTCTCAAAGGGCGCTCTTTTCGAAATAATGTGTAGAGTAACTTCTTTAGTCAGACGGTAGTTAATCTGTGGAACTCATTGCCAGAGAGGACTCTGGTGACCAAGTCAGTGGATATTTTTACGGCATAGACAAATTCTTGATTAGAACGGGTGTCAAGGATTATGGGGAGAAGGCAGGAAAATGGAGAACAGCCATGATTGAATGGTGGGAGTAGACTCGATGGGCTGAATGGCCTAATTTTACTAAAACTTGTGAACTTGTGTTTCTGGTGTATTTAATTTCACCATAATGTTTAAAAAGCCTGCATCCAATTCCCAGCAATTCTGTCCCAGAGCCTGCATTCATGACAACGAGAGTCCATGGTTGAATGCTGTCATTTCAAGCTCGCCTGCACCACTGCTGGCAGCCGGGTGTAACTACTACACGATGTTGACATCAGAGGTTCCCATTATAAATAGACACAAGACACTGCAGATGTTGGAATCTTGAACAAAACACAAAGTGCTGGGGGAAGTCAGTGGGTCGGGCAGCATCTGTGGAAGGAAACGGCCAGATGACGTTTCAGGTGGGATCCTTCTTCAGACTGATGGAGTAGTGGGGAGATAGTTGGTAGACTGAGGTGAGGGGACGGGGTGCGGCAAGAGCTGGCAAATGATGGATGGAAGCTAAATACATTAAGCTGGAATAACTCAACGGGTCAGATAGCAACTCTGGAGAAAAGGAATAGGTGGCGTTTGGGAGGAGACCTTCAGATAGATGGATCCAGGTGAAGAGGGGTTGATTGATGGTGTCACGTGGGAGGGGTGGAGACAGTAATCGATGCTGGACGTGATAAGTGGAGAAGCCAAAATACCACATGTGTAAAGTGATGAGGACGAAGAGGAAGAAATATAGAACCAGAGAGAGACTTGGTGTATAGGATCCCTCCATAGATGGTGCCTTACCCGTGGAGTTCCTCCAGCACTTTGTGCTTTGCTCAAGTTCCCATTATGTAACAGGAATTTTCATGGAGAAAGTAAAGTAAGGACAGAATAAAAAATAAAGTTGGTCTTACTCCACTCTTGCACTCAATCCTGGTTCACACTGGAGTCTCAGACAGAGATAAGGAATTATTTTTATGTACTGTTGTAAATCTTTGAAGCAGTTGTATAGCCCAGAGTATGATCATCAAAAACGTATTTTACTTCGGAGTCACGTGAGTAACTTTGTGAAAACCCCGCCAGCACGCATGCGCGACATATCGTCAACTGCATGCAAGGCGACAGGCAGGGAGGAGGGTCGCTCCTCTACTGCAACGGTAAGGAAACAAACCTGCGGTCGGGTTTTCTTTCCGACAGGAATCAGAGGGACTCTGCGTGACAGGGTACTCCACAGGCCGCTTCGAGACTGACTGCGGACCGCAATGCGGGCAGTCACCGGCGGCAGCAATAGGGCGGAGTCGGGCAAGCCCGTTGACCTAGGAGGGTCCGGGCTCACAGACTCGCCGTTTGTAGGAATGGCAGAGCGGCAGCCCAACTCAACACCGCAGCCCGCAGGGCCATGGACTGACGGCGTAAAATTACATTGACCCGGCAGGGTCCGGGCTTACAGACTCGCCGTTCGCAGTGAGCGACGGTAGAGCGGCAGCCCGACTCAACACCGCAGCCCGTAGGATCACCGCGGGCTGACGACAACGCTACCCGGAAGTCGGGAAAGCCTGTGAACAGCACAGTCCGGGCTCGGTGATTGCCATTTGTGGGTAGCGAAGACAGAGCCGGGGCCCCGACTCATAACATAGGCGGGAGACTTGCCGTTAGCGGCAGTATACATTCCCGCATGAGAGTCTGGTCACCATGGGAGCTGGGGAGGGGGGGGGAGTGTGCTCCTCCACCGGCAGCTTCAAAAAGGCCTTCAGGTAAGTTATACTAACCTTGAGTTGCTTAGCTTCTGTAGTAGACTTTGCTTACAGAAAAGATGGACAGGGAGACCAGAATGAAAGCATCGAACCATGCCTCCAAGGGCCACGGGACTTTGGATGGAAGCCAGCGGCCACAATCGCCGGAGCTGTCCGCAACACCGGCAGCACCCACTCCGCGGGCCGGGAAAAGAACGCGGAAGATGTGGAGCCCTGTTCAGTTGACAGGGCCCGACTCTCCACCACAGCAGGCCAGGGAGCTGCACGTTGGTCGGAGCACCGCGCGGGAGCAGGGTAGGCAAGACCCTGACTCCCTACCGCTATTGCCCAAACATCACCAGGCTAGCGGAAAACAGGTGCGTAAACCCATGCCTCGTTCAAGGGCACGTTCTGTTTCCCCTGTTACAGGTCTCCAGAGGGCGGACCAGGGGGGAAAGCCGCACCACACCAGCTGCAGGAACAGGTGCTCACGGAGGCTACAAACAACTACAAAGCTCCGGGTAATTGTGTGTCGCTCAATGTCCCGACCGTCAACACCCATCTGGGGCAGTCCCGGGAACAACTGTTCGGTGAAGACCTGCCAAAACAGGTAAAAGACCTGGACGAGGAAGCAAAAGCGGTCGGGTTGAGAAACCACCATCCTACGCTACATCTAACAGGCCTCGGCTTCAACCCGTCAGGGCAACCAGAACCTATCCACCGGTTGCACCATATCAACAAAAGCCTGTTTTAGGACAGGGCCCACAGCGACCAGCGTGCAAGATGCTCCAACCCCACATCCCAGCAACACAACGAACCACAAAAGCCCAGAACATCAAGCCTCACCGGTAACCATGGAGGTAAGGTCTGGTTCTCTTGGGCGTATTGCATGTATAACCTCACAAGTAGTAGGGAGATTGCGTACATTCTGGGATGCATGAGGTTCTGATTGTCACTATCCCAGGGAACAATGCAACAGATATAATAGAGGCATGTAACAGCCTGGCTTGAGCCAGGAAACCGACTATTTTACTTCGGAGTCACGTGAGTGACTACGTGAAGACCCCGCCAGCACGCATGCGCGACATATCGTCGTACGCATGCGGAAGCGACGGTCGGGAGGAGCGGGGCTCCTCCAGCGTGAGTTTAAAAAGCTCACGCCAGGTAAGTCTCACCGAAGGAGTGAGTCGACCATAATGGAAGGGAGAAAGAGTAAGAGAGCGGCGGCCAAATCAGCGGCTAAGGACAGCAGCCAGCGGAGAACCGCTTCTCCAGAGCTTCAGGTTCCACCTGCAGCTCCCGACTTTTCGGACTTTGAGACCGTTGGTACGCCACGGTCGGGGAAAACTACCCGGAAGTCGGCCGGGGCGGACTCAGCGGAGTCCGGTCCCGAGGGCACCCCGCTCGCTGGTAGCGACGGAGGTCGCCTTGACCGCATTGAGCGGCTGATGGAGCAGATGCTCCAACGTGACCTGTTACAGCAGGGGCAGGATCACAGTGGGACCCCTAGTAGGCCCACGGCAAGTTCCTTTCGAGGACTGCCCAATGTATCCCCTTCTATACAGGGGAGCATTGAGGGTCAGAACTGGGCTGACCCAGAAGAGGGAGAGTTGGCTGAAGCACCTGCAGCGTCAGGGGTGTGTGAAGATTATATGGATGTGGTGAGCAAACATGCCATGCCCCACCAGAAGGGCCTACCCATCCACCCCAAGCTGGCTGCCAGCATTGATTATATGGCCACCAACCAACTTCAGGAACAGGCCATCAATGCCACAGCAGATAAATATTTGGCGCCAGAAAACTGCAAATCGTTAAATGTGCCCGCGGTGAACAACCCGATATGGGGGAACATGAGCCCCTCAAGTAGAGGGCAGGAGATGAAACTTCAGAAGATCCTGAAGCTCCTTACCGCAGGGATTACTGCAGTAGCCAGAACAGCAGTGGGAGTGGATATGCCGCAAGAGCTGCAAGATGCTTTGGCCTTACTGTGCAATACACAGTATGAAATTAACAATTTCAGGAAAAGCATTATAAAGCCGGCGCTTAACCCCAAGTTCGCGGGGTTATGCAAGCCTGGGAAGACGCAGCCTCCAAGCCTGTTATTCGGGGAAGATCTCCCCAAACAGGTAAAAGATCTTGACGAAGAGGCTAAGGCTTTGGGCCTTATTAAAGTACCTGGGTACACTAAGCCTCATCACCCACACAGAACGCACCCCTACGCACCCACCGGGCAGAGTTACCCTAACAGGTCTGCCGGTGGTGAAAGCTCGAAGGCCGGCATACCTGCACAGCGGTCTTTTTTAGGCCAAGGCCCAGGCCGGCCTCCTTGGAAGATGCGCCACTCCCAGAACACCTACAACCAGCCGAGGAAGCAAGGGCAGAAACCTCCACACCGGCAGTAACCATGGAGGTAGGTGGGTCTGGGATCCCCAAGAACACTACTGACCTAAATTCACTCTGCATAGGGGGCAGGTTGCACATGTTCCTCGAGAATTGGCTCACTTTTACCTCTGATCCTTATATACTCAGGAGTATTCAGGGCTACAAAATTGAATTTATTCACGAACTCCCTACCCCGGTACAGCATGCGCCTAGTCGGAAATTCGTCCTTTCTCATAGAGATAAGGCAGCCGGGCATGCTGAACTACAGAGGTTAATAGAAAAAGGGGTAATTGAAAAGGCCTTTAAAGAACCTCAGGAGTTCGTGTCTAATATATTCACTAAAAACAAAAAAGATGGCGGATGCCGCATCATCATAGATTTGACCGACCTGAATACTTCTGTCCAGTATATTCATTTTAAAATGGACACCTTCGACACTGCTACTCAGCTTGTAGCCAATAGGTACTACATGGCATGCGTTGACCTTAAAGATGCATACTATTCAGTACCCATACACAAGGATCATAGGAAATACTTAAAATTTATCTGGATGGGACAATTATGGCAATATAAAGCTTTGCCTAATGGGCTATCGTCAGCACCCAGATTGTTTACCAAGATATTGAAACCAGCTTTGGCCTATTTAAGGAAACAGAATCATACTGTTATGGCCTATCTTGATGACATCCTCATAGTGGGGGAGAATTTGGAAATGGCTACTTTGGCAGTCACAGCCACGAAACATATTTTTCAGATACTGGGGTTTACGATACATCCAGATAAATCAATATTGGAACCCTCTACCACCATGAAATATTTGGGGTTCATTATTGACTCAGTGCAAATGTCTGTCACGTTACCACCAAGCAAGGTGGAAGACCTGATAGAGGCTTGCAGGAGCCTCTTTGGCATTAAGGTCCCATCCATTCGGCAGGTGGCCAGGGTGATTGGGAAGATAGTAGCTGCATTTCCTGCAGCACAATATGGGCCCTTACATTACCAAAATTTACAAAGAGCAAAAATTACGGTGCTCAAAAATCATGCTGGCCATTTTGATAGGCCCATGAAAATTCCAGAAAAGGCAAAAGCTGAACTATATTGGTGGATGGGTAATGCCCAAAATTGTTCCAAACCCATGACTATCGCCAATCCCTCGATCACCTTACAAACGGATGCCAGTGCCAAAGGGTGGGGAGCTACTAACACTACCTCTAGCTGTGGAGGTAGATGGAGTGCACCAGAGTTAACCCTATTTAAAAACTTAGGGATTAACTATTCAGAAATGCTCGCAGCATTTCACGGACTTAAAGCATACTGCACTAACATGCACAAAGTTCATGTTAGACTACAGATTGACAACACCACGGTGGTAGCCTATATTAACCACATGGGCGGTGTAAAGTCGATATCGTGTGATGAATTGGCCAACAATATCTGGCACTGGTGTCTGCAAAGAGGAATTTGGATCTCTGCAACTTACCTACCAGGTAAACTAAACACAGTGGCAGACACCAGATCACGGAAATTCAACGACAACATAGAATGGATGTTGGATCGGAAAGTGTTTACAGATATTGTAGAACGTTATGGGACACCAGATATCGACCTTTTCGCGTCCAGGCTAAATCACCAACTACCAACGTATGTTGCTTGGGAGCCAGACCCGGGGGCGGTAGCGATGGATGCTTTCTCGCTACACTGGGGGGATTTGTTTTTCTACGCTTTCCCCCCTTTCTGCCTCATCAGTCGGGTCTTGCAAAAAATCAGGCAAGACTCCGCATCGGGTATCTTGGTAGTGCCCGACTGGCCTACTCAACCATGGTTCCCTCTGGTACAAAAGATGGCCACAGAACCCTGTGTCAGGGTGAATAAAAGACCAAGCCTGCTTGTTCATCCTGTTACAGGAGAAAGTCATCCATGTCATGATCGTATGGATTTGTTAATTTGCAGACTTTAAAACGGCCACTTCATGGACTCGGACTCTCCAACAGGACCATTGATACTATCACGGGAGCCTGCAGAGAGTCCACAAGGAAGCAGTACTTGACCTACATCAGGAAGTGGGAAAGATTCTGCGTGACTACTAAAACTACATACGAAACCGCCACCATCACGGAAGTGCTGGAGTTTCTGGCTACCCTTCATTACGATGAGGGTTTAAGCTACAGCGCCATTAACTGTGCCAGGAGTGCCCTATCGTCTTACTTGGGCAAGGGGAGTGACCAATTGGGAATTGGGTCACATCCCCTGGTATCCAAATTTATGCGGGGAATATTTAATTCTAATCCCCCCAGGCCCAGATATAGCCATACCTGGGACATCAGCACGGTATTGACGATGCTGCGAGGATGGACACCGAACACGGGACTCCCTTTGGCCAAATTAACCTACAAAATGGTCATGATAATGGCACTGATCACGGCGCAACGGGTCCAGTCCCTGCACAAACTCAGTCTGGATGCCATGGCAATTACCAGTGGGAAGATCACATTCCAGGTGCAGGGACTATTGAAGCAAGATCGACCCGGAGTGTCTGGACATACTTTGGAGTTCCTGGGTTACCCAGCGGACACTCGTCTTTGTATCGTTACATTGATTCTGCGATACATTTCAGTCACTAAAGATCTAAGGGGCACGGAAACAGCTTTGCTTTTCAGTCACAAGAAGCCTCATCACAGGGTCACGGTGCAAACCATTTCCAGATGGTTAAGGGTGGTACTGGATGCGGCGAGGGTGGATACTAATGTGTATAAATCTCACTCCACCAGGGCAGCATCCACCTCGGCGGCTAGAAGGATGGAGGTACCACTGGATCACATCCTGGCCACAGCGGGTTGGAACAATGAGAGAACCTTCCACCGCTTTTATAACAAACCCGTGACCTCCCCTGATAATTATGCAGGGAGGATCTTAAGTGCTGCCAGTTAAATAACCCTTTTGGGACACAATATTGTGTTTGGTATGAATAAATACCTGTTTTGTTTTTCAGCCAGTGTCTTGTCTGAATCACGTCCATCCTCTTATCCCAGCTTTAGCGGTGTGTGAGCATGGAGCTTCCAGGGCATGAAATCACAGAGCTTTGAAATCTTCACGTAGTCACTCACGTGACTCCGAAGTAAAATAGTAAGATTAAACGAGAACTTACCAGTTTGAAGTTTGATCTTTATTTTATGAGGAGTTACGATGAGGGATTACGTGCCCTCCGCTCCCAACCCTCTATTATAAAGATCACCTGGTATGAAAGTTCTCTTTTTTCTCTTACTATGTCAGTCATTGAGACTGTTTTTTGTTCTGTGATTTCACACCACAGCTTTGAAGAATGTCGCGCATGCGTGCTGGCGGGGTCTTCACGTAATCCCTCATCGTAACTCCTTATAAAATAAAGATCAAACTTCAAACTGGTAAGTTCTCGTTTAATCTTACTATTAAACATGCTGCTAAGGTGATTGGGAAGCTTGAGCTACATTCCAGCTGCACAATTTGGGCCGTTGTCACTATCAAAACTTGGAAAGAGCAAAAATCTCAGCATTAAAAGCGAATGCTGAACATTTTGACAGGCCTTTGCAGCTGCCAAAACAAGGCAAAAATTGAGCTACAATGGTGGATTAGCAATGTTTGTGATTTTTTTAATCCCATCATTATATCAAACCCATCAGTCGTGTTACAAACCGACGCAAGCACCGAGGGCTGGGGAGCTACCGACACCACTTTCAGTGGTGGCGGCAGAGGAGATTTGCACGAGTCTACTCTTCTTCAATCACAAGGTAACCATTTGGAAATGCTGGGAGCATGTCATGGGCTGTGGGCTTACTGCACTAATCTGCATCATATGCATGTCCGTCTTCAAATAAATAATACCACTGAGGTGGCGTATTTAAACCATATGGGTGGTATCAAGTCAATATCTTGTAATGAATTGGCAAATACAATCTGGCTCTGGTGTATTGAAAGAAATATTTGGATATCAGCTACTTACCTTCCGGGTAAGCTCAATACAGTGGCGGACACCAGGTCACGTGTATTCAATGACAACATCGAGTGGATGTTGAATCCCTAAATATTTGCTAAAATTATAACTGAATTTGGAACACCAGATATTGACATTTTTGCGTCCAGGTTGCGTCCAGATACCAACATATGTATCTTGGGAACCAGATCCTGGGGCAGTGGCGATGGATGCATTCTCGCTCCATTGGGGGAAATGGGTTTTCTATACATTTCCCCCATTCTGCCTCATCAGTCGGGTATTGCAGAAAATTCAACTGGATTCTGCAACAGGCATTCTGATAATACCTGACTGGCCTACACAACCATGGTACCCGGTGGTCCTCAATATGATAAAGAACCATGGGCACAGGTACCAAATGCCCAAATTTGGTGACCAATCCCATAACAGGGGAAAATCATCCATGCCATGGTCATCTGTTGGCTTGCAGGTTCTGAAGAGGCCACTACTGAAATTTGGGCTGTCATCAATAACCATGGATATCATAACAGCATCGTGCAGAGAGTCCACAAGGAAACAGTACCTCAAGAAAATAAGAGGCCTTCTGCAGTAGGTCAAGACCACCTGCGATCTACAATGTGCTGGAATTCCTCGTGAGCCTTCATTATGATGAGGCCCTCAGTTACAGTGCCATAAACAGTGCCAGGAGAGCACTGTCATCCTATGTCAACATTGGAGTGGGATCTCACCAGCTGGTATCCAAACTATGAGGAGTGTATTCAATTCCAACCCTCCCCAACCACGATATATTACCTGGGATATAGGGGTGTTGACCTTACTCAGGAGCTGGTCGCCTAAGACGGATTTACCACTGGACTAACTCACCTTCAAAGTGGTGATGTTAATGGCACTGACCACAGCACAACGGGTCCAGACTCTACAGAAACTAAGACTGGATAGAATGGTCTCGACCTCCAATAAAGTGACGTTCTTTATAGATGAGTTGCTTAAACAACACAGACCTGGCACTACAGGACTGAAAATGGAATTCCTAGCATACCTCATTGATGTAAGACTCTGTATGGCCACCTTTCCCTGAGATTATATCAATGTCACACACACCATCAGGATGTATGGAGACAGGTCAGTTCATCAGTCATGGAAACCCACATCTCAGGGTGATGGTGCAGACTATCTCCAGGTGGCTCAGGGTGGTATTCGGTGCAGCAGGTAAGACATTAACATTATTAAATCTCATTATACCAGGGCTGCATCCACATCAGCGGCAAGGACCATGGAGGTACCCATGGATCATGTCCTCGCAACAGCGGGCTGGGCCAGTGAAACTACATTTCAGCGTTTTTATAACGAACCTGTGGCCGCTCCCGCAACGTTTGCGGAGTCAGTTTTAAGTGCTGTTCCCTGAACAGTTGTCCCCGAGTTCGGGGGTTTATTGTTTGTATTAACAAATACGTTATTCTTTTTCAGCTTATTCAGGTCTGAAATACGTTAACACACTTCCTCCATCAGTAATTACGGCAGTGTGTGAGCATGGACGAGATCCAGGGCATGGAATCACAGAGCTTTGAAATCTTCACGAAGTCACTCACGTGACTCCGAAGTAAAATAATAAGATTAAATGAGAACTTACCAGTTTGAAGTTTGATCCTTATTTTATGAGGAGTTACGTTGAGGGATTTCGTGCCCTCCGCTCCCAACCCTCTATCATAGGTCAACTGGTATATTAGAGTCTCTCAAATCTTACTATCTTCAATCATTGTTGTTATCTGTGATTCCACACCGCTGCTTTGAAGAATGTCGCGCATGCGTGCTGGCGGGGTCTTCACGAAATCCCTCATCGTAACTCCTCATAAAATAAGGATCAAACTTCAAACTGGTAAGTTCTCATTTAATCTTACTGTTTGGGGGGATGTGGACAAGCAAGAGATCACAAGTGGAGGAGCGTAGATTCTGCAGCAATAAGTATAGGTTGTGCATCAATCAAATGTCATAAAGCTGTGTAGGACAGAAACAGGCCCTTCGACCCACTTTGTGATAATCCCATTCGCCCGAATTTTGCCTGTATCTGTCCGAATGTCTTTTGGTGTGGGACCAATTTAAAGCCTTCCCTCTGCAACTATAATACCCTTATTGCTGGTACTGTCCAGTTCGAGGTAAAATTGCCCAGTTCAAAGTAGGTTTGTTTCATTTAAATATTCAATGGCTTTCCTCCGATTAAACCCACTAATGCACACGATACTCCCACCGTGACCCAAAAGGAGCAAGAGAAAATAAACATATTAGATTTAGAAGATATTGAAAATGTTGCTCATTTTAAAACTTGAACTCAATCCAAACAAAACCCACAAACTTCCAGATAAAGCACTTCACCATGGCAACAAAACAACACAGGCCACTGGGTGAGAGCGTCCACAGTCACAGACAAAAGCCTGGACGCTAAAGTAACAGCATTTAAAAAATAATTGGGCAGGTACATGGACAGGAATGGTTTGGAGGGATATGGGCCGATCACGGACAAATGGGATGAGCACAGGTGAGCCATCTTGGTCAGCATGGACGAGTTGGGCCAAAGGGCCAGGTCTGTACCGTATGACTTTATGACTCCAAGCACTTTATAATTCTGGACATCTACTCACCTCCAAATCGGAGGACCAAGCACCCCACTAACCTCACCCCTCACTCAAACACCATTGTTCACCAGCTTGGAGGAATCATTTTGTTGCCCACACCGGTCTGAGGATGTGACTGAATTGTCTCTATAAAGAAACGTGGGACAATTAACAGACCATTCGTCCCACTAACCTATGCTTTATCAAAACTCATCTGTATCTCAACTTCAATTACCCAGCCTAGTTTCAAAACCTTCAATGACCCCAATATCAGCAATTACATGAAGTGCACAGCAGGGGAACCAGCCGATCAGCAGCTCTATAGAGCACCAGCCGCCACCCACAACTTCCCACCCCCTTTCTCTCTCTCTCTCTCATGTTTATCCAGTTTCATCTCAAATCCAAGTCACTAAAATCGATGGTGTTGATGAATGATACTTAAATAGATGGGGTTAGGTAGCATCTTAGTGAAGATGGTTACCAAGAGTTACTGGATCAGTTTGGGGAGTGGGCCGAGGAATGGCAAATGTAGTTTCATTCAGATAAATGTGAGCTGTTGGATATTGGGAAGTTAAACCAGGGTAGAATTGATTAGTGTGTGGATGCCAGGCGTTATGGGGAGAAGGCAGAGGATGGGGTCTAGAGAGAAAGATAGATCAGCCATGATTGAATGGCGGAGTAGACTTGATGGGCCAAATGGCCTAATTCTGCTCGTATCTTTCACAGTGAACGGAATGTTGTAGAGCAGAGAGCTCTCGAGTACAAGTACATAGTATAGGGGCCACACAGTGGCACAGCAGTAGAGTTGCTGCCTTACAGTACCAGCCACCTGGGTTCGATCTTGACTACAAGTGCTGTCTGCACAGAGTTTTACGTTCTCCCGTAACCGCGTGGGTTTTCCCAGGTGCTCCGGTTTCCTCCCACACACTAAAGGTATACAGGTTTGTAGCAGGCACGTGCCATCAGGGTAGGCAAGGTAGGCACTGCCTACCCTGACTAAAATTATGAAATGGGAATTATTAAATATAAATAGTAAAGGCATGGGAGAATTATGCCTATGTAAGAGACTGATCTCTTAGGTAGGCATAATTCCCTGTGCCTTTCACCCGCAGCGCTTGTGACACGGGAAGCTCTGTGCAGCCCCCGTGCCGTCAGCGCTGCCTGAAGCCGTCAATTTTAATCGGGGCTGAAGGCAGCAGAAATCCTGCCTTTGTAGCACTGCGCATGCGCAGCATCATACTGCGCATGCGCATCAGTCTACCGCGCATGCGCAGCGCAAGTTTATTGGCGGGGTTTTCAACCATGGTTTGTCGTGTCCCAATGATATGGTAAGTACATTTTGTGATTTATTTTTTTTAATACCGTATTTGCCGGGGTGTGGGGGGGTGTGGGAGTCGGAGTGGGGAGAGAGCTCCTTTCACAGCGTGTGGGGAGTCTGGCCCGGGGTAACGTTGCGGGGAGGGCACAAATGTTATGAATGAGGGGTCGGGGGCATCCACTTGCGACGTTCCTTGCAAGGGGGCATGAAATGACACTGCTCTGAGGCCGGGGGGGGGGGGGTGGGGGGGGGAGAGAGAGAGAAGTAGCTCGAGCGGCCGCCGGGCCGGACAGCGGAACCAGCCGCCACTTTAGCTCCAGAACCACCCGCTCACCTCTGGCAGCTCTCCATCTAAAAACCTCTCTCCTGCCGCTCGCTGGCCTCACTCATGTCCTTAAATTCCAACAGCGCGATTGAGGTTACTCGGCTGTGGGAATTTAAGGATTTGCAGGAAGCCGCTGACATGAGTGAAGTCGGCGAACGGCAGGTGACAGGTGTTCAGACAGAGAGCACTGCCAAAGGTGAGCGGGCCGGCAGAAGGCGCTGAAGTGGTGGCCAGTTCAGCGGTGGCCACTCTCCGAGCTGCTTCTATCCCCAGCTACAGTCCGTGGCTTCGCACCCGGAGAGCTGCGGCAGCGGTGAGGCAGTGAAGATTCAGCACTTTGTGATAAGTCACTGTTTTTATTTATTTATTTATTTAACGGGGAGAACAATCTGCGCATGCGCGGTTTACATTTTTTTTAAAGCGGACTGAGTGCCTACCCAGAGTAATTACTCACGGCACGTGCCTGGTTTGTAGGTTAATAGACCTGTTTATTGTAACAGGTCTGGTGTGCAGCATAATGCTAGTGTATAGGGTGATCACTGGTCAGCGCGGACTTGGTGGGCCGAATCGGTCTGTTCCAACCCTGTATTTCTAAAGTTTAAAGTCTAAAGTTCCCTGACTGTAGCATTGCAGGTAGATAGAGGTCTGAAGAAGGGTCTCGACCCGAAACATCACCCATTCCTTATCTCCAGAGATGCTGCCTGTCCTGCTGAGTTACTCCAGTATTTTGTATCCATTGCAGGTAGACCATGGTGAAGAAGACACACCGGCCTTTATCAGTCAGGGAATTGAGTATAGACGTTGTACAAGACGTTGCTCAAGCGGTACTTGGAGGATTATGTACGGTTTTAGTCACCCTGCTACAGGGAAAAATGTCATTGAGCTGGAAAGAGTTCAGAGAATGTTTACATGGAAGCATAGAAAAATAAGTGTCGGAGCAGGCCATTTGGCCCTTCGAGCCATTCAATCATGGCTGATCATCTAAAATCAGTACCCCGTTCCTGCTTTTTACCCTCATTCCCAGAGCTATAGCAGCTCTGAACCGGCCCTGCTGAGTACCCCCCACCCCCATGGACTGTCTCCTCGGATGGTCACGTCGCACAGACACATCTGCTCTTTAGTCTGTTTTGATTTTGACTTTTACTGTTCTAAGTTCTTTTCACAAACCTTGTTCTCGGAGTATCTATATCTAAACCTAAATTTTATTAGTCGTTTAAGTTATGACATCGGATGGAAGCTGCAAACCAAATCTCGTTGCACTCATGTGTAATGACAATAAAATATATTCTTCTTATTATTATTATTATTACTATATCCCTTGATTCCTTTAGCCCGAAAAACTAAATCCAACTAATTTACGAGGATGTTGCCAGGACTTGAAGGAAAGGTTAGGCAGGCTAGGGCTTTATTCCTTGTAGCACAGGAGGATGAGGGGTGATCTTATGTAGATGTTTAAAAGCATGAGGGGAATATATTAAGCAAAGGGGAATATTGGCGAAGATTGGTGCGTTCCAAAATTAAACTATTCCCTGCATAATTAATTCAAATGAATCCCTCATAAGGCTCTGGATTATATTTAACATGTTAAAACAAACAGGAAGTTAAGGTGTGCAAGGGTATATTTTTAACAATACACTGTTTAGCTTACATGGTCAATGTTTTTATAGGTTTTGTTCAGTTGGCATGGCAATCCAACCACACTAACCGATCACTGTATTCCAATTGATCATCAGTTACACCAAAGTTAAAAGAACAATAGCTCCATTAACCCTTGCTAATACAAGGTGGCTTAACAGCTCGCCAACTCTCCAAGCAGTTACCACAGCTTTTTTCCCACCTCAAGGAATCCCAATGCCATTTATAGCTTTGGAAGTGCAGTTGCCATGGCGATGTGTCTATCTGTGCAGAACAAGCTCCCAGCAGCATCAGCAAGACAGATGAACAGATCATTGGAGTGGCAGAGGAGTAAAGTTTGGCCAAACTATCGGAGATATCTCCTACCCTCATCGCTGAACAATAGCAAAGAATCTTTTACACCATCACGTCAGCCTCTCATCAAATGACCAGCCTTTGATGCCATAGTGAAGGGTCCGAGAGTCATAGAGCACGGATCAGGCCCTTCACCCCAACTCATGCATGCCGGCCAAGATGCACCATCTAAATTAGTCCATTTATCCGCATCTGACCCTATCCCTCTAAACTTTTATCAAGGTCGTTGTCAAAATGTCTCTTAAATGTTGTTATTGTACCTGCCTCAACTGCTTCCTCTGGCAGCTCGTTCATTGCACCTGTCACTCTTTGTGTGAAACATTTTCTCCTCAAGTTCCTATTAAATCTCTCATCTTAGGCCTATGCCCCTTAGTTCTTGATTTCCCTACCCTGGGAAAATACTCCGAATGACCTTATCTATTCTCCCCATGGTTTGATACATCTCTATAACATCAACCCTCAGCCTCCGGCTCTCCAGGGAATAAAGTTCTAGCCTGCCGAACCTCTCACTATTGCTCAGGCCCTTGTCCTTGCAACATTCTTATAAATATTTTCGACACTTTTTCCAACATAATGTCATCATCAGCAAGGTAATACACTAATTCATCTCAGTAATGTTGGTGTCAGGAACATTACCTCACCAGGAATGAGTGCATGATGTAGGATTAGGGCATCGAAAGGCCAGCGTAGATGTGGTGGACGAGAGGGCCTGTTCCTGTGCTAAGTGACTCTGCAACTCTGTGAGGCCATTCAGCATCTTTCCTAATTTTTTGGCTGATCTATACCTGGTTATAATTTATATACCTTTATCATGTCTCCCCTAACGCATCTCTATTAACAGGTACACAAGAGACCACAGATGCTGAAATCTTGACCAAATTACAGAGTGCTGGAGAAAGTCACTGGGATAGGCAGCATCTATAACCATATAACAATTACAGCACGGAAACAGGCCTTCTCCCCCCTTCCAGTCCGTGCCGACCATTTATTTTCCTCTAGTCCCATCTACCTGCACTTAGACCATACCCCTCCATTCCCTTCCCGTCCATATACCTATCCACTTTACTTTTAAATGTTAAAATTGATCCTGCCTCCACCACTTCTGCTGGAAGATCATTCCACACAGCCACCACTCTCTGAGTAAAGAAGTTCCCCCTCATGTTACCCCTAAACTTATGTCCCTTAATTCTCATGTCATGTCCTCTTGTTTGAATCTTCCCTACCCTCAATGGGAAAAGCTTATCCACGTCAACTCTGTCTATCCCTTTCATCATTTTAAAGACCTCAATCAAGTCCCCCCCTTAACCTTCTGCGCTCCAAAGAATAAAGACCTAATTATGGACTGATGGCAATTCAGATCGTGTCCCTTCTGCAGAAAGGTCCTGACCTGAAATGTCATCTGTCCATTTTCTCCACAGATGCTGTCTGACCCAGTGCATTCCTCCAGCACTTTGTGTTTTGCTGATCTCCATTGATCTCCGATCCTGAGCGTTCCAATGACCCGTCAGCCTCCACATATTATTGTTTCATCTCGCACTTCTACAAGTTCTTATTCTACAAGTCATTGACCTGAATCGTCAAATCTAGTTTTCTCGCCACAGTAGCTGCCTGAGCTGATGAGAATTCCCAGCCCTCCACGTTTGACTGGAGCTCTCCAGGGAGAGTGTTGGACGGGACCAGCACGCCCACCTGCTCAGCTGCTATCTTCCGTTGGCTGTCGCCTCCTGGGATCGTGGCCAAGGCAGCCAATTGTCCCTCCTCTGCCAGCATAGCTCTGTGCTGAGCTGAAGAGGCTTCTAGCTGTGCTGCTGATAGCATCTGAGTGAGCTCGGCCATTTGCTCTTCCATAGCAGACGTCCTTTTGGTTGACGCCTCGGCCTGCATCATCAGGCTCTCGATCTCCCCCTTCAGCTTTTCTGCCTCTGCCAGGTAGAGCAAGGCCTTATCTCCTTCAGTGTCTGCCTTTACCCCAGCAGCAGCAACAGCCTGTTCCATCTCCACCATCAGCCTCTCCGCCTCACTGGCCTTAACCTTCCAGGCCGTCACTCTCGCTTCAGCTGCATCCAGGGCTGCTGCCATCTTCTCCAACGCCTCTGCCTTGGCCTCGCTGACCGGCTGCCAGACCTGTAGCTCCAGAGGACACAACTTTTCTTCATTCTGGTTGGGCTTCAGTGGTCTTCCATCCACCTCCAGGGTAGGAACTTCAACATCTCGCCCCAGTGCAGCCACATCTTCCCAGTCCTCGTCCAGCTTCGAGGATCCAGGTGATCGGGTTCTGATGGCCTCTGCCTCAAGCATGGCTTCCTCTGCCCTCTGTTCTGCCACAACTGCTTGCTCTTCGGCCTCTTTTCTGAGAACATTCTCAAGTTCCAGCTCCCGGATCCTGATGGAAGCAACAACAGTTTTAACATTAGGGTGTCTGCAAGAAGCTAAAGAGTCTGCATTTCTCCAGAGCTTTTCACAACCTTAGGACTTACCATCTTGCCAGAGGGAAGAGGAGGGAACTTGAACTTCGACAAGTTGTGCTGTAGAGAGCATACTGATTGGTTGCATCATGACCTGGTTCGGCAACACAAACACCCAGGAACAAAGAAGAGTGATGGACATCACAGGCACTGACCTCCTCACTATGTGGGGAGGTTAGTGGGCGCTGTCTCAAGAGGGCAGTTGATATTATCGAAGACCTACACCACCTGAGCCATACTCTCATCTTGCTATGACAATCGAGAAGAAGGTACAGGAGCCTGAAAACCATGACCTCTGGGTTCAAGAACAGCTTCTTTCCAACAACCATCAGGCTAGTGAACAATAAACAGCGCTTGCCCCACAACTATGATCTTCTATGACTGTGTCAATGGTTGCACTGCAGACTTTGGTTTTGCACTATTATGGTTACCTAGTAATATGTTTAATATGTTTATTGTATTACTAATAATTGTACATTTATTTGTGTGTTACTGCGTTAATGGACCCGTTAAGCTCAAGCAAGTAAGATTGTTATTGTTCCATTGCTTATGCATGTGACAATTAAACACTTTGGACTGTGTAGGAAGTAACTGCAGATGCTGGTTTACACCGAAGATAGTCACAAAATGCTGGAGTAAATCAGCAGGTCAGGCAGCATCTCTGGAGAAAATAAATAGGTGACCTTTCAGGATGAGACCCTTCTTCAACTGTATCAAGTTGCCCAGCTCTCCCTGGATCCCATGTGATCTAACCTTCCAGACCAGCCTACCATGAAGTACCTCTATCGCTGTGCCATGATGTCTACTACACTGCTCTCATCAATCTTTGTAGTCACCCCTTCAAAAAACTCAATCAAATTGATGTAACATGATTTTGCATGCACAAAGCTATGCTGATTATTTCCTAAACAGTCCTTGCCTTTGAAAATCCATGTAGATCCTGTCTCTTAGAGTCCCCTCTAATAACTTAGCCACCATTGATGTGAAGCTCACCTATTTGCAGTTCCTAGGCTTTTCCTCGCAGCCTATCTGAAATTGAGCCACCCTATAGTTTTCGGGTACCTCACTAAGTTTGAGGGCGGCCACAGTGGGGCAGCGGTAGAGTTGCTGCCTTACAGCACCAGAGACCCGGGTTCGATCCCGACTACGGGTGCTGTCTCTATGAAGTTTCTACATTCTCCCCGTGACCACGTGGAGTTTTTCCGAGATCTTCGGTTTCCTCCCACACCCCAAAAACTTACAAGTAGGTTAATTGGTGTATGTGTAAATTGTCCTTGGTGTGTGCGTAGGATAGTGTTAATGTGCGGGGATCACTGGTCGGTGTGGACTCGGTGGGCCGAATGGCCTGTTTCCATGCTGTATCTCTAAAACGTTTTAAAAACTTAAAAAAAAAACCCTGGCTATACATGACAGAGAAATGTAACCCTTTTCATCCTATTCTCCATTTCAGGGGGGCTAGGTTAAGGTGTTTAGGTTAACTTACGTGTTGGCCAGTTTGTGTTTGGTGTTGAGGTATTCTTGCTGACACTGCGTGCAAGCCCCTTCCAGAACCTCCATCGATTCATCCCAAGAATCCTTAATTGGTGACAAGAAGTGAAGCTTCTGCACAACCGCTTGAATTGTCTGTTCCAGTTCTTTTCTCAGCTCCTAGCGTGAGATCACAAAAAGGACAGGTCAGTGATAAACCAGCAGCCGAAGCAGAGGTCAATGCTGACCCAGCAAATGGGTAGAGGACAGGGCAACACCCACTCCCAGCTGAAAGGTGGCAGGACTGTTTCATTGTCATATGTACCAGCCATGGAAACATGATATTCTTACTTGCTGCTATTTAACAGGCCCGTAAATGCAGGGTGTAACATCCCAAGCAAAACATGAGGTGCTGTTCCTACAATTTGCATTGGATTATCATGGTGGACGAGCATAGAATGTAATATTGAATGGCATGAGCAAGTTGGGCCGAAGGGCCTGTTTCCAGGCTGTGTAACACCATGACTCAATGTCCACTATCATATCTGCCTCCACTATCAGCCCTGACAGATTGTTGCAGGCACCCAAGTTGCCCCACACCTGCTTTAAACTTTCCCCCTCTGACCTTACAGCTCTGCCCTCCGGTTTTTGACATTTCCACCCAGAGCAAAGATACGAACTGTCTAAACTATGAGATTATGCCTCTCTTAATCTTATAAACTGCTATCAGGTCTCCCCTCAACCTCCAAAGTTCCAGAGAACTCGACCTGAACAGCCCTCTTCAGCTACTGTGTACCTAACAAGAGTGACTGGCACTAGGACAATGCTACAGGATGACCTGAATCACGCCAACAGATACCGACTGCCTGTTAAATTTAACCTGGGTGATCCAATTAGACTCTAAACCAAGATAATCTGCAGTTTAATGGATAGAGAGTGCAGAGCCCTGCATGACAAACCTGATTCTAAGTCATTTGTCACAGGGAACTGTGATGAGAGGTTTGTGCAATATTGCCCCCTGGGGGATTAATGCGGGAATGTGACACCAGACAATGTTTAAAAGGCATTTGGATAAGGAAAGTTGTAAGTGATACTGCATTAGGCTAGAAAGAGTGCAGCGAAGATTTACGGGATCGTTGCCGGGACTCGACGACCTGAGCTCTCAGGAGTGGTGGGGCAGGCTTGAAATTTACTCCTTGGAGCGCAAGAGGCTGAGGGTGATCTTATGGAAGTGTATAACATCATAACGCATGGATTTCTTCCTAGATTAGGGGAATCAAGAACTATGACGTATAGGTTTAAGGTGAGAGGAGAAAGATTTAATAGAAACATGGGGGGCAACGTTTCACACAGAGGGTATATAGAACAAGCTGCCAGAGGAAATTGTTGAAGCAGGCAAAATAACAACATTTAAATACATTTTTTTCCACTACATGCATTGGAAAGGTTTAGAGGGATATGGGCCAAACGCATGCAAATGGGACCAGTTTACATGAAGAATCTTGAATGGTATTGATGAGTTGAGCCAGACTGTTTCGGAGCTATATGATTCTATTAATGAGATTAGTGTAAATAGGCATTACATTCAGCATGCACGTGTTGGGCACTAAGGGAGCTTATTATACGACTGGTTGGGATGAGAACCAACCGTAGATTTAGCAATTATTTCATTAGATGCTGAGAAAGCATTTGATCAGGTAGAATGGCCCTATTTAATTTCGGTGATGGAAAAATTTCAACTGGGCGAGAAGTTTAGTACATGGGTAAAACTCTTATATACTAATCGAACAGTTAGAATATTAACAAACCAAATGTTATCAACTAAATTTATGTAAAGGTTGTAGACAAGGATGCCCGTTATCCCCGTTATTATTCGCACTCGCAATTGAGCCACTAGCAGAAAGTGTTAGGGCCCATTCTGAAATATATGGGTATAATACTAAAGACACTGAGAAAAAAATCTCTTTATATGCAGACGATGTATTAATCTACATTACAAAACCTGAAATTAGTATCTCAAACCTATTAAATTTAATAACTCAATTTGGTTTGTTCTTGGGATACAGAATTAATTGGAATAAAAGCGAAATCATGCCAATAATGGAAATTAATTCACATATATTACAACAATCCCCCTTTAAAATAGTTAATGAAAAATTTAAATATCTAGGCATTTATGTAACTAAGACATATACCTCTTTATTTAAACTTCCCTCCTTTACTAAACAAATTGCATAAGAATATTCAATATTGGAAAACACTACCTATCTCAATGTTTGGTAGAATGAATGCCATAAAAATGATTTTTCTTCCGCAATTATTGTACCTCTTTCAATCAATCCCGATATATCTTCCAAAACATTTTTTTAAAAATGTGGATTCCATAGTCACTAATTTTAGCTGGGATTATAAAAATCATAGAATAAACAAAAAACATTTATGTCAATCAAAAATAAATGGAGGTTTAGCTTTACCGAATTTCATGCTCTATTTCTGGGCAGTTAACATTAAAAATATGAACTTCTGGTTGGAAGAATTGGACCAGCAACCAGACTGGTTAAAAATGGAAAAGGAAGACTGTTTACTCTTTGAAATTGGTTTGACTGTTTGCTACCACTAAATTGAACAAAAAAACCTATGGTGAAAACCCTATAAAATACAGTGGTATACGAATTTGGAAACAATTAAAAAAGACGTCAAAATTGGATAATCTATCACTCTTTCTCCCCATGTTAAACAACCCTGCATTTAAACCTTGGATAAAGGTTTTCTACAATGGAAAAATCAAGGAATTAAAAAGATGGGTCATCTCTATAGGAAACTTACATTTCTTTCATTTCAGGAGTTACAACAAACTTATGGACTCCACTCAAATGACTATTTCAGGTATTTACAACTTAGAGATTATGTTAAATCAAATACACAGGATTATAGAACTAGAGATCCAGAAACTCTTGATGAATGTTTGAATAAACACCCTAATACAGAAAAATCAATATCTCATATCTACAATATCCTATTAGACAGTGAGGCACCAACAACAGAAATATATAGGCAAACATGGGAAAATGAACTAGGCCAGCCAATAATGAAAGATATTAGGGACAAAAGCTTACTACATATACACCAATGCTCATTAAATGCCAGACACTCTTTAATACAATTTAAAGTATTATATAGATTACATTACTCAAAAACAAAATTAAATAGAATCTTCCCACATATATCTCCTATCTGTGAAAAATATCAGCATTTAGAGGCTAACTTAACTCACACATTTGTAAATTGTATAAAAATTAAAAACTTTTGGACGGATATTTTTAAGATAATTTCGAAAGTTGTCAACACCCAATTGGACCCCGACTCAAAACTAATAATATTAGGAATTTTAGAACAAAGTCTAACACTTACTACAAGCCAAAGAAACTTTATTGACTATAGTATAATAATTGGGAAAAAAATAATATTAAAATTTTGGAAAGGTCCTATAACCCCCACAATTAAAATGTGGATTATAGAAATGTCGGAGACCCTACATTTGGAAAGAATAAGACTTGTCTTAATGGACAAACAAGAACCTTTTATTAGAATATGGTCTCCATTTATTGATTATTTGAAGGGGCAAACTGGTTCGGCACGAGAACCTGACTGAAGCTCGAATCAAGGATTAGATGAAGAGTTATTAAATAATTGATAATATTGATAATATTAGCAATGTATGACTGTTATACATGAAATGTTTTTATTATGTACTTGCTTCTATAAAAAAAAAATGTTTTTCCAGTGAAACCAATAATTTTCAAGGAAATATAGGAAACGGGGCCACAGTATGTTAAAGATAGCTTGGAAAACATCATCCTCCGAGCCGGATGTCGAACCATTGGGAATTACCGAATAGGTGGTTTGTCGGAGTTTCGAATTCCGCGTCCAAGGTGCAGCTAGTTGACAGAATGTGGGAGATTGAAAGGCTCTCAGTCACCATTCTGCTTCTCTCTGACCCATCACTGCCCCCTGCTGACCGTTACCTGGACATTCAGTTGCTGTCCAGAGTCCGTTCGAAGCAACGTCATGAAGGCCGCAGCATGGACATTCAGTTGATCTACCTGGAAAAGAAGAACAGCACATCGCACATCAGCCAGCCAGTACACAGCAAACAACCCTTCTCTCAGGCTTCGCTGCTCAAGACCTGGGGTCCACCTGGAGGGGTGATTGGAGTGACTCCGTCAGGAAGCTTAGGCACAGGAAAAGGCCGCTTAGCTGCAACCATGCTGGACAAGATAGTTATACCCCCTTCTCCATTCTTAGTCCCAGTCTTATAGTATTGTGTTATTCATCCAGTAGTCCAAACATTGTTTTATGACATTATAGCAAGACTTTCCACCTGTTATGTTCTGTGCTACGGCTGATGACGGCAAGCATCCCATGTGCCTTCTTCACCACTTTATCCACCTGTGTTGCTATATTCAGCAGCTATGGGTCCCAAGGTCCCTCTGCTCCTGAACACTAGGGTTATTTTCCCCTTTAAGATGCCTCACTTTGTATTTGCCCAGAATGAATTCCATTTGCAATTGTTCCCCCTGACTTTACAACTGATCTATATGACGCTGTAAGGAAGCTCTGAGGGGCTGCCACACCACGGCAGCAGGCCTGCCTCACCTCCCACAGAACTGGGAACTCGCCTGGAGTGGGAGCCTTGTCCGAGGCTCGGCTCATGCTCGCTCTCGAAGACCGGGAACCGGAGAGGAGGGTGTAGGGAGCCAGCAACGGCGGTGGATGCTGGATAAAGGGCCGGTAAGAAGAACCGGGGCCTTACCTTCCGCACCTTTTAGGTTGGCTGCGGGAGGCACGCTTGGGACACGGTCTGAAGGTGGCCGGGTGAGGAGAGGGACGACGGTTCCGAAACGATCTGGATCATGGCGATGGCGATGACTGCAACGGGCCTTTATGGCCACCTGCAGCCGGGACGTGCAAATGGCGTCAAAACCTGCCGACTCTTGCATATGGACTTAGTCGGGGATTGCACTTATATGTGGCAACTATCTTATTGACCTATAATCAAAAATAGAATTTCACTATACCTTGGTACGAGTGATAATAAAGAACCATTGGGAAGGTCAAGTTGGCATATTGGTATAGTCCCATTTGCACACATTTGGCCCATCACCTTCTGAACCCTTCCAGTTAAAATGTCTTCTAAAAACTATGATTGTATCCACTTCTACAGCTTCCTCTGCCAGCTCATTCCAGATGTGGACTACCATCCAGGTGACGCAGAGCTTCCTCTTAAATCTGCCATTACCTCTCTCCTGCATCCCTTACCATCTCGTTGACTGTCCTCTGGAATAAGAAGCCATGTCTCTTGGCCTTTATGTGACTGAGGATCTCCTGGAAATGGTCTCCATGTTCTTGGTGTGGCATCAGCCCACAAACAGGGTTAGGCAGCGTTTCAAACCCCTCCTCCTGTTGGAACACGGGGCCGGAGGTTTTAATCCATAGACACACCACAATCTTCAATGAGCAAGGCCCAGCGAACAGAATTCTTTGTTTACATAATTTTTAAACTAAACATTGTTAATTTAATCCTCAATGTCCTTGAGAAGGACAAGGTGTGTTGCCTCCTTACTGAATAGGAACCCGAGGGGCAGCTTTTTCCGCACTGAGGGTGGCCGGTATATGGAATGAGTTGCCAGAGGAAGTAGTTGAGGCAGGTACAATAACATTTTAAAAACATTTGGACAGGAAAGGTTTACATGGATATGGGACAGGCGTGGGCAAATGGGACTAGCTTAGATGGGGCAACTTGGTCAGCATGGATGAGTTGGGCCGAAGGGCCTGTTTCCATGTGGTATGACTATAACTCAAGATGGCACGCTTGGCCTGCAGTTAGATCATGGCTCAATTCAGCTTAAGTAAGGGCAGTGGGAGAGTTGACGTTTCAAGCTGAGGTCCTGATACTATACATTAGTAATTCCGGTCTGAATTCCTGCCTGTAAAAAAACATGAAGGGAATGTGGGCAGGGAGGAGGGGACACCCAGAGCGGGTCACAAGAAGGGCTACTACCTCCTGGAGACACAAGAGACCGCTGATTTACCTTCTGACTCTCTCGTATTTCCTGCTGCAAGGAGGCTGGAGACCGGACAGCACGATTCGGGGGAAGTCCAGGTGAGGATTTCCAGACACCCAGTTTAAAGCTGCTTGCAGAAGCAAAAACACAAAGGATCAGTGTGTGTGTGTGTGTCGTCAGCTCTGGTGTGAGGAAAATCAGCACAAGAAACAGGGAGACTGCACTTTGCGATCTCGCCTCTGGTGTGGGTGCTGGCAGCAAGTGTAACCACAAGAACATCCCAAATCAGAGCAAGCGTTTGCCGCTATTTTTTTGCTCCATCGTTCAAGAAACGCAGAGCTGATTTTGCAACACACTCTTTACATAAATTCTACATCCACTGGCCCCTTTAAACTTTATCCAGTCAGTGGTGACAATCTTCCCCCCACCCCTCTTGAAAAGAGGATATCATTACCTTCTGGCTAAAGAAAAATCTGCAACCAGAAGGAAAGAGTGCAAAGGAGATTCACCAGGATGCCACCTGGGCTTGAGATAGAGAAAGGATTGATAGACTGGGATTGTAGGATCTTATGAGGTGAACAAATCAGGAGGGGCCTGAATAAATTAAATGCTCACAGTCTTTATTCCAAGGTAGACGATTCTAAAGCAAGAGGGCATCGGCTTAAGGTGAGAGGGGAGCGATTGGGGGCAACTTCTTCACTCAATGAGTAGTCAGTATCTGGAATGAGCTGCCAAAGATACCTATAGAAGCGGATACCTGATTTTTGAATGTAATTTGAACGGAAGTATGAATATGAAGGGTTTAGAGGGATATGGGCCAAATGTAGGCAAATGGGACTGGGACCAATATACCATATTGGTCAGCATGGACAAGTTGGGCTGAAGGGCCTGTTTCCAGGCCGTATAGCTCTATGAGTCTATAACCAATACAAGCATAAGAAATATAATCAGGTTTCCCTGATCTTGGCCTGGCATCTGCCCACAAGTAGGGTCAGACAGTGCTTTGGACCCCTCCACCAGTTGGTACTGGGTCAGAGGTTTTAATCCATACAGACAACAATCCGCAATGAGCAATGCCCTAGGAACAGAATTATTTGCTTCCACATACTTTTACCATATTTAGAAACCGCTAAACATTGTTGATATACCCCTCAATGTTGTCGAGACGGAGAAGGCGCGTTGCCTCCTCTTTAGTAGGAACCTTATCTCACTCGGAGAGTGGTGGGTATATGAAACAAGCTGCTAGAGGGGGTAGTTGAGGCAGGTGCAATGACAACATTTTAAAAACATTTGGACAGGTACATGGATAGGAGAGGTTTCAAGCTAATATGGACCAAACACAGGCAAATGGGATCAGATTTTTTTTTTTTTACACAATCATGTTCAAACTGTACAACATCAGAATGGCCCTACGCACTCACCTGAACAAATCTTGGCAAATCTTTCCTTGTGATTTCTTCAATTCAGCTCGCAGGCCCTGAGAGAGAAAACAGAACCACGTCACACAATGAGCTTTCCCAGCAGATAAAATCCCAGCCATAACGGCATCACTGCAGTTGGATCAATCAGAAAACCCTGGATACCTCCGTCACAGCAGGTGCTTGGGTCATCCCAACTGATGGAACTCCTAAACCCAAGGGTAAATCCAATGTCTCACACTTAACAGCCTTCAGTTCCTCGCTATTTCTGTAACCACTCCACACTCTAATCTCTCGAGAACTATGCACTACACCTCCAGTTCCGTCTTAATCATCCAACTGCCATTGCTCCACTACCGATGATTAGAGTGATCACGTCTTTCAAACTGATAGAGCTGGATATATTCTATTTTAGTGAAAAGGGATTGAATGGGTGGGTGATGTTTACAGTCTGGATTGTGTTGAGAAATCTCTGTAGTGGCCATTTGGCTTGTTTTGTGTGTCATTGATAGAAACATAGAAACATAGAAATTAGGTGCAGGAGTAGGCCATTCGGCCCTTCGAGCCTGCACCGCCATTCGATATGATTGGCTGATCATCCAACTCAGTATCCCGTACCTGCCTTCTCTCCATACCCTCTGATCCCCTTAGTCACAAGGGCCACATCTAACTCCCTCTTAAATATAGCCAATGAACTGGCCTCAACTACCCTCTGTGGCAGAGAGTTCCAGAGACCCGCCACTCTCTGTGTGAAAAAATTCCTTCTCATCTCGGTCCTAAAGGATTTCCCCCTTATCCTTAAGCTGTGACCCCTTGTCCTGGACCTCCCCAACATCGGGAACAATCTTCCTGCATCTAGCCTGTCCAACCCCTTAAGAATTTTGTAAGTTTCTATAAGATCCCCTCTCAACCTCCTAAATTCTAGAGAGTATAAACCGAGTCTATGCAGTCTTTGTTCATAAGACAGTCCTGACATCCCAGGAGTCAGTCTGGTGAACCTTCTCTGCACTCCCTCTATGGCAATAATGTCCTTCCTCAGATTTGGAGACCAGAACTGTACGCAATACTCCAGGTGGGGTCTCACCAAGACCCTATACAACTGAAGTAGAACCTCCCTGCTTCTATACTCAAATCCTTTTGCTATGAAAGCTAACATACCATTCGCTTTCTTCACTGCCTGCTGCACCTGCATGCCTACTTTCAATGACTGGTGTACCATGACACCCAGGTCACGCTGCATCTCCCCTTTTCCTAATCGGCCTCCATTTGGATAATAAAATGGATGATGGCATGTGCCTTTAAATTTTAGACTGCCCGTTATATTGTGAGTGGGATTTATGACATTTTAGGGCGTGTTTGGAGCTAAAGTTCTTGTGCAGAAGCTTTGTTGTTAGTTTAGTTTTGGACCAGCATGGAGAAGGTATACCCTTCGACCATGCTAAGTATAACGGAGACACGCAAAGTTTTCTAATGTTTAAAGCGATAAGCTGGAGTTCGATGAAGATTATAGTAACGAGTCGGAAGAAGTTTGGATGTACCTTATTGTTTTTCATCAAAAATAAAGAATTTATTAATCAAAAGACTGTGTTTTTGAAGACTTATCTCTGAAGAAGCTCTGAAGGTCTCTGACGGTGAGCTCGCATGCGTATAAAGACATTCCCCTTAACCATGCTGTCCATTTAGTGGCTGGAGCAGTAATCTCTTGAACAGTATTAAAATCTGCCGCTACAATCTCTGCAAAGCTGCTAATGTCCACTGTAGCTGGGAGCAACCTCCCAGTTTCCATGCTGATACAAGGAACTGCAGGTGCTGGTTTACAAAACAAAGACACAAAGTGCTGGAGTAACGCACCGGGTCAGGCAGCATCTCTCAACACCATGGACAGGAAGGTTCCTGACCCAAAATGTCACCTATCCATGTTCTCCAGAGATGCTGCCTTATCCGCTGAGTTTCTCCAACATGTTGTGTGTGTTTTGAATGAATGAATGAATAAGTTTATTGGTCAAGCATACAAGGAATTTGCCTTGGTGCTCCGCCCGCAAGTGACAACATGCCACACAGTGACAGTTAAGAATGATACATAAACCATTAAACATTAATAATAAAAGATTATGGATTAAACATGTGAATTAAATAAAATACCAGATCAAAGGGAGGCTACAGATTTTTGGTTATTGAGTAGAGCTACTACTCATGGAAAAAAGCTGTTTTTATGTCTCATTGTGGCAACTTTGACAGTCCAGAGTCGCCTTCCAGAGGCAAGTGATTCAAAGAGTTTGTGGCCAGGTGAGAGGGGTCAGAGATGATCTTGCCCGCTCACTTCCTGGCCCTTGCAGTGTACAGTTCGTCAATGGAGGGAAGGTTGCAGCCAATAACCTTTTCAGCTGATCGAACGATTCGCTGCAGCCTCCGGATGTCGTGCTTGGTGGCTGAACCAAACCAGACCATGATGGAGAAGGTGAGGACAGACTCCACGATGGCCATATAGAATTGGACCAGCATTGCCTGTGGCAGATTGTGCTTCCTCAGCTGCCGCTGGAAGTACATCCTCTGTTACGCCTTTTTGACTGTGGAGTTGATGGTACCCCCCCACTTAAAGTCCTTGGAGATGATGGTTCCCAGGAACTTAAAAGATTCCACCGATGTGACTGTGGTGTTGTTGATGGTAAGTGGGGTGAGGGGATGGTGCTTCTATGCTGAGGGATTGTGGGTCTGAGATGTGCTTTCCCAGCCTCACATGCTGCTTGCCCCCAATGCCATGCATGTGCATCACCAATGTCAAAATCTACCTGTTGGTATCAGTAGTATGTGGTCAGGCACTGGGATGGGTCCAAACAATGGACTCCTCGTGGAATTCATGCACTGAAGAAGAAACTTGTTAACAATTCCTTTCATTTCACAAGGGTGAAGTGTTGCATATTAGGTAGTTAACAAGAGAAGGACGAACACAGTGAGTGGCTGGGCCTTGTGAAGGATTGTAGATGGTCCTAGTGAAAATGACATCAGACAGTCCCCGGTCATGTTGATGAGTTGTAGAAGCAGAATTAAGCCATTCGGCCCATCAATCATGGCTGATATTTCCTCCACTCTCAACCCCATTCTCCTGCCTTCTCCCCATAACCCCTGACACCCATACAAATCAAGAATCTATTAATCAACATCTTAAAAATATCGACTGACTTGGCCTCGACAGCCTTCTGTGGCAATGAATTCCACAGATTCGCCACCAGTCCCCATTAGCCTCCTCCGTGAACAGTGCCCGGGTGTGATGACAAATGGGAAAACCTACCTCAATCACCTTGCAGCTCTTTGCCTTGGACATCTTTAGTTCTTCAATCAAAATATTTTCCTGGAATATTGTGAGAAGAGCAAACAAATATATAAGTGATTGAATAGCAAGGAGATTTCACCTTTATAACCTGTATTGGAACAGAAACAGCACCACTTGGGTAGCTTACAACCCAACAGTATCAACATTGCTTTCTCCAATTTTAGGTAACCCCTAACAACCCACCCTCATCATTCTCCCCCCCCCCCCACCTTTCTTCTGGGGCAGGTATAAGAACAACTTTTAAAAGGCATTTGGACAGGTACATAGATAAGCCTTTGAAGAGGTATAAGCCAAACACGGGTAAATGGGAGCTTAGATGCACATCTTGGTCAGCATGAATGAATTGGGCTGAAGGGCCTGTTTCATACAGTGTCTAATTGCCATCATTTCTAACAACTCACCTGCAGTTGAAGATTTATAGCTCTAAATCTCCTTCACCTCCATTACTGACCAGGATGTTCTGTTCTCTCCTAATCTCCTTCGAAGGTGCTATTTCACAGCTGGACACCCGGCCCCTGACTGTCCCCTGAATGACTGACCTCCAACTGTTGCCCACACACTCTGTGTTCTTAATCACAGGTTGCCGTATCTTTTTAGATTCCATCAGCTTTATGCACATCCAGGACACTGGTTTCATTTTTCAGGGAAACATTAACCACCAGGTCCGTCTTCTGAGATTATTGACAACTTATTCCACCTCTGCCACATGGGTGTGACCAGCTATTTAAAAATCCAATCACATTTCATACCTCAAAGATTAAAGCATCTTTAGAAATCAACAAGTTTTGGGCCTCATGGATCTGCTTCTGAAAAATAAGAATACAAACCTGTAGAGTATTGGATTGGTTTATTATTGTCAAATATACCGAGATACATTGAAAAGCTTTGTTTGCATGCCATCCAATGAAACCATTTATAACTTCCAACTGGAAAGGGTGAAGAGAAGATTCATGAGGATGTTGCCAGGCGTCGAGGACCTGAGCTATAGGGAAAGGATTTAAGGGCCTGTCCCACTTGGGCGTCATTTGCGAGTCACGCAGATGGCGGACGAAGATTTTGTACATCCCGAAATCCTGGGGCGCCGCACGCGACCGCGCACCATCACGCACCATGCTTGCGTAATGCGCACCATGCATGTGTCGTGCGTTGTGACGCGTAAATGACGTCGCGTAAATGACGCGCAAATGACGCCCAAGTGGGACAGGCCCTTAATTCGTTATTCCTTGGGGCGCAGGAGAAATGAGGGGTGATCTTATAGAGGTGTACAAAATCATGAAAGGAATAGATTGTGTAAATGCAATCCAGAGTACGGTAATCGAGAACCAGAGGACATAGGTTTAAGGTGAGGGGGGGAAGATTTAATAGGGACCTGAGGCCTAACTTTTTTTTTACACAAAGGGTGGTGGGTATATGGAACGAGTTGGTGGAGGAGGTAGTTGAGGCAGGCGCTAACATCACAGTTAAGAGATATTTGGACGGGTACATAGATAGGATAGGTTTAGAGGGTTATGGGTAGGTGGGATTAATGTAGATAGGGCATGTTGTTCAGCATGGGGAAGTTGGGCCGATGGGCCTGTTTCCACGATGTATGACCGTATAACGTTATAGGTACAAATCCAAGGTGCTCAATGAGGTGGATTGGAAGATTGGCAAGTTGGAAGGCTACACTCTAGTTTATGGGAGGACCATTCAGTCCGTTAACAGCAGGGAAGCTGTTCCTGAATCTGGTTGTAATTGTATCATCTCTCCAATACAGCTCTTCAACTTAAAACAAAGTTGTTTTCCTCTCTTTCCCCGTCCTGATGAAGTGTTGCGACCTGTCATATTAATCGTCTCTCCCTCCACAGATGCTGTTTGGCTGGCCGTGTGCTCTCACCATTTACTTTAGTTTACCGAGTTACAGTGTAAAGTTTTTGTTTTCTTTCCTGTGTTGTTTCAGATTTCCACCATCGGTTGGGTTTTTTGGATTTTCGCACATTAATATTAATTTATACTTACAGTCATGTCAGCATTTTGGGTTAGCAGTTCATCTATCCGATACTTCAGCTGCCGTTTGTCCCTCTCCATCTTTTCAATCTACAGAAAGAACCAAATATTGTGTAAAGTGCAAAATAACAGTTACTGATGTATGGGTGCAGAGTAATTGACGCTGCCTTTGGGATCCTGCTTCAGTCCTAATTTCATGTGCTCTCTGTGTGGAGTTTGCATGTTTTTCCCCATGCCTCTCATAATATTATCCATCTATTAAGTCACCCCTCAATCTCTTATGCTCCAAGGAAAGCAAGCCCAGCCTATTCAAAGTGTTAAAGAAGGAACTGCAGATGCTGGAGAATCGAGGGTTACACAAAAAGCTGGAGAAACTCAGCGGGTGCAGCAGCATCTAAGGAGCGAAGGAGATAGGCGACGTTTCGGGTCGAGACCCTTCTTCAGACTATCTCCTTCGCTCCTTAGATGCTGCTGCACCCGCTGAGTTTCTCCAGCTTTTTGTGTAACCCCAGCCTATTCAATCTCTCCCCATAACTACCTGAATCTATGCAACATCCTGGTGAAATAATGTAATAGAATGAACTGCAGATGCTGGTATATACTAAAGATAAACACAAAATGCTCAACTCCCTCAGCAGGTCAGGCAGCATCTCTAGAAAAAATGGATAGGTATCGTTTCAGGTTAGAACCCTTTAACAGTTTGAAGAACGGTCCCAACCCAAAACTGTACCTATCCATTTTCTCCAGAGATGCTGCCTGACCCGCTGAGTTACTCCAGCATTTTGTATTTATCTTTAACATCCTGGTGAATCTCCTTTGCGGTCTCTCCAGCACAACAACATCCTTTCTACAGTGTGGTGAACGGAAATGCTCATTGTTTTTTTGTTTCACTGGGTAGTTTTTATGGACTCTGTCAATACCCAAACCAACTGTACTTACCTTTCCAGATGCTGACCACAGCTGTGCAACCAGAGACTCGTTCTCCTTCTTCTACACAAAAATAAGTTTGGTTTTAATTATATTTCAGAGCAAGTAAACCTTCACTATTTTTTCGATAATGGAGCAATCCATTTTTGCTTCTAGAAAGCCAGAGTTGAGGCAGGTACAATAACAACGTTTCAAGGACATTTTGACAGGAACATGGATAGGAAAGGTTAATAGGCATATAGGCCAAACACTGGGTAAATGGGCCTTGTCCTCTCCCCTTGGCCTTGTGGATACTCTGAGCCAGTTGGACTATTGAACTGCAATGGATCTCCAGCACTGAACAGAGACTTGGTGGTCATACTATGTCCAGAATGTCTGCATGCAATGGCACTATACCACAGTTATTGACAACTCTGCAACAACTTGCTGAAAATCTCAAATGGCTGCAAATTCTATCAATGGGGTGACGGAACTGATGTTACTGTCAATGCTGCTTCTCATTAACAAGGGCACTTTCTGCATGACGGTTTCTTGATGAATAATGGCAGTTGCGTGGAATGAGCCGTGAGATTAGGGTGTTGGCTCCTTAGTGCAGAGAACATAATAAAATAAATAGGAATAGACCATTCGGCCCCACATGTCTGCTAGCTATTCAATCAGGTTGTGGTTGATTTTATAACTCGGTGCTTCTTTCTGCACTGTGCTTCATGCGGACGAGGAATTTCATTAAACCTGGGTGTACATGACAATAAACTAATCTGAATCTGAATGGAGGGCACTTCCAAAGACCAATACACAGGAACAATGGGCCAAAATGGCCTCCTTCGGTGCCATGTTTCTATGTGGTTAGAAATGAAAATAAAAGTTTTTATTTAATGTTTTGTATCATTATCAATTGCTTATAAATTTGATTAAAAAAAATAATACTTTATCTCAAATATCATTGATTTGAATCCCCCAAAAAAGAACCAAGCAAACATTTTTATACCTTGTAACCAAAATGTTGTCTTATTTACAGAGTAATACAGAGTATTGGCCAGTTTGTGATTTGATCTGGAAATTGGTTTGTTCATACCAGCTCTTTGCATTCTGTCCCCAGCTGCTGAACTCTCTCCTGTGCCTCTCTTCCTGCACTCCTTGCATCTTCTAACTCTTCCACCACGGATTGCAAGCTGTGTAGCGTCCTTTGAGAACTGAAAACGACAACACATGACTTCAACACTCCTTCGTCTTTGGCCACTGTAATGGCCAATTTTTGTGGTGAATGTCACTAGAGCCAAAAGGACCTTTGAGACCCATCGTGCATGTTGCAGCCTTGGGTGAGTGAGCATTGAATAAAGGAGTTAAAATACAATGTCCTGGAATAACTCAGTCGGTCAGGGAGCATCACAGGAGGACATGGATAGCACTCATTTTGGGTTGAGACCGTTCTTCAGACTGGAAAGCTCTCCAGTCCAGATCTGAAATGTAACCAGAGTCTGAAGAAGTGTCTCAACCCGAAATATCGCCAGAATCTGAAGAAGGATCCCAACCCGAAATGTCACCTATCGATGTCTTCCAGGGATGCTGCCTGACCCGTTGAGTTACTCCAGCTCTTTATGTTTTCCACAATATTCCAGCATCTGCAGTTCCCCGGGTCTTGAATAAAGGAGTGTGGATTTCTGGGACCTAGGTCTGGGGAAGGAGCGATATGGAACGAGGAAGTGGTAAAGGCAGGTACAGTTACTTTTGAACAGGTACTGTACATGGATAGGAAAGGTTGAGATCGATACGTGCTAAACGTGGACAAATGACACTAATTCAGATAGGCATCTTATTCAGCATGGATGAGTCGGGCCGAAGGGACAGCTTTTGTGCTGTATGACTCTCTGACCTCAGATGCATTCAAACGATATTGGGACTACAAGTTAAACAATAAGAAGAGCGCATGGACCAGGATTGTATTAGAGCATTGATGTAGTGGCCTGTAATTGAGGCATTCTAATTGTTGGAAGGGATCATTAGGAAGAATCTATTTCCCAGGTGGGCCATTCTTTCGTGGAAGATCATGGGAGGTGCTAGTGTGTGCCAGCCAAATATTGTCCCTCATTCAACATCGCAGCACATATTGTGTTAGTCCATCAGAATTCACATCACTGATTTGGGATCTTGCTGGGCACAGACCGGAACCACCTTTGCTACGACACTGCAACACAGACTGCGTTTCAACTGCCCTCCAACAGCTGTAAACTGTTTAGTGATGCAATGAGGCTGCAAAAACGGTCTTTCTGTCTTTGCACTCATAACCCAAGGCAACTGCAGAATGGATGAATTTCCTTGACATCATACCTCATCAGATGATTCTTCAGCTTCGTCAGTTCCTTCGACAACTGCAGGTTCGTCTCGTCCGACGCTTCCAAGGCTTTTTGGAGGCTGCTGTTCTGATCTCGCAGTTTCCTGTTTGCATATTTTAGATCTGCAATGTTGTTGATTAATTCACTAGCCTCTCTTTAAAGAAATGTAGAAAAAATAATAATCAATCCTTAAACTCCTGGAGACATCCTCAAGTAGTGCTTGGAAGAAAGGAATTGTTTCCATTAAGATTCAAGCAGCTTGAAGGTTGGATCCATGCTTTGGGAAGGATGTTACAGCTTTCAAGGAGATACAGAGAAGATGGTATTTTACTAAGGGTAACGGATTCTAAAGCTAGAGGGCATGGGCTTCAAGTGAGAGGGGAGAGGTTTAAGAGGTGTCAGAGAGTAGCCTGTAGCCGGAATTAGCTGACAAAGGAAGCTACTTAAACAGATACAATTACAATTTTAAAAATACATTTAAAAATAAATGTATGGATAAGTGGACTATGGACCAAATACAGGCAAATGGGGCTAGACCAGTATGCGCATAGACAACGTGGGCTGAAGGGCCTGTTTCTGTGCTGCATAGCTCTATGACTCGAAGAGAGGAGAACTTGGGGCTGCTCTCCTTGGAACAGAAAATAATAGAGGAGTTGAAAATCACAAGGAGGTTTTGATAGGATAAACAGGGCAGGAGGGTCATGATCAGAGGACTCGCAATAACGAGCCAGAATGAAACTGAAGAGAATTTTCGACACACCACGTTGCTGTGATCTTGGCTATGCAGCCAGGTTTCAAAAGAATAAACTTGCAAGACTGTGAAGAATGCAGGTGAATGATCACAGAGGCTACGTTATTGAGCCAAATTAGTGCAGTGTATTGAACCATATACAAATTACCAAAGACACAGTATAGAGCACATTAAGGTGGGCAGACTCCCAGGGTCTGACATTGGGCATTCTCGGATCCTGTGGGAACCAAGGGAAGAAATTTACAAGATCATTTCAGAAATATATGCTTCATCTTTAGCCATTGGTAAATTTCTGGAAGAATGGAGGGAGGCTAATGATCTTTCAGAAAGGCTACAAGGACAAGTCAAGAAACTCAGGTGGCTGAATGAAGAAATGCATTTGGCACGGAGTGGGCAGAGAGCTAGGAGAGATGGAGCCCATTGATCAGTGATTACCGCTCTGCCCAGTACGGCCATCTGCAGGGCCTTGGTCAATGGGCCCCATTCCTAGAAGGATGTGGATGCTTTTGAAAGGGTGCAGAAGAGGTTTACCATGATTATACCTGCATTGGCTATTAGCTCTACAGAAAGTTGGAACAAACTTGGATTGTTTTCACTGAAATAACGAGATCTAAAGGGAGCCATGATGGAAGTATATAAAATTATGAGAAGCATAGATACGGTAGACAGACAGAACCTTTTACTCAGGGTGCAAAGGAGAAAGATGAGAAGGTTGAGCTTTAAGATGAGGGGGGGGAGTTTAAAAACGGTGCTTGGCAAGTTTTTTTTACAGAGAGTGGTGGGTGTCTGGAATGTGCTGTTAGGGGTGGAGGTGGTGTTAGGTAAAATGATGGTATTTTAGATGCTTTTAGATAGGTACATGGATATGCAGGGCTTTGAGGGGTATGGATCACGTACAGGAAGAAGGGATTAACTTAATTTGGCATCATGTTTTTTACAGGTGCTGTGTTATATTGTTCTATATTCTATGTAAATCCAAGTCACCCTTCACTCACCGAGTAGCACTGGAACCAGTTCCTTTTGCGCATGTACAATCGCTTTGAAAGCATCTACATAAAAACAGAAAGAAGAAATCTGATGCAGCAAATACTTACAATATTGTAAAGACTGGATCTAGAATGAGGTAAAGGCACAATTAATGAAGGTGTTCCACATTATAAGTGTTTTTCACACAATAGGTAAGGAGAAATGGTCTGAAAGTCACAGATTGTTGCAACACAGGCCATTCGCAAGTACCTCCACTGTTTAAACAGGGAGTGTGGCAAAAGAAAGGATAGGCCTGTTAGTTTGACGACTGAGGTTGGTAAAATGTTACAGTCCATTATTAAGGATAAGGTTTCTTGGAAGCACATGGTAAAATAGGCCAAAGTCAGTCCGGTTTTGCTCAGGATAGATTGTGCCTGTTGGATATTTTTGAGGAGGTAACAAACAAGATAGACAAATGAGAGTCAGTGGATGCTATTTACTTGGATTGTCAGAAGTGCCACACCTTAGCAAAAGTCCTCCGTCGTGCGGTTGCTAAGCAAAATAGGAGCCCATGGTATTAAAGGCGAGGATACTAGATGGTTAGAAGATTGGTTGACTGGGAGAAGGCAAGTCGGTGTTGGGTCCACTACTTGTCATGTTATCATATGATCTGGATGATGGAATTGATGGCTTTGTGGCAAGTTTATAGATGATACGAAGATAGGTGGAGAGGCAGGTATTGCTGAGGAAGCAGGGAGTCTGCAGAAGGACTTGGACAGGTTCGGGAGAGTGGGCAAAAAAATGGCAAATGGAATACAGCATAATAAAGTGTATGCTCATGCACTTTGGTAGAAGGAATAAAAGCAAAGACTACTTTCTAATGAAGAGAGGATTCAGAAATCGGAGGTGCAAGGTTCCCAAATGGTTAATTTGCAGGTTTAATCGGCTTTTAATGCCTTACAAACATTTAATTGCACATGCCTTCATCATTCCCTCTGGCAGCTCGTTCCATACACCCAATGCCCTCTTTCTTTGAACTACTGTAGTTTTCCCAATGTGAACTCATTGCTCTCTTCCTAAGAATTAATATCAACAATTGCTTCGGGGACGCAGGAGAAACCTTTTTAACCCAGATACATTTGAGAATATCAAGCAAGCAGCCTGGGGAGTGGTGGAAACAAACAGTACACTGCTTCAGGTCATTCAGACTAATGAGTTAATGCACAGACCCATTCACCCCTGAAATAAGTGAGCTGCAGACAGGGGAACTCAGGAGATCATGCACCAGTTTTCATTGGTGGGCCAGCAGTGGAAAGAGTTAGTAGCTTCAAATTCTTGGGCGTGAACAGCTCCAATAACTTGTTCTGCACCCAGGACATCCATGTAATCATGAAAAAGATTTAATCACAAAAGTTAAAATGGTTAGCAACCCAGCTACATTGGCGAGATCAAGTGTAGACTAGGTGCCCATTTCGTCAAACACTTGCATTCTGCCTCCAAAGGCCTGGTTGCTGACCATTTTAACTCCCATTTCCATTCCCATACAGACCTTTCAGTCTTTGGCCTCCTCCACTGCCAGAGTAAGGCCACACATACACTGGAGGAACAGCAACTCATAAAATGCTTGTGTGGCCTATACCCCAACAGTATACACATAGGATTCCTCAATTTCAAGTACCGCTCCTCATTCCCCCTCACTTTCCCCACCCCGCTGTGCATGAATCTCTCCAATCATCTCCCATTGTCCCCGTCACCCTCCTCCTTTTCTCCCATTCGTCCTTTCTTTTAATTCCCTCTTTCTCCTTCCCCCATTCCGTTCCTTCCATATCCCTCCCTCCAGCTTTATATTACCCTTTCTTAGCTGAACACCCTTTTGTCTCTTTATGACATCTAGTCTTTGTTAATATCTCCACCCATTTGCCAATCCCTCTCCTCCTCATCCATAGCCACCTATCACTTGGCGGGGAAGCCATTTAAGACTGAGGTGAGAAAAAGCATTTTCACCCAGAGAGTTGTGAATTTGTGGAATTCCCTGCCACAGAGGGCAGTGGAGGCCGAGTCACTGGATGGATTTAAGAAAGAGTTAGATAGAGTTCCAGGGGCTAGTGGAATCAAGGGATATGGGGAGAAGGCAGGCACGGGTTATTGATTGGGGATGATCAGCCATGATCACAATGAATGGTGGTGTTGGCTCGAAGGGCCGAATGGCCTCCTCCTGCACCTATTTCTATGTTGTCAGGCTTTGCTCCACCCCCACTTCCCTATTTCTCTGGCATTGTGAAGTAGCAACTCTACCAGCTACGCCAATGTTTTAAAACGTTGGGGCATAACTTTCCTGTTCTAATTTTCCTGCTTGAATGCCCGAACAAGCAATGGCCAGTATATTATATGCTTCTACCTTCAAGAATCTTTGGACATACTCCGAGATCCCTCTATTCTTCAATACCTCGTAGGATTTTACCATTTCTGTGGGTATGTACTTACTAATCCCAAAATACATCAGCACACATTTCTTAGGATCAAACTTCATCTGCTATTTCTAGGCCCATTACACCCTGGTGTGTCCAGGTGTGGTTTCAGATTTCTCGTTACAAGGATCCTTCTTAACCACATTACCCATCCTGTGTGCAATTTGCGATCCATCTTCTCATCGTTAAGTGGAAGCCTCCTCGGTCAATAGCAATGTCCTTTCGTTCTGGATCAAGCATATTGTGCAGCACCTGTAATTTGCCATCCTGGCTCTGACCTGTCATTTCCTGCAGGTATCGTACGATCACCGAAGCTGCAACTCTCCCTGTTGGGCAAAACGAAAGGATCTGCCTTCAACTCAACCAGCTCACAGCCTCTCTTCCCGCTGCTCCTATAAACATTCAACGCTTAAATTAATTAAAGTAAACCATATTCCATTGGGGAGCTGGTGCAAACCCCATAATAGATAGCAAATTAAATTGACCAGAAGTGTTATGGTACCTAAAATATATTCAATGGAACAGGACGATGCCTTTCAACCACATTCTGCCATTCATTCCAATCATGGTTGATCTGTACCTTAACTCCATCAACATTCTTTGGTCCAAAATATTTTACTTTAGGGTTGACTCTTGCTTCTCTTCCATAGATAGAGTCAGAGAGCGATACAGCACGGGAACAGGCCCTTCGGCCCACTGTGCCCATGCTGAGTAAGTTGGCATACTGGATTGGTTCCATTTGCCTGCATTTGGCTTGGAGTCCTCTAAACCCTTCCTATCCATATATCTGTCAAAAACTATTTTAAAAGTCATGGTTGTATCCACTTCTATAGCTTTCTCTGGCAGCTCGTTCCAGATACTGAGTCCCCTCTGAGTGATAATATTGCCCTGAGGTCCCCTCTCACCTTCAGCCTGTGCTCTCTAGTGTTAGAATCCTCTACCCTGTGAAAAAGACTGTTTATCCGTGCCCCTCATGATCTCGTTAACCCCCTCAGCCCAGGTAATATCCCGGTGAATTACTAACACGATGATGCATGACCTGTTGCACATCTCCAGGTAATTTATATTGAGCTTAATTACTTAAAAAAATTCTGCTATTAAGCATTTATCTAAAGTCAGAACCTTAAGGAGATTAGATAGCTTTGAAATGTTGCTGAATGTCAGTGACAATTAGCCTCTCACCAAGCTAGTTAATGCAACTGAATGGCCTGTTTCCATGCTGCACGACTATGACTAATGTCGCATCATAAGGGGTTAAATTATGCTGACAGGCTCCCTGAACAGGGAGCGTGTTTCCTACATTTTGGGAAGTTCAGGATGTCTTCATGTGAGGTGTTTCAATGAAACAGAGGGCAAATGGAAATAAACAGATTCTTTGGTGGGAGGGGTTCAGAACAAGGTGGGGGGAATCAAATTCAGAGCCACTCCATTCTTTACACAAAGGCCAGTTCCTGCTTGTTTCTTCACCACTCCCTTTCATCATCCATGATCACTTCCATCATTTCTCTTCCCTCCCACCCAATTTCTGTTCAGCCCTTTGGTTCTGCCCTTCCTTCCTCACTTCCTCCCGCTTCTGTACATGTTTAGAAAACACAACATTCTGCACAGAAGCTGCTTGTTTCGCTCAGTATTTTCAGAATTCTCTGATTTTATTTTAGATAACAAGCAGTTTTTTCCCCCAGTAGTTGTCTTTTGTTCTAATTGATTTTTGTTGGGTTAATGTTCAACGAGATGTCCCTTAGCGGGATGCAACTGAGATACAGGTCAGGCGAATTAACCAGTTTGAGGTGCTTCTTCCTAAGACTCCCAGTGCACACACTTTACAAAAAAAGATACAATCAAATCCACGTATGGAAAGCGAGAGCACTGGAGACGTGACAAAACTGAGAAACACACATACAAGTAGCAGGTCACGCAGAGTTCATACTGTCACATAGTTACACAACGTGGAGACAGACCCTTCGGCCCAACTCATCCATGCCAACCAAGTTGCCTAACCCAACTAGTCAGTGCTTCAAGAAACAATTAGACAGGTACATGGATAGGACAGGTTTAGAGGGATACGGGCCAAACACACGCAGATGTGACTAGTGCAGATGGAACATGTTGGCTGGTGGTGGGCAAGTTGGGCTGAAGGGCCTGTTTTCATGCTCTAAGACTATGACTCTAGTCCCACTTGCCTTCGAATAGCCCATATCCCTCCTAACATTTCCTATCCATTTAGCTGTAAAGTTTGTTTTAAATGTTGTAATTACACTCGCTTTCACCAGTTCCTCTGGCAGCTTGCTCCATATTTGCACACTTTCTGCGTGGAAAAGGTTGACCCGTGGTCTCTTGTAACTCTTTTTTCTCTCATCCTAAACATGTGTCCTTTAGTTTTAGACTCCCCTGCCCTGGGAAAAAGGCTGTGGCTATGCACTTTATCTGTGCCCTTCACGATTTTATAAGGTGACCCATCAACCTCCTATGCTCCAGGGAAAAAAGGCACAACCTATTCAGAGTTTCCTTATCGTTCAATCCTTCAGACCCGGTAACATCTTCGCAATTCTTTTTTTGCACCCTTTCCAGTTCAAGGCCAACCTACCTATTGCAGGGTGCCACCCAATAGGAAGGTCAACCTAACTAGTGTGGGAGAGAGAGAAAACCAGAGATAGTGACAGGCAAGTGTGCGTGTGTGTGAGTGCAAGAGATGGAGATACAGAGAGACCGGGTGAGGAATATTTTATACAGTTGCCTGAGAGTTTAGAGCTCAGAGACCATGTACCTGTGCCCTCAGTATCGCAGGCCTTGAAAGTGAAGTTCAACACATCCTCCTCAGAGCAGAGACCAGGCCCATCATCATAACTTGCTGCACCTTCTTCTGAAGGCATGGCTTCATCGCTGCCTGTTGGGGATTTTAGTGTGAGTGAAAAGTAACACAATCAAAGGCTCAAAAAATGAAATATTATATTCGGTAGCAAGCTATACTCCAAATCCCAGTTAACACATCTTCCGGTAAATTGCTTACCTAACGGATTGTGATGGTACACATTGGTATGGTGTGCCAGCACCTCTTAAAAATTAAAAACAAGCTTTTTTGTTATTTTTAGTGTGTTTTAAAAGTTTGTGTTATTGTTCACTGGTTTGTTTTGAGGGGGGGAGTGGGAGGGGGGAGTGGGAGGGGGGAGTGGGAGGGGGGAGTGGGAGGGGGTCGTGGGAAACTTGTTTTCAGTCTCTTACCTTGCTGGAGATGTGATTGTTTTCCGGATTGTTTCTCTGGTCGCTCTGCGGCCTAACATCATGGAGCTAGAGGCCTTGCTCGAGACTGATTTTGAGCTCCACCGCTGGGACCTGGACCCAATCGGAGCCGATCCCTTGCCTGGGATCCTTGCCTGGGATCCATTGCCTGCGGATTTCACCATCGAGAAGCTTGCAGTCTCGGGTAGACACCGATGTCGGGAAGCTCCAAACAACGCAGATGGTTTCACCAGCCCCGACCCGGGGTCGATCGCCCGGCACGGGGGAGCTGAGATTCCCCACTGATGCGGGAGCTTGATCGCCCCAAACGTGGAGGCCCTGAACACCGCCGGCTACGGGAGCCAAGGTCGTCCCGTCAACACAAGGCTCGAGGCCCTCGACCGCGGTAGAACAAAGAAGGGAAGAGATTGAACTTTTTTTCCCCTTCCATCACAGTGAGGAATGTGGAGGAGTCACTGTGGTGGATGTTCATGTTAAAATGTATTTTGTGTGTTTTGTTGCCTTTTAATGGTTTGACTGTATGGCAAATCAAATTCCTCGTATGTTGCAAAACATACTTGGCCAGTAAAGTATGATTAAGATTATGATTACAGCATGGAACTGGCCCATGGATCACTTTAGTCCACGCTGACCATCATTCGCCTGTTCACACACTAGTTCTATGTTCACCCCCTTTTGCGTCCACTCCCTACATACTCAGTGCAATTTACAGGGGGCCAATAAACCTACAAATTCACATTTTTTTTAGGATTTGGGAAAAAGCAAAAGAAACTAACACAGTCACTGGGAGAACCATTAGTCCATTCGGAGCAGAAGTAGATATGTCAGCCCATCGAGTCCACTCCGCCATTCAATCAAGTCAAGTTTATTCGTCACATACACATACGGGATGTGCAGTGAAATGAAAAGTGGCCGTGCCTGCGGACTTTGTGCAAAAAACAAACAAACAACAAACAAACTACAACAGAAATCATGGCTGATCTATTTTTCCCTTTCAACTCCATTCTCCTACTTTATCCCGTAATCTTTGATGCCCCTACTAATCAAGAATCTATCAATTTCCACTTTAAAAATACCCAATGTCTCGGCTACCACAGATGTCTGGGGCAATGAATCCCACAGATTCACCTCCCTCTGGCTACCAAAATTCCTCCTCATTCTAAAGGTACGTCCTTTTATTCTGAGGCTGTGCCCTCTGGTTCTAGACTTTCCCACTACAGCAAATATCCTCTCCACCGTGGTCTTTCATTACCGGTAGGTTTCAATGAGATCCCCGCCCACATCCATCTAAACTCCAGCGAGTACAGGCCCAGAACCGTCAAAACGCTCCTCGTACATTAACCCACTCATCCCCGGGATCATTCACGTAAATCTCCTCTGGATCCTCTCCAATGTCAGCACATCCTTCCTCAGATATGGGGCCCATAACTGCTCACAATATGCCAAATGCGGCCTCACCAGTGCCTTATAAAGCCTCAGCGTTGCATCCGTGCTTTTATATTCTAGTCCTCATAAAATGAATGTTAACATTGCATTTGCCTTCCTTACCATTCAATTCAACCTGCAAATTGACTGGTTGGGAATTCTGTAGCAGCACTCTCAGGTCCCTTTGCACCTCCTATTTCTGAATCCTCTCCCCATTTAGAAAGTTCTCTATGCCTTTATTCCTTCTACCAAAATGCATGCCCATACACTTTATTATGCAGTATTCCATTTTCCACTTCTTTGCCCACTCTCCCAACCTCTCCAACTCCCTCTGCAGGCTTCCTGCTTCCTCAACACCACCTGCCCCTCTGCCTATCTTCATATCATCTGCAAACTTGGCCACGCAGCCATCATCTAGATCATCTAGATCATTAACATATAACGGTGCAAACACCATACAGGCAGCTCCTGACGTGAGGATCAAACCCGGGACTCTGGAGCTGCGAGGCAGTGGCTCTACCAGCTACGTCACTCTGCCATCACGTGAACCCTTAGATCAAAGGCTGTGAGTAACAACTTCATTATTTTGTTTTCTAGCAACATGACATGCATGTTTGATAAATTTCTTAGTGTATGTTATTTTAATAATGGGTTTAATTTTTAAAATGTGACAATCACTCCTCTGGCAGTGCAGTGCTTATTGACTACTGGCCCTCCCTTAGTAATTTTCTGGATGTTATGGCCTTGGTTCAAGCACAACAGCGTAAAATAGTTTCATTGTTTGCAGCCACCTCAGAGCATTCTAGTGACTCACTTTTGTCATTGACGAATTCCACTTGTCTTCCAAAGACTTCCCCGGCTGAAGTCTCTCTGGGGGCATTCAAGCTCCTGGTTAACGGCACACCTACAGCTATGTTGACATTATCATACCCATCCATGGATGAGCACGTTGTCCCAGCGTCCAGTCCAGAATCTACACGCGAGACAAAGTTGGAGCACAGAGAGTCCTCCTCTTCATGATCCAGTGCCTGGCCTCTCTGCAGTGATGGCAAGCCTTCAATGACTGCCGAACTCCGAACCTTCTCCGCTTGCACCTTGGAAGTCATTTTAATTTTGCGAAACCTGCACAATATTGATAAGGAGCAGAGCACAAATTATTAGTCAAGTCAAGCCAAGTCACTTTTATTTCTATAGCACATTTAAAAAACAACTCTCGTTGACCAAAGTGCTTTACATTGGTGGAGGTACTAACGTTATACAACATTGGTTTATAGATTAAGTACATACATAAATACATACATATAGCCCTCACTCAGAGGACGTCAAGAAAGGCTTGAGAGTAAAGATTAGTTTTAAGTCTTGACTTAAAAGAGTCGAAGGAGGGGGCAGTTCTGATGGGAAGAGGGATACTGTTCCACAGTCTAGGAGCTGCAACCGCAAATGCACAGTCGCCCCTGAGCTTATACCTCGACCACGGGATGTTCAGTAACCCCAAGTAGGCCGATCTGAGGGACCTGTAGGTGGTGTGGTATGTAAGCAGACTTTTGATTTAGGTGGGGACAAGCCCGTTAAGGGCTTTGTAAACATAAAGAAGGATCTTGATATTGATTCGGAACCACATTGGGAGCCAGTGGAGAGAGGCCAGAATCGGGGTGATGTGGTCCCTTTTTCGGGGGCCCGTCAGGAGTCTCGCCGCGGCGTTTTGGACCAGTTGCAGGCAGGACAGGGAAGATTGGCTGATGCCAGTGTAAAGGGAGTTGCAGTAATCGAGGCGGGAGGCGATAAAAGTGTGGATGATCTTTTCGAGCTCATCAAACTGGAGGAATTGTTTTATTTTAGCTATCGCCCGAAGCTGGAAGAAGCTAGCTTTTACCATGGCATTGACTTATTAAAATTAACTTCTGCTTACAAACAATCCTCAGAGCTGCAACCATGCAGAAGGTGAAGAGTCAGGAGTCAAGAGGGTTTAATTATTATATGGTGCCCTCCATGATATTTGGGACAAAGACCCATCATTTATTTATTTGCCTCTGTACTCCACAATTTGAGAGTTGTAATAGAAAAACATCACATGCAGTTATAGTGCACATTGTCAGATTTTAATAAAGGCCATTTTTAATACATTTTGGTTTCACCATGTAGAAATTACATCAGTTTATATGTAGTCCCCCCATTTCAGAGCACCATAATGTTTGGGACACAACAATGTCATGTAAATGAAAGTAGTCATGTTTAGTCTTTTGTTGCGTGTACTTTGCATGCAATGACAGCTTGAAGTCTTCAATTCATGGACATCACAAGTTGCTGGGTGTCTTCTCTGGTGATGTTCTGCCAGGCCTGTATTGCAGCCATCCTTAGCATATGCTTGTTTTGGGGGATAGTACCCTTCAGGTTTCATTTCAGCACATAAAAGACATGCTCAATTGGGTTTAGATCAGGTGATTGACTTGGCCACAGAAGAATTGGCATTTTTTAGCTTTGAAAAACTCCTTTGTTGCTTTAGTATTATGTTTGGGATCATTGTCTTGCTGTAGTAGACAATGTTTTGGGGCTAGTCCCCTTCACTTTTCTCTTCAGCAAATAAAAGGCATGCTCAATTGGGTTCAGATTGAGTGATTCACTTGGCCACTCAAGATCATTGTTTTGCTAGAGAATGAACCGCCGACCAATGAGTTATGAGGCATTTGTTTGAACTTGAGCAGATAGGATGTGTCTATACACTTCAGAATTTATTGGGCTACTGCCATCAGCAGTTGTATCATCAATGAAGATAAGTGAGCCAGTACCTGCAGCAGCCGTACATGCCCGGGCCATAACTCCCCCACCACCGTATTTCACAGATGAGGTGGTATGCTTTGGATCTTGAGCAGTTCCTTCTCTCCTCCATACTTTGCTCTTGCCATCACTCCAATATAAGTTACTCTTCGTCTCATCTGTCCACAAAACCTTTTTCGAGAACTGTGGTTGCTCTTTTAAGTACTATAACCCGGCCATCCTATTTTTGCGGCTAACCAGTGGTTTGCATCTTGCAGTGTAGCCTCTGTATTTCTTTTCATGAAGTCTTCTGCAGACAGTGGTCATCGACAAATCCACACCTGACTCCTGAAGAGTGTTTCTGATCTGTTTGACAGGTGTTTGGGGATTTATCTTTATCATAGAGAGAATTCTTCTGTCATCAGCTTGGAGGTCTTCCTTGGCCTGCCAGTCCCTTTGCGATTAGTAAGCTCACCAGTGCTCTCTTTCTTCTTAATGATGTTCCAAACAGTTGATTTTGGTAAGCCTAAGGTTTGGCTGATGTCTCTGACAATTTTATTCTTGTTTCTCAGTCTCATAATGGCTTCTTTGACTTTCATTGGCACAACTTTGATAAACAGCAATAAAAGTTTCCAAAGGTGGTGGAAAGACTGGAGGAAAGACTAGGTGCTGAGAGCTCTCGTATACCTGCATTTAGGAGGCAACTAAACAAACTTGAGCAATTACAATATCCTTTGCAAAAAAGTTTGCGATTCATGGACATCACCAGTTGCTGGGTGTCTCCGGGAACCGCACAGAAACCGCCAGGCCTGTATTGCGGCCATCTTTAGCTAATGCTTGAGGGTTACACAAAAAGCTGGAGAAACTCAGCGGGTGCAGCAGCATCTAAGGAGCGAAGGAGATAGGCAACGTTTCGGGTAGAGACCCTTCTTCAGACTTTTAGCTTATGCTTGTTTTGGGGCTAGTCCCCTTCATTTTTCTCTTCAGCAAATAAAAGGCATGCTCAATTGGGTTCAGATCGGGTGATTCACTTGGCCACTCAAGAATTGACCATGTTTTAGCTTTGAAAAATTCCTTTGTTGCTTTAGCAGTACGTTTGGGATCATTGTTTTGCAATAGAATGAACCGCCGACCAATGGGTTTTGAGGCATTTGTTTGAACTTGAGCAGATAGGATGTGTCTATACACTTCAGAATTCATTATGCTAGTACCATCAGCAGTTGTATCATCAATGAAGATAAGTGAGCTAGGACCTTCAGCAGCCATACATGCCCAGGCCATAACACTCCCACCACCGTGTTTCACAGATGAGGTGGTATGCTTTGGATCTTGGGCAGTTATGCCCCTGTCCCAATTAGGAAACCTGAACGGAAACCTCGGGAGACTTTGCGCCCCACCCAAGGTTTCTGTGCGGTTCCCGGAGGTTTTTGTCAGTATCCCTAATGGATTGTCAGTATCTATGTTCTGACGATCATTTCAAAAAATTCAAACCCGGCCACGACAAATAATAGATTGCTGTTTTAAAATTCGGTAATTTTGTAGTCAAAGCCGGTTGGGATACTAGTTGAAGGTAGTGGAAGGTAAGACCTTTTTTTCACCCAGTTTTATTCCACCAGGGAGGTCTTACCTTCCACTACCTACAACCTCCGGCAACCACCTTCAACTAGCATCGCAACCGACTTGAACTTGTTTTCAGACTCCTGTACCTTCTTCCCTTTGGTAATTCATGATGTTACTGTCGACATCTGACAGTAGTTACTGAACAAATATGAAGGCCTCAAACATCAAGGCATATGATTAACACCATCACATAATACTACATTCCTACTATAATGATCTTGGAATGGAGGCAACACGAACTCGAGTTGGAAGGGTTACTTTATGAGGCCAAAGGAATTACACATACTTGGCAATTCCCATTAATAGAATATTCCATGGTGGGCCAAAGGCCTGTGTCTGTGCTGTACAGCTCTATAATTCTATGCCCTTCAACATAACAAAAGTATCTCGCCAACAGATAATTAACACTGAGAATATGACCAAAACCTTGCTTAAAGTAGTCATATTAAATAGTCCAAGAAAAGTGACAGAGAGGTGTAGGACAGTGAATTCTAGAATTTAGGGGCTTAGCAAGTCAAGTGTTTAGCCAGAGGGTGGTGAATCCGTGGAATTAATTGCCACTGACGGCTGTGGAGGTCAAGTCATTGGGTATTTTTAAAGCAGAGATTGATAGGCTCTTGATTAGATTGCAATCAAAGATTGCAGTGAGAAACAAGGTGAATGGGGTTAAGAGAAGAAAATAGATTAGCCTTGATCGAATGGCGGATCAGCGACAATGGGCCGAATTGCCTACTTCTGCTCCTATGTCTTATGATGTCATTTATTGTCATAGAAACAGGCATATCGGCCCACTTTGTCCATGCCAACTGGTTAGCATACCAGGCTGGTCCCATTTGCCTGCATTTGGCTCATATCCCCCTAAACCCTACCTATCCATATGTTTGTCCAAATGTCTTTTAAAGACATAATTGTATCCATTTTTACAGCATCCTCTGGCAGCTCATCACAGAGAGACTACCTTCTGAGTAAAAAAATTGCCCCTAAGAGCTCTCTTAAATCTCTCCCCTCTCACTTGAAGCCTATGCCCTCTAGTTTTATGATCCTCTATCCTAGGAAAAAGACCCTGGGTGATCTTGTACACTTCAATAAGACACTCCTCAGCCTCCTATCCTGTTTGTTGCACACAATCAAGATGCAGACAATGCTGTTTGTTATTATTTTCAAAGTTGCTTCTATAAGCATCATATGTAGGTTCCAATTTACAGCATATTCCGTACATGCAATGCAGTCAGATATGTAAACACACCTAAATATTGTGTCTTTCCACAAATAATATATCCACACATACAATGTTTAGATGTGCCATTCCGACCAACATATACATGTTGTTCTACCTCCCCTATATACATTGATATGTTTCCAGTAAAATTTTAAATAGAAAGTGTTTGATTATTCGATGATAGTCACCTTTCCAAATCTACACATTCACAAACATACCCCTACATTTAATGTATATATACTCTAAAAAATAACATCTTCAACATTTTCAGGAACACTTTCTTCGCCACTGTTAATTAGACAAACATAGAAACCTAGAAAATAGGTGCAGGAGTAGGCCATTCGGCCCTTTGAGCCAGCACCACCATTCAATATGATCATTGCTGATCATCCAAAATCAGTACCCCGTTCCTGCTTTCTCCCCATAACTCTTAATTCCTATTTAACTCTCTCTTGAATACAGGACAGTCCTCCCATAACATCGGGTGTAGTTTCTAAGTAAACTGGATAGTAGACTTTTTATCTGTAAATGGAATGCTAAAACACTGTAATGCTGCATTCTGCACTGGTATATTTTTTCTTTACACTACATATATTATTTTATTTGACTAGATGACCTGCAAAAAATTGTTTATGCTGCATCTCGGTACACATGACATTAATAAACCAATACCATTTTCTTCTCAGCATCAACATGAAAAAAAACCCAAGCATGCATAACCGAGGTTGAAAGATTTTGGCATGCAGTACATATCTTTGTGCAAAATGTACTACCTGTTATGAATCCACTGGATGAATTCAAGCATTAAAACTAGAGTAAGAAAACGTGTTATAATTTATTTTAAGACTTTACCTGTTAAGTACATTTCAGCCTGTGAATCGCACAGGTTTCCAGCTGTAGTTCAGCTCCAGGCTTCAGAAGTTGACGTATTTTCTCAAATTAGAATAACTTTTAACATTATCGAAATGCTGAAAATCACCATCTTTTGAATTTCTTTTCATTTGCCAGCAGCTTTCTCAAAAAAAGTATATCAGATGTTAACAGAGAAACAGCCCAGATTGGCAATTGCAGTGTAGTTGTTGATGGATGCTGGTGTCACACTGAATAATCAAACGTCACTTCAAAACCAGCTGGCCCAGACAGATCTGTTCTCTCTGGCTCTAGTCAATCCACCAGGGGTACAGGCATCAAAATAAAGTCCAACCTCAAAACATGGTAGAAATCATTCAGCCCCTTGAATCGGCATCTCCATTCAGTCAGATCTTATCTTTATCTTCAGATCAACTTCATGCACTTCCTTTGCCTCTGTGACTCTTAAACCCAACCAATAAGTCATGGGGTCATACAACAAGGATACGTGCCCCTTGGCCCAACTTTGACTAAGGTGCCCATCTAAGTTAGCCTCATTTGCCTGCATTTGGTCCAAGGTGTGGGAGGGATGGAAAACAGAGAATATCTCTAATATGGTGAGACAGATGGGTTAATGAAGGAGTGAGGCACATTACGTTTATTGGTAAAATGTTTTGGAAACGATGAGGCTATGAAACTGCCCAGCAGACTAGACGGTACTAACAGAAAATGTAAAACTGAGCCGAGATGATGGCCATTTTCTGATGCACACAGCAAGACAGTGAGTCACTTAAAGGTGAAGCATACAATACCAGTGCGGAAGCTGCACTCAGCCCTGACAAAAGATAATGATTTGCTCCTCAAGCTAAAGTCAGTCATAAATTGCTATCAACACTCAGCACCTAAAGTTTTTGATAGGGGAAGAGTTCTAGAATCCTCTCAACTTGGTTTAGTTTTGTTTATTGTCACGTATACTGAGGTGTAGTGAAACGCTTTTGTTGCATGCTAACCAGTCAGCGAAAGACAATGCATGTTTACAATCAAGCTGTCCACAGTGTACAGATACATGATAAAGGGAATAACGTTTAGTGTAAGATAAAGTCTATTAAAGTCCGATTAAAGATAGTCCGAGGGTCTCCAATGAGATAGATAGTAACTCAGGACCGCTCTCTAGTTGTCGATAGAATGGTTCAGTTGCCTAATAACAGCTAGGAAGAAACTGTCCCTGAATTTTGAGGTGTGTGTTTTCACACTTCTACACCTCTTGCCCGATGGGAGAGGGGAGAAGAAGGATTGACCAGGCCGAGAGTCGTCCTTGATTATGCTGGTGGCCTTGCCGAGGCAGCGTGAGGTATAAATGGAGTCAATGGAAGGGAGGTTGGTTTGTGTGATGGTCTGGGCTGCGTCCACAATTCTCTACCATTTCTTGCCGTCTTGTACGGAGCTATTCCCAAACAATGCTCTGGTGCATCCCAATAACATGCTTTCTCAAGCGCATCAGTAGAAGTTGGTGAGTTATTGGGGACATAGAGAAGTGCTTTCTGATAGCACTGCGGAATGGTTTGAACCCAATTATCAAAATCCCATGTGGGTCCTTGTCAAATGGCATTCTAACAAACATACAGACACCGTCTACTACCCTGCCTTCATCAATCTTCCTACATATGTGCTCAAAAACCTCAATCAAATTAATTATTTTTTTTAATCTGCCCCTGCCTTTTAATTGTACATAAATCCTATCCTGAGAATTTTCTCCAGTAATTTCCATATCATTGACATCAGGTTTCCTGACTTCTTCCTGCTGTTATTAAATAAGGTAACCACATTAGCTATCTTCCAGTCTCTCACCCATGGTTAATGAAGATACAAAAATCCATGTCAAGTCCCCAGCTATCTCCTTCCTTGCATCCCTGAATAGATCACATCTGGCCCTGGGTATTTACCAATCATTATGCCCTCTATTACATCTAACAAGCCCCCCCCCCCCTTCCTAATGTTGATCTTCTTCAGACTATTAATTTACTCATTCCCAAACTCATTGTCTTGCACATCTTTCTCCGTAGTGAAGTCAGATGAAAAGTAATTCATTAGGACCCCATGTCACTCGGCCACACACTAAATTATCCCTTTAGTCTCACTTTCCATGGCTATCCACTTTCTCCTGATATACTTACAGAAGGTCTTTGGGTTTTCCATATTACGTCAATTATGCATATGTACATGCAGCTTCCCATCTTTAAACTCCCCCATTTGTCTCTTTATTCAACCAAAGATATTGCTGCAAATATACATCAATTAAACAATTTCTACCAAACTCCTTCTCCCTCTCTCACCCAGTAGGTGTGTCATGTGCTCTCCATCCGTGATGTTTTTTTCCTCTTTTGTAGAGATCCTGACTAAAATTTATCCTTCCAACAGTATCATCAAAACTGATTATCTTGACTTAATTATATTACGGATTGTGAGAGAATTAGCAAAAACTGGTTACCATGTTTCCTATATTACTGGAAACTACATATATTTCAAAAGTTTATTTAATTTTGCCCAGATCACAGCTTTCACTGGGTGCTTACTCATTCCCGTCCACCATTTTTCTTTCTAGCCCTCTCCCCCCCATCCCTTCCTACAGTGTAACACTTTTCTTTCTCCTCAAACTGGCTGCCTCATCTTACTTCATCTCCTTCATTGAGTCTGTTGCCTTTCCACTCTCTTCCATTGGGTGCATCCCCATCCCCTTCTCTGAACGTATCCCTTTCCCCTTTCCCTAATCCACAGTGTATCCCACCCTCAGGGGTGTGCCAACATCGCTCACTATCTCTCCCACCCACTGAGCGACTGGGCCCTCTCCCTCTGGGACCTTCCTTGATATATATGTGTGTGTGTGTGTGTATATATATATTTTTTTTTTTTTTACACTTGCTTTCTGTCCTCTAGTGGTACCCCATCTCCACCTAATGTCCACCAGTATCGGGTGCTGCCCTATACCATTGGTGTTATCCTGATTCTTTATCTCTCTGGTCTATCTATCTTTCTTAACCTGTCTCCCTGTCCTCCAGCAGTTCGCCAATCCCCACCTGATTCCCAGTCTCATCGGGCGCTAGCTTCTCTTTCTTTCTCTCTCTCCTTCTTTTCTACCCCTCTCCAACTGCGTGCTTCACCTATCTCCGGCTCTCCCACTGGGTCCAGTACTCTCTCCCATCGCATGTCTCCCTCTCTCTTACCCCATTCCCATTAGATGTCCTTACCACTGGATGTCCCTCTCCCTCCATCCCCTACCAGATGCCTCCCTCCTTTCCATTGGATATCCCCACTGCAACTGAATGCCCCCCCTCTAAATCTTCCCTCCCACTGGATACTCCCTCCCCCTGTCTCACTTGATACCCCCTCCTCACTCCCACTGGATGTCCATTCCCTCACTTCCACTGAATGACCCTCTATCTCCCATTCTGTGCACCCATCTCTGGCCCTGTTCCCTCTAGCCCTGTCTCCACCACCCACTCTGCCCCTCAGTATCCACCCCCCACTTTGCCCCTGCCCCTCAGTATCCACCCCCTACTCCGACCCTGCCCCTCAGTATCCACCCCCACTCTGACCCTGCCCCTCAGTATCCACCCCCACTCTGCCCCTCAGTACCCACCCTGCCCCTCAGTATCCACCCCAGGCCCTGCCCCTCAGTATCCACCCTGCCCCTCATATCCACTCTGCCCCTCAGTATCCACCCTGCCCCTCAGTATCCACCCCAGGCCCTGCCCCTCAGTATCCACCCTGCCCCTCATATCCACTCTGCCCCTCAGTATCCACCCTGCCCCTCAGTATCCACCCCCACTCTGCCCCTCAGTATCCACCCCCACTCTGCCCCTCAGTATCCACCCCCACTCTGCCCCTCAGTATCCACCCTGCCCCTCAGTATCCACCCCCACTCTGCCCCTCAGTATCCACCCTGCCCCTCAGTATCCACCCCCACCCTGCCCCTCAGTATCCACCCTGCCCCTCATATCCACTCTGCCCCTCAGTATCCACCCTCCCCCTCAGTATCCTGCCCCTCAGTATCCACCCTGCCCCTCATATCCACTCTGCCCCTCAGTATCCACCCTCCCCCTCAGTATCCTGCCCCTCAGTATCCACCCTGCCCCTCATATCCACTCTGCCCCTCAGTATCCACCCTGCCCCTCATATCCACTCTGCCCCTCAGTATCCACCCTCCCCCTCAGTATCCACCCCCACCCTGTCCCTCAGTTTCCACCCTGCCCCTCAGTATCCACCCTGTCCCTCAGTATCCACCCCCCACTCCGCTTCTCCTCCCCTCCCCACCCCGGCCAGGGCTGGGCTGAGCCGAGCCGTGCCCCGGAAGCGCTGGCTGGCTGGCGGGGGGCGGGGCTGGGCTGCGGGTCAGCGCCAGGCGGGAGCGGCGCGAGGCCTCGGGATGTTGTCGCGCGGCTCCATCGAGATCCCGCTGCGGGACACGGACGAGGTGCGGGAATGGGGGGTGATGGGGGGGTCGGGGTAACGGGGAGGGCAGGTATTGGGGGGATGGGGTCGGCGCCGGGAGCGGGGGGGTCGGCTACAGGGACAGGGCCGGTTGCCGGGGACCGGCGTCGGGGATACGGGGAATACACGGAGGCCGCCGGCTGGCTGGCGCTGCCCGGTCCGGGGAGCTGGCCGGCGATGCTGGGATCTTGCTGTGCCGATGCCCTGAGCGCAGCTCGGGTGGCACCAACCCCCCCCCCCCCCATCCCCATCCCCTTCCTGCCGTAACTCCCCTTGCCCTCCCCCTACCTCCCCTCTTCCACCTCACTCCCTCCGTCTATCCTCTTCACCCCACCGTAACGCCCCTCTCCTCCTCACCCACCTCCGCTCTCATGCCCCCCTCACTCCCCCTCTCTATCCTCCTCACCCCCGCCACATCTCCTCTTACCCTCCCCATCTCTTCCTCCTCATTCCCCTACCTCACAGATCCCTCTACCTTCCTCACCCCACCTCATCTCCACTTACCACTTCCCCACCTCCGCCTCACCGATTATTCTTCCCACTTCATTCCCCCCCTTACCCTCCTCACCCCCAACATTCCTCTCCCTTCCCCCTTCTCTTTCCACCTCTCTCACTCGCCACCCCCCCACCCTGTTCCCTGTTGCTCCCTCTCTGTGACTTCTGTTCTCTACCCTGGTGTTCCCCCTCACCCTGTCCGTTGCTCCATGGGGTAAGGGGAGGGGGGACATTAGCTTGTAGATCTGGAGGTGGCCAGGTCCTTTGTCAACGCTGCCACCCTTGTGTGGGCTGCTTGTCGATGTTCCCCATTACATGAAGGATCTGGAGGCTTTGGAGAGGGCACAGAAGAGGTTTACCCAGGATACTACTTCTTCTTGCGTATGGCGTGCACAGCCTAAAGTTGTCGGACAACTTGTTCTATTTGATTTTATTTGATACTGCTTGGAATAGATGGTACAACCTATAAGGAAAGTTTGGACAAACTTGGATTGTTTTCTCTGGAATGACAGGGGCAGAGGGGATAATTTCAATAGAACTTTATCCCTGACCTGATAGAGATTATGAGTGGCAAAGAAGCGGTATACAGTCAGAGCCTTTTTCCCCAGGGTGGAAATGTCAACAGTAGAGTGTATAGTAGAATAATGGGAGGGAGGAAGTTTAAAGGAGATGTGCAGGGAAAGTTTTTTTAAAACACAGAATGGCAGATGTCTGGAATGCCAGGGATGATGGTTGAAACAGGTGCAATGGTGGTGTTTAAACGACTTTTAGATGGGCACATGGATATGCAGGAAATGGAAGGATATGGATCAAGTGCAGGCAGAAGAAATTTGTTTAATTTAGCTTCATGTTTAGCACAGACCTTGTGGAAAGAAGGGCCTGCTCCTGTACTGTTCTATAATGATGTACATGGATTTTTTTGAACACATGATTGCTTTTGTCCATTTCTTTCGAATATGCTGTCATTCTCTGATTTTCTAGTATATTCCATCTATCATGCTTTCTGAGCTGTTTCTCTTCAAAGATTCTTCAAAATGCCATCAAATCTTTGGCCTATCTATTTCCTTTCTATGTAACAACTGCATTATAGCTGTCAGTGTAGTTTTTCTGATTTCCTGCATTTTTCTTCCAGTTAAAGAAAAGTGAGATGCTATGCAGGAAAGAAAACCGTAACAGTTTTATCTCTGCAAAATGTTTATTGGTGGAGTGACCCGGTGTCGAGGTGATTGACGCTTGACAGCTGAATGAAATCTCCTTGTGTCTAACCTACACTTAATTGTGATATTTAGGTCATCGAACTTGACTTTGATCAGTTACCAGAGGGAGATGAAGTCATCAGTATCCTCAAGCAGGAGCACACCCAGCTTCACATATGGATGGCCCTGGCGGTATGTATTTTACTCTTTCCCGACAAAAATCAATAAACTTGTGAGAGGCATAAATAAGGCAAACGGGACCATTTTCCCAGGGTGGAAATGTCAGACTAGAGGATATAGCAAAAATGTGATGGAAATCGAACCAAGACTGGGGCAGCACAGTGGCACAGCCATAGAGTTGCTGCCTTACAGCACCATAGACCAGGGATTGATCCTGACTGTGGGTGCTGTCAGTACGGAATTTGTATCTTCTCCCTGTGACCGTGTGAGTTTTCTTCGGGTGCTCTGGTTTCCTCACACGCTCCAAAGACGTACAGATTTGTAGGTTAATTGGTGGCAGTAAAATTGTAAAACTTTGAAGGGTATTGAGTACAAAAGTCGGGACATCATAATGCAGCTGTACGGGGAGACCACACTTGGAGTATTGTATGCATTTCTGGTCATCCAGCAATTGGAGGAATAGCATTAAGTTGGAAAGGATGCAGAGGGGATTCACCAGGATGTTACCTGGAACTGTGGGATTGAGTTATAGAGAGAGGCTAGAGAAGCTGAGACTTTATTTTTGGAGCGTAGAAAGTTGAGAGGAGACCTTATTGAGGTGTACGTGATCATGAGGGGCGTGGATAAAATAAACGCTCAGTCTTTTTTCCAGAAGGGTAGACAATTTAAAAATTAGAAGGCTTTGAGGGAAAAATTTAAGAAGGATCTGGGGCAACATTTTCACTCGGGTGCGAGTCTATCTGAAGCGAATGAAGTTGTTGAACTGGATACAATTTAAACTTCAAAAAGACATTTGGGTAAATCATAGATAAGGTTGAGAGAGCCATGGGCCAAATGCAGGCAAATGGGATTAGCCCAGAATGCTAGTTTGGTCGGCATGGACTAGGTGAGCCAAAGGGCCTGTTTCTGTGTTGCACATCTCTATGACGCTAAGGTGAGAAGGTTTTATTTAAAATCGTGAATTTTGCAGAATACAAAGCAAGGAAGTTATAGTGTACTTTTATAACTGTATTGTTAAGTCTCAGCAGAAAAATAGCATTTTCAGAAATGAAAAGCAAAATATGAGGTCTACATTTATTGCCAATCACTAGTAACTCTTGAATTGAGAGGCATTCGGGTCATTTCAGAGGGCAGCTAAAAGTCACATTACTGTATGTCTGGTTGCAGACAAGCCCGACCGGGTAAGGCCCGCTGATATTTTTCTAGAAAAACAACACTGCTATAATCAGTGTTTTTACCTTCATCGTTTTCACCCCAGTAGTCATGAATTGAATTTTAATGCCCAAGCTTGTATCTCTTAGTCTTCTGCCCAGACCTCTTGCTTACAGTTCCTGTCACTCATTCACATTTCAAGATGTGGCAGGACCTGTTGATGTAATTTGTAAACATTTCCAGAAGGCACCTGGGATGCACTTTGCACTTTGCATTTTTGCACTTTGCAAAAATAACAGTGAATAAAATTACTGATGAGCTGGTACCTTGGGGTTGTGATTGGCTGATAGTTACAGAAAAAAGAGCAGAGACTTAATCTGTTTATCCAGTCCATGGTTATTAAATCTGGATCTATACATTCTTTATGTATCAGATAGCATCTCTGGAGAACATGGAGAAGTGTCGCTGTGGGTCAGGAACTCTGAACAAGGGTTCCAACCCAAAATGTCGCTTCTCCCATGTTCTCCAGAGATGCTGCCTGACCCACTAAATTAATCCAGCACTTTACGTCTTTATTTTTTTAAAAACCCTTCATTGCAGTTTTTTGTATCTCCTGTCTCTATAAGTTCTGGTTTGTTTGTCTATTTTTTGTTCTTTCACAAATTAAAAATCTTTCTACCTTAAAGCTGGAGTACTTCAAGCAAGGAAAGACGGAAGATTTTGTCAAGCTTCTGGAGGCCGCTCGTATCGATGGAAACCTGGATTACCGAGATCATGAGAAGGACCAGATGACCTGTCTCGACACACTGGCCGCTTACTATGTACAGCAAGCACGGAAAGAAAAGAACAAAGATGCCAAGAAAGAGCTCATCACGCAGGCTACCCTGCTGTACACCATGGCTGACAAAATCATCATGTACGACCAGGTACGGGCACAGCAGACATGAGTGTGAGATGCAGTGTGGTGTTGTATTGTATGGTAGAAATGAATGTAGGGAGATGCAAATTAGCACAGTGAAAGAGTATGATATGTAATAGTTCAGGGAGGCTTGGGACACACTTGGGCATTGATGGTGTTGTATAGCAAGGCCACAGTGTGGTAAGCCAAGGGGAAGATTATCACAAAGTACAGGGAGGTGAAACTCTGTCTGGAATACCTGTTGCACAACTGACATCTTCGCAAGAACTGGAGTAAAGCTTTTCCTTGAATTGATCCTACAACGTTAAAGCCATTCAGAATAGTTTGAAATGTTACTGCATAAAGGAGCATCATTCATGTCACTGGAGTTATGATGCCCAGTGCTTTTTATGTTGACAAAAAGGTACCACACGTGTTATCAATTAAAAACATTTTATCAATCATTTTTTCCAATAATCTATTGGACACACTAGAGGTAGGAAACATGTTCCCGATGGTGGGGGAGTGCAGAGCCAGGGGCCACAGTTTAAGAATAAGGGGTAAGCCATTTAGAATGGAGATGAGGAAATACTTTTTCACACAGAGTTGTGAGTCTGTGGAATTCTCTGCCTCAGAGGGCAGTGGAGGCTGGTTCTCTGGATACTTTCAAGAGAGAGCTAGATAGGGCTCTTAAAGATAGCGGAGTCGGGGGATATGGGGAGAAGGCAGGAATGGGGTACTGACTGGATGATCAGCCATGATCACATTGAATGGTGGTGCTAGCTCAAAGGGCCGAATGGCCTACTCCTGCACCTATTGTCTATTATCCCTGCTGTTTTTTTAATTTTGTGACTAATCAACTTCTAATTACATAAACTAATAACTAAAACATAAAATGAATGTTAAAAATCAAACATTAAAATAATATACACTAAAAACATTAGGCGCAAGAACACCACACTAGAACAGCATATCATCACAAAGAAGCATGATAGTGCCTAATAAACCCTATTACATTTTTTTCTTCAATGAGTGCCTCGACAGTGTCAGTTCTCTAAGTCCCAAGGCTGCAATAAATCAGTCATACAGTATAGAAACAGATACTTCGGCCCAACTTGCCCACACCGACCAACATGTCCCATTTTAACTAATCCCACCTGCCTGCGCTTGGCTCGTATTCCTCTAAAACTATCCTATCAATAGACCAGTCTCAGTTTTTCTTAAACGTTGTAATAGTCCCAGCATCAATTACCTCCTGTGACACCTCGTTCCATACATCCACCACCCTTTTTGTGAAAAGGTTACCCCTCAGATTCCTATTAAATCTTTCCCCCTTCACCTTAAACCTACGTCCTCTGGTTCTCAATTACCCTATTCTGGGCAAGAGACCCTGTGCGTCTACCCATGATTTCTCTCATGGTTTTACAAACCTCTATAAGATCACCCCTCATCCTCCTGTGCTCCAAAGAATAGAGTCTCAGCCTGCTCAACCTTATACGGTCCTGGCAACATCCTCGTAAATCTTCTCGTACCCTTTCCAACAGTTGATGATGACATGACATTTCTAAATTCAGGAAAGAATGTAAAAACAGGGGTTGTTGAGGTGAATACCAGCGATGCATATAAGAGGTAACTCTATCCTTAAATGAAATCTCCAGTGGAGTAATAATAAATAAATATATTTTAAATTATTGGGCTAAAAGCATGGTGAATGTTGGAGTGGCAAAGTAAGCATCACTTCATGAATAAGCACGAACATGTATTGTGACATTAGAAACTTCACTTGCCTATAAATATCACTTCTGGAATATCAATGTTCATGAATAGGCAGCTGCCATAGAATGTCTAACCAGGATAACATGGACTGCTGCTTTCAATGGACTCAGAATAGTCACATTTGCTATGATGATCCAGAAGGTGACTCACTAACAAACCTGAGGTAATTCTCAATGGCCACTGAGTCTCGTAACTAGTTGCACAGCGTAAACGTTCAGATGTACCTCCTCCATTCTTGGACATCAAACCAAGTGACGTAAAGCAGTTGACCTCAACCCTCCTACTGGAAATGAAGGCAAAATGTGATGAAAGCTCTTTGCATTGTTAATTAGTAACTGTGCTCCTGAAGTGTCTTAAAAGTTGCAAATCATTTGTATGTGAAGTCATGGAGTTCCTGGAAGAGACAGAACCAATCCTAGCCACAGTAGGAGAAGAGGTGAACCAGGGGAAGACTTGGAGTGAGTTGACGTTTGGAGGACCTTGACGTGGTCCTGCAGTATTTTGCTAAGACAAACGAACACCCCTCCACACCTCATTCGAAGTGACCTTGACTGAGAAATTGAGACAGATTACATCTGGCAATGTTTGCCTCTGAGCTTCATAAACTTCATAAAATGAATGTTTCAGACACCCTTCTGTATGAATGATCTCCATCAAACAATGCAGCATTTGAAAGCTGAATTATTTAGAAATGCCCAGATGGGATAGATTGAATCTGCATCTTGTGTGATAACGTCAATATCTCATTGGTTTTGAAGCTGATGCCCAATGTCATTTGAAGGAGGATGTAACACAGGAGGGAAAAACTTTTTTAAGGAAATGCTGATAAGGTGAGATGAAGCAGGACTTGTGAAACAAACATCAGAGTCTACCTGCTGAAAGGCCTGTTTCTGTGCTGTAAATTCTATGTAAATAATTAATGTTGAAAGGTGTTTTTGCCTAATGTGCTCTCTTATCTGTAGAACCACTTGCTGGGGAGAGCATGCTTCTGTCTGCTGGAGGGGGATAAAATGGACCAAGCTGAGGCGCAGTTCAATTTTGTGCTCAATCAGTCGCCGAGTAACATCCCCGCACTCCTGGGTAAGAATTGTCTGAAGGCAAAGTATGCAACAGGTTCTTGGCTCTGATTGGGCGAAGAGGCAGATTATTCTTCCTCTGCATTATCTATAAAGAATTACAATGGCCATTGAGCAATTAAATCAAAGCCGGGTATCCAAATTTACAGCCGTGTGAATTATAAATGAGACCTATTTTCCACGCTCCTCCTAATCTGAAAGTGCCACAAGCTGCTGCAATCATTCTGTCTAACGACGTTGGTGTCCCAAAATCAGTGATGTACCATCATTGTTGTAATGAAGGAATTGGGATACAGCAGGCTCCCACAAATTGCAATCAACTGTCTGCTTTATGTCGGCACACGAGATTACAGATGCTGAAATCTGGAGTAAAAGTGGAGAGCTGCTGGAAGAATTCCAGGCAGCATGGGAAGGGAAATGGGCATTCAGATGAAGGGTCTTGACACTAAAATCAACTGCCTATTCCCTCCACCGATGCTTCCTCAGCAACTCTCTTAGTCTATGTTTTACATGTAATTGAGGCCTAAATGTTGTCAATAATATAGAGGAAATTCCCTTGCTCTTTTAAGTTATACGTCGTTTATATCTGCCAGAGAAGGCATACGTGTCTCAGTTTAACACCACCTCTGAAAAAAGTGAAGCCCTCCCTCAGTGCTGGTAGACGAATATAAATCTGGTTTGTGTGCTCAACTATCCAGAACGGGACTTGAATCCTCAATCTTGTGTCAAGAATCTAGAGTGTTATCATTTGAACCAGGAGACTGGTACCAGGAGGTAGTGCCATTGTCATACATGATTTATCTGATTCAGAAATTATCCTGCAATGATGTTGAAAGTGATTTTTCTTGAATCTCAGCCCATGATTAAAAGCAGCTAATGAATGACCAGAGGACTGAGTTGCTACAAGTTAATTGGCTTGAGTGCAGACTCCTGACCCAAGCAGCCCATGACTTGCAATTTGTACACTGCCAGTTTAAATATCCAAATAGCATGTAACCAGTTGTCTTTTATTCCCTATCTGCAGGTAAAGCTTGTATCTCCTTCAATAAGAAAGATTACAGAGGTGCTCTGGCTTATTATAAGAAGGCTCTTCGGACTAATCCTGGATGTCCAGGTAAGGAATGGCTCTGGTTACTCCAAGACAGGTTCAGTCAGCAATCAAAACTACTTAACAGCTGCATCAACCCAAACTGATTCCTCTTAAAAAGATACTTGTGATGATACCAATAATGCTAGAATCAAGATTTATGTTGCAGTTTAATAGAGTTTAGATTCATAGTCATTCAGCACGGAAATAGGTTTTTTTGACTTGTCCATGCCAACCATGATGACCCATCTAAGCTAGATTTATTTGCCTGCAATCGGCCTATAGCCCTCTAAACCGCTCCTATTCATGTGCCTGTCTAAGTGTCCTTTAAATTATGTAAATGGCCTGTCCCACTTGCGTGTCCTTGGCACACAAATGACACGACCTCGTGGTCGCGTTGAGGCGTAGGGGCATCGTATGGCCGCGAGGGGCCGGTCCCACTTAGAATTGCGGAGGGGTATGTAGTTGTGCACGACATCGCGCGGGGCTCCGAAATTTTTGCAGTGAACAAAATCTTTCGGCGCCAACAGCCTGTCGTGGAACTGACAGCCAAAGTGGGACAGGCCCAAGATCCTGGCATGACACAACGTCTCACCTTCAACAGCAGCAGAAGCAGGCAAACGATCACCAAGCTCGGCCTGGGGCTCACGGCCGCTACGGTCCGGATCCGCCCCCACTTCTCCTCCCAGAGCGGGGCCAAGAAAATTGAAGATAGGCACAAATTTCAGGACTAACTCAGCTGGACCGGCAGCATCTCTGGAGAGAAGCAATGGGTGACGTTTTTCGGGTCAAGACCCTTCTTTTCAGACTGAAGAAGAGTCTCGACACTAAAAGGTCACCCGTTTCTTCTCTCCAGAGATGTTGCCGGTCCCGCTGAGTTACTCCAGCTTTATGTCCATTTTCAAATGACGTCGCGCTCCAGACGGCTGTGCGTAATCGTGCCCGACATTCGCGGAACCATCGCGGACCACGAGGTCGCGTAATTTGAGTGCCAAGGATACGTAAGTGGGACAGGTCCTTTAGCGTACCTGCCTCTACTGCCTCCTCTAGCATCTGGTTCCATACACTCACCATCCTCTGTGTGGAAAAAGTTGCCCCTCGGATTCATATTATTTCTTTCTCATTACTTAAACATATGTCCTCTTGTTTTTGATTCCCCCTACCCTATCTATTCCTCTCATGATTTTATACACCTCTATTACATCACCTGTCAGCATCCTACGCTCCAAGAAATAAGGTCCTCGCCTGCCCAACCTCTCCGATTAGCTCAGCCCCCAAAGGTTGTTTTATTTGAAACTGCCATTTAATAGTCCTTCTTACTGCAACTTCTGATATAATCACACTTTCCAAGAACTCAAATTCAGTACATTGCAATTGTCGGGGGTATTGAAGTGTGCAGCAGTCACACTTGTGTAGATTTCTCCTTTATATGCATATAATAGGAGAGGGGGTGGGGTCTTCGAGGGGGCAGGAATGGGACATATTTCCAAAGAGGCAGCAGGGAAAACAATGTGATGACAATGGAAGGCTGCAGGAATCAGAATTCCAGAGATGGCAATGGAGTCCAAGCAGGGCTCCTATCATGATTGCCCTGTTGGGATATTAAGAAGTGAAAGAAGAATAGATTGGACAACATGGGATTTTAAAGAGTGTGGAGTGAGGCAACCATGGATTAGGAAAAACACAATCGTTAAATGTTATTTGAAAATTTTAACTGGCAAAGTGCTCAAGTTATGTTTTGTGGCTACTGTGGGCCAAGATATTCTGAAGGAGAGGGGAACTTGACAGCTTTGCCTGCTGTCTTTGGCTTTTGTGCTGGAATGCATGGGCTGTCAGTTGCTATCAAAATAGTCTTAGGAGTAACTGCAATACATTTTATATATGGCACACAGTACCGCAGAATGGCACAGAGGGGTGACTGTTCAAGCTCCCCAAAACATTCTTGGATAAGTGCTTTCTTTAAGTTATTCGGAGTGGGAATGGAGTTAAATTTCTCTTGATAGCAAATATTTCAATAAACTCATCAATGATTGGATTTTATCACAAAGAAGAGGCCGTCTTTGTCTCAGAAGAAGCTTGTTCCTAAAACTTATATTTTTATTCTTTAGAAACTATTATTTACTCAAGCTTTTATTGTTGTTTTCTTTCCACTGCACTAAATAAAATACCGAACCATTCTTTTTTATTGTTATTTGAATGATATGTGCGACAATTCCGACTAGTAATATTAGTGGGAATATTATTTTACTGATTGTTCCTCTCTGAAAAATGAGCAGTGTTTCTTGCGATTAGATTTACTAGATTTCCGCTCCTGTTTCTTGTTTCCACAGCCGAGGTGCGGCTAGGCATGGGCCATTGCTTTGTGAAGCTGAGCAAGCTGGAGAAAGCTCGGTTAGCCTTTGGTAGGGCTCTCGACCTCAATCCCAAATGTGTGGGGGCACTTGTGGGGCTTGCTGTCCTGGAGCTGAATAATAAGGAGGTGAGTTTTCTGTCTGAGTTACTATGCTTTTCTGTCGCAAATAGAATAGGGCTGTTGCAGAACAGATGTAGGGATTCATCTCTTAACCGTAGTTACATTGATTGATAAATTTAAAATGGGTGCAACTGCAAATATTTTCCTTTAACTCCTTCAGGGCATTGCAATCACGAGTTATATGTTATTATTCACCCCTTAAAGTAATGGTGATGCTGCCTTAAATCACTGCAGACAATATTGAACCTGCTTCTATGGAGCTTTTGGGTCAGAGAATTCCTGAATTTATGACCTGTTATCTCTAGTTCGACCAAAAAAAGCTCTTTAAAGTTGGACGCATTGCAATTTAAAGATTCTGACAATGAAGAAATGGCAATATCAGGATGCAATATGACATGTAGAGAAACCTACAAGGGGACAATGTTCTCAGGCTCCTGCTGCCCTCGTGTGAGGGGTGCGATTGCTTTGTGGGGGAACCGATTAATCGGGAGCACATCTGCAGACCTTCGACACAAACACATAAGTCCCAAACGTCCAACAGTAGGTTGACAGAAGATGCTATGTTTGTGGGAAGGAACTGCGGGTGCTCCTAAGCCATCAGCCGTCTTATCACAGTCACTGGAACTTATAACAGTCACACTTGGTCTCTCCAAAATAAAGTAGGCGACATCAGAAGCCCCAAATGTAGTAGATGTGGTTAAATATGAACCTCCATCTCACCTGAAAGGAATGCTGAGGTCCCTGGAAAGATGTGATGGAGGAGGTATAGGAACAGATATTACATCTTCTGCAGGTGTAGGGGAAAGTGCCCAGGGAGGGGGTGGTTTGAGGCTTTGTGTTTCTCCATCTATCACCTGCTAGGTTCTGTCCCGCACCACCTCTCTTCCAGCATTCCTCCCACTAGTCTGAAGAAGGGTTTCGACCTTCGTCTAAAGAAGGGTTTCGACCGTTGAAACACTGGTCATCCATGTTCTCCAGAGATGCTGCCTGACCCACTGAGTTGCTCCCGCACTTTGTCTTTTTCTGTAAACCAGCATTTGCAGTTTCATGTGTCTACAATTTCTCAATCAACGTGGTTTTGATGCGGCATATATTACTAGGAAACCGGGTATGAAGAAATAATTAAACAGCTTGTGGAGCGAGCAGATTAAGAGTGCTTGTGATGGACAGTTCCAGTAAGCTCCACACAGAGAGACAAGCTAATTTGACTCTAGCTTCCACTTCAAGAAAATTGTCTTCATCCTTCAGTCGCATTAAACCCTAAAAGTGTGGAGTTCAGTTCTTATATAAAAGAGTTGGCTGCCAACACTGGATTTTGTTTTGTTTGTGGTGTGAACATGTGACAGTGATTGTTTAATAAACAGCAAACTGATCCAATCTTTCCTGTTTAGGCGGATTCCATCAAAAATGGTGTGCAGCTGCTTTCAAGAGCGTACACAATTGACCCCAGCAACCCAATGGTATTAAATCATCTGGCCAACCACTTCTTCTTCAAAAAGGTACAATTCATGCAGTAATGAATCCATTTTTTCAATGGTGATATAATAGCATGAGTAACCCATGGGCCCACTCAAGTAATTCTTCTTCTTCTTCTTGCGTATGGCGTGCACAGCCTAAAGGTGTAGGACAACTTGTTCTATTTGATCTTATTTGATTGTGCATGCCAGGTTGATTTCATTCGTCGAAACAGGGCTGACCACGTGAAGGTTGCGATCTCCCACCCCAAGTAATTCAATGAATTGTTCTAAGCCCAACAGCAGAGTTTGAAAATGAAAAAGTCTCATACAAGTAAAATTGGCACAAACCTTTCGGATGGCAGTATTAGTCCATAACTGGCTCAGCCACTATGTTCCGTGCCTTTCATTGCGCTATAGTCTTTGTTTTTGCATTACTATGGTTACCTAGTATTGCAGTTATTAATTTATTGTAATTTTTTATCATATACTATCGGTATCGTTGCTTTTATGGGTCTGTTAAGCTGCAGCAAGTAAGAATTTAACTGTTTTGGAATTGCACTTAAACCTTGATGCTCTCCCATTTCTCAGACTCCCCCAGTCATCCTCCTCTTGTCAAGAACCAAATTTAACTTTACATCCAACTTCCTGCTATTGATCACAGATGTCTCCAATTGCTGGTCCCAATATATTTTCGCAATTTAACTGAAAATTAAAAACTCTTCCATCTTTTTCCTTCCTGAAATTCAATCCAAGTGAAGCAACATGTAAAAATAAATAATGTCATCAGTTGTTGTAGTTTCACGTAAGCAATTTTGTTTTGATAGTACAGTAATGGAGTTTGATTCCTTGATATCACTTTCTCATTCGTTTTTAGGATTACAGCAAAGTACAGCATCTGGCTCTTCATGCCTTCCATAACACTGAGGTGGAGGCTATGCAAGCTGAGAGTTGTTACCAGTTAGCTAGGTCCTTCCACGTTCAGGTGAGTTAATGCAAACCTTTCAGTCATGCTTGTGTCTTCTATGTTATAGCGCCTGTGACATTGCAAATCAATTTTTGTGGGCTGGGTATTGTGTAGGAGAACGACAAGACCTTTCTGTTAAATCATAGCTAATTGTACTTATACATACAACAACTTAGAAGAAGGCCAATTGGCTCATCATAACTATTCTGTCTCGCAGGGAAGCAATCTTATTGGTCTCATTCCCTTGCATCTTATTCTCTCTCAAACAAACCCAACAAGCCTTTCAAAGAAATCTTCAGGGAGGTGTGCAACCAAACAAAGAGACGGGGAAGCAGCAACTTCAATCACAACCAACCGGAGATGATGAGAAATACCTAGAATTTGACAATCTATCCACACATGCACCAAGTGCTGCCAGTTCCTAACATTGGCCCTCAATCGCTTGCAAGTCTAACTTCAGACCTCTTGGGCAGCTTTGCAGGTTCTCAGAGCTTCAGTGAAGAATTTGCTTTTTCATTGTTGTAGAGGGCAAATGTTCACAATGGATTCTCAGTGCAGCATTACACTGCCTCAGTGGATTTTTACGGTGTATGTAACTGAGTTAAGATGCAGTCAAGACCAAGTGTTGTAATGAATTGGGCATTCTGTGTGGTACCAGTATTGCTAATTGTGTAAATGGAATGCTAACATCTTGAGATTTAGCTATAACTAACTCTGCAGACGTGCTTGTTCTATAGGGTGATTATGACCAGGCTTTCCAGTACTACTATCAAGCTACCCAGTTTGCTTCCATCACATTTGTTCTGCCCTTCTTCGGCCTTGGACAAATGTACATTTATCGAGGGGACAAGGAGAATGCTGCACAATGTTTTGAGAAAGTTCTAAAAGCCTATCCCAACAATTATGAAACTATGAAAATTCTAGGTTCACTCTATGCCACTTCAGAGGAACAGGAGAAGAGGGAAGTTGCAAAGGTACACTACTTTTCTAATTTACATCCCCAACTTAACCATGAATTTGTTTCTTTTTATGACTTCAAACACATTTCCTAAAAATGTTTTCATCTTATTTTTAAGGGTCATTTAAAAAAAGTGACTGAACAATACCCAGATGATGTAGAGGCCTGGATTGAATTGGCTCAAATCCTCGAACAGTCAGATATTCAGGTATGAGGGCAATAATTCTAAATCATGAAATAAGTATAGAAAATGCTTATGAACAAACGTTTCCAATCGTTACCCTTCTTCAGCCGGATGAAGGGTCCCGATACAAAGCATTGGCCGTTCCCTCCACATATGCTGCCTGACCAGCATTTTGTTTTGCTCAAGATTCCAGCATGTCCAGTTTCTTGTCTCTCCAGAAAATGTTGATTATACTCATCAGCGAAGTCACCACCTGGTATAAGAACAGTTCATCTTTCCAGTCATTGTGCTTTCATCTAATTTGCATGTTAGAGATAAAGGTCTTAATCACGTGCAGAGGCTGGGAAAAATGGGGTGGGGGGTGAGGTAAGATCATATAGGAAGTTGCAAAATAATGTGGAATATTAGTAATGCAGGATCAAAAAAATTAGAGGGCTATAAAGGAATAAATTATGGGTCGAAAGGATTTGCAAATGCAAAATAAAAATAATTGCAGTTGTACAGTTCAGTGCTTAGCTAACGATCAAAGACACGGAAACTAGAGAATATGGCACACCTACATGGCACGACTTGAGTTATGGAGCTCCTAGAATCATAAAGCTGTGCATCACATAAACAGGCCCTTCGGCCCACTTTGTCCAATGCAACCATGTTGACGGATTAAACCACTTGCCTACATTTGGCCCATATCCCTCAAAAACCCTCCTGTCCATATTTCTGTGTAAATGTTTTTTAAAAATCATAATTGTATCAGCTTCTATAGTTTCTTCTGATAGCTCATTCCATGTACCCGAGTTTAACTTTTCGTGGGCTTTACCTGATACATGGTGGTACTAATGTGGTTGAATTCTGTTTATAGGGTGCACTCTCGGCCTATGGTACAGCTACACGTATCCTTCAGGAGAAAGTGCAAGCTGATGTCCCTCCTGAGATCCTCAACAATGTAGGGGCACTTCATTTCCGATTGGGAAATCTGGGAGAGGCCAAGGTAAAGTTCTCTTGGTGCATTTAAACCAGCAGATTTCCATCTTTCTCGTGACACCGTAAATTTTGGCAATGAACTATAATGTAGAATTCCACCTTCATTGCTGGTTTTCAAGTTATTTTCTTCTCCTTCATCCTCTTCCTGTTGATCTATTGGTGATTTTTCTCTAGGTGGGTTTCTTTATCATGCCTGCCCCAAGAATTAGGCAAACGTACAATGGCAGATAATAGGAACCAGCCCTTCAGCCCACAATGTTTGTGCCAACCATGATACCAATTTAAACTGATCCTATCTGCCTGCAGCTGATCTGTATGCCTTTATTCCGTGCCTGTTCATGGCAATCTAAATGCCTCATAGATCTTGCTATCTGCTTCAACCACTCCTCTGACTGTGTTCAGGGCGTTACAAATCTCATTTGAATTTTCCCCTCTGTCCTTAAAGCTATTCCTGAGATTATTTGACATTTTCACCCTGGAAAAAAATGTTTTGACTATCTACGCTACCTGCCAGCTCATAATTTGTATACTTCTATAAGGCTGCCCCTCAGCCTCTGAAGCTCCAAAGAAAACAATCAATGTTTGTCCAACCTTTCTTTATGCCAATGGCCCTAAGCCTATTGAACTGCACCCTCTCCAAAGCCTCCACATCCTTCCCGCAATGGGCTGACCAGAACTGCACACAATACTCCAAATGCGGCCTAATCAAAGTTTTATAAAGCTGCAGTATGACATTGATTCTCATACTCAATGCCCTGACTAATGGCCAGCATCCACATGCCACCTTCACCACTCTATCTACTTTGTTGCCACTTTCAGGGAGCTATGAATTTGCACTCCAAGATCCCTCTGTGTATCCCAATGTCATTTAACATCCCAAAGTGCAAGACCTTATACTTGTCTGGATTATACACCATCTGCTTGTACTCCACCCACATTTCCAACTGATCTATGTTCAGCCATATCCTTTTTTCAGCCTTTCTCACTATCACTGATCATGTAAATAACAGAGGTCCCAGCACTGATCGCTATGGAACAGCACTTCTCACAGACAGTCAGAAACTACACCCCTTCCCCTTTCACCGCCATCCTGTCTTCAATGACCAAGCCAATTTTGAATCCAATCTACCCAGTCACTGTGTATCCCATATGCCTTAACTTTTAGATCAGCCTACCATGTCCACGGTGCCCTATTTCACACTTAAGTAGTTATTTTTTACAAGCTTTGTGTTATGGATAACAGTGTCCTCTAGCCTATTTGGCCTGATGCATCTGGTTGCAAATAAAATAATTTGGTTGTTCTTGGCAGAAATATTTCTTGGCTTCACTCGAACGCGCAAAGGCTGAAGCAGAGCACGATGAGCACTATTACAATGCCATCTCAGTCACCACCTCCTACAACCTAGCCAGGCTCCATGAGGCCCTGTGTGAATACCATGAAGCAGAAATACTGTACAAGAATGTTTTAAGAGAGCATCCAAATTATGTGGACTGTAAGTAATTTCACAGCCCAGTTCTTTTGGTGCGGTAGTCATGAGCTTGGTAGTGATGGTGATTACAAAGTCAAGCATAAAGCCTGGTCTATAAGTTTGGAATTATGTTTGTTGGACTATGATATGATTTTGCTTGTAGTTTTTTTAACAATGAATGAATGAATGAAAAATAATGTATATTGCCACATGTACCTAGGTACAGTGAAATTCTTTGTTTTGCATACAAGACACAAGTACAAGTATGCAAAGAGTCGCCACATATAGGGCATCGACAAGGTAACAAAAGTATTAATTTGGTCCCTCTTCGTTCTTGGTGCCCCCTCCCCCTCCAGTCCCTCTTTGTTCTCTCAATTTCCCCGGTCCCTCACGCCAGGTCCCTCTTTGTTCTTGGTGGCACATCCTTGGCCGACCTCCAGCGCTCCCGCGGCCCCAGTCCTTGGCCGATCTCCGGCACTCACACGGGCCCGTCCTCTACCGCCCATCACTAGGACTTTGCGACCCGTCCTCAGCCGCCCATCGCCAGGTCCTCTCTTGGGCGGCTCCGCAACGTTTGCCGGGCAGTTTCCTACTGCGCCGCCATGGCGTTCTCATTGTTAATTGTAAGAGTGAGAAACTGTTTAGTGACTTGTGTATAGGGATGGGGTGGCAATTGTAAAAGCTTAACCCCCTTTCTTTGAAACTTGCTGTGCTAATGCATTACACAGCAGTTGAAATAACTGATCCATGGAGGCTTTAAGGGCTGAATGTTCACTCCAGCTCCTGTTTTCTATATTAACAATTTGTTAGCTGTGCTGATTATATGGGTGTGTTGATTAAAATTCAGATGCTTCAAACAGTTCCTTGAAGGGATTATACAGTGTAGTGTGAGGGAGGTGACTGTGTCCCTAAAAGGCCTATCCCACTTAGGCGATTTTTTAGGTGACTCAGTCGTAGCAGGTCGCCGAAAAACCAGCGACTGCACCCCCCTACGACAATGTCTACGACATGCTACAACAACCTACCACCTAGTGGACGGCAAGCTACCGACAACCAGCGACCCATTAGGACGTCCACCTATGACAACCGGTCAACCTACGTCCACCCGCGACGAGCTATGACAAGCCACGACCCTATCGGTGACAACTGAAGACAATTCAGTCGCCGGTACTTGTTGCCGGTTGACGTAGGTATTCACCAATGGAATTCACTGAAGTCAGCACCAGCGACAACCTAAGTTACCTGGCGACAGCCTACGACAGCATCTACATCAGGAGAAGTCAAGCTACGCTCATTGGCGTCAACCCACTTCCGAAAATTTTTGAACATGTTGAAAATCCAGTGGTGACCAGAAAGATGCTACGACTCTTTGGGCGACTGAGGAGACAATTCACGACCATATAGGCGACACCCCGGCGACCATGTGGCGACAGCCTAGTCGCCTAAAAAATGGCCCAAGTGGGACAGGCCCTTAACTCACAAATTGTGACAAAAGATAAAATAATCTGCCAATTCCTAGTTCTGTAATTTTCACATGTTGTGGCAACAAAACTTAATTGTTTAATAGCGACAGTTCTTTCAGGCATTTTCTGGAAAGATGTCTAGCCTGTTTTTTTCCTCACTTTGTAATCTCCATATAGGTTATTTACGCTTGGGCTGCATGGCGAGAGACAAGGGGAATTTTTATGAAGCCTCCGACTGGTTTAAAGAAGCTCTACAAATCAACCAGGTTAGTTCAAGCGAGCATAAAAGATTTTGTAAACACCTCACAACGTAAAGCTGATTTTTATTACATCTTACATTTATGGAACCATATTGTGACTTTTCATGGGAGCTTGACCAAGATACTTAAGATATTGGTCTTAAGTATCCAATTAAGACCAATAATTGGATGTTAATTGTTGACAAGAGGCTTGTTAAAATAATTTTAACATTTCAAAGTAATGAGAAGAAATTTGTGGGGGAATTGCTGATTTTGGACCCATGCAACTAAAGGGTGACTGTAAAAGGTGAGGCAGTCTGCTAGCCCAGAGAGCAGAATTTCGGATTCTTTGTATGTTGTCAAAATGGAGACTGTGGAAGGAAGCCAACCTGTTATAGAGACGGGCCAGCAGTGTTGTTATTGTCATCATCAGCGACCATTTGAAGTTGAGTATGATTATCCTCCTGGTGGGTCCCATTTGTGAGTTGTCCCTCCAGGTGGATGATTGTGCGTGACATCTTTTCACGTAAGTTGTCCAGTGTATGCACAGCTACCACATGGTCCTAGACAGAGAGACCTGGGACCAATGGCATGGACCGCAGGTAGATGGACACTAAAAGCTGGAGTAACTCAGCGGGACAGACAGCATCTCTGGAGAGATCCATTCCTTCTCTCCAGAGATGCTGCCTGTCCCGCTGAGTTACTCCAGCTTGTTGTGTCTATCTTTAGTTTAAACCAGCACCTGTAGTTCCTTCTTACACGAGGATTACAGGTAGTTGGGAGTTTCTCACTGTTGCAGCCGCCTTCTGCCTTCTCAGATGTTGTGCACCACCTGCTGGCCAGCCACCATCCTTCGCCTGTTTCACCATTGAGGTTTTGGGCCACATTTTTGTCAGCGATCTCCTCCTTGACCTTCCCACTAGGGATGAACCTGCCAGGACCATAACTCCAGACTGTTTACTTCTCAGCAGCTTTGGCACACACAAGCTTCTCCACTGTGACAAGGTGGCGACCCTCGGAGAAGCCAGCAGTGATATTGCCCAATCTCAGCTGAGACCAGCTCTTTTATCCGTTCCAAATCAAATCTGTGCGCGTTGAATACCCACACACAGCTCTCTGGCCTTTGGGTTGTGTCAAGTATCCTAAACTGAGTTGGGTGGCTGCCCAGTCTTGTTTTTCTCATCTTTCTTCCGGCTACGGAAAACATTACTGAAAGCTTGATCTTGAGAGGAAAGAGAAATGCTCAGGTGAAGTGCAGCCAATGACAGTTTGTTGAAATGAACCATTTTCACTTTGCTCTCAGGACCACCCGGACGCATGGTCACTGATCGGCAACCTTCACCTGGCCAAACAGGAATGGGGGCCAGGGCAGAAGAAATTTGAGCGTATCTTGAAACAGCCGTCCACTCAGAACGACACCTACTCCATGCTGGCCTTGGGCAATGTTTGGCTTCAGACCTTGCACCAGCCAACGAGGGACAGAGAGAAGGTAAGAAAAGATAAAGGGACATTTTACATCTCCAAACCTACTGCTGGCATTTAATCTACCTCTCGCTGTTCCTGCATATTTGTGTGTCAATTTAAAAGCCTCTTTAATGGCACTATCATCTGCTTTCACCACTACCCCTGGCGGTGCTTTCCAGGCACCTGCCACTCTACGTGAAAAAACCTGTCCTCTGCATCTCCTTTAAACTTTCCCCCTGTACCCTTAAACCCACACCCTGCAGTATTTGACACTTCCACCCTGCAACAATCTAAGTTTGTCCAATCTCCCCTTATACCTAATACGATCGAATCCAGGCAGCATTTTGCTAAACCTTTGCTGCATCGTCTCCACACACTTCCTGTAATGGAGTGACCAGAACTGCACACAACACTTCAAATATGGTCTAACCAAAGATTTATAAAGCTGCAACTTAGAATCAATTACCCGGTCACTAAAGACAAGTAAACAAAATGCTTTCTTTACCACTCGGTCTACTTATGCTGCTATTTACTGAGTGATCCTGGGAGATTCTGGATTTGGATCCCAAGATCCCTCTGTACATCAATGCTGCCAAGGATCCGGTCATTATTTGTATACTTTTCCCCAATTTCTGACCTACCAAAGTACAACATCTCCCACTTGCACGAATTAAACTCCATCTACCATTTCTCCTCCGATAACTCTTACTCTGTCCTTTGACAGCCTTCTTCACTGTTTGCAACACCACCCATTTTTGTGTCGTCCTGGGCTAGCAATAATACAAGGAGCGTGGAAGAGGAGTTTTTGAAGTGTGTTCTTCCTTCATCGTGTGTTTCTAGCCTGATGGCATTGTTGGATGATGATCTGAGAAGAAGCAGGGGCAAATGGAGCAAGAATCAAGGGAGGCCTTCAAGGAAACAACAGTCATAATGTCACAAGTTCACTTTAGTTATGGAAAAGGATATAAACTATGCCAAGATTTAAAAAAAACTTAATTGGAGAAGGGCCAATTTTAATGGGGTGAGAACTGATCTGGTTTGGATAAATTAAAATCAAAGCTTGGCAAGGAAAGCAGGAACAGTGGTCCATCTGTGACTGACAGGAAAAATAAAGATCTAGCTTTCTAAAACATTTCCCATCATAGAGTGATATAGTGTGGAAACAGGCCCTTCGGCCCAACTTGCCTACACAATATTCTAAATGCGGTCTCACCAACATCTTATACAACTGTAATATGACCTCCCAACTTCTACACTCAGTGCTCTGACTGATGAAGTTGCAAAGACCTTTTTGATCACCTTATCTACCTGCGACTTGACCTTCAAGGAACCATGCACATGTCTGAAGAAGGGTCTCGACCTGAAACGTCACCCATTCCTTTTCGCCAGAGATGCTGCCGGTCCCGCTGAGTTACTCCAGCATTTGGTGTCTACCTTTGATTTAAACCAGCATCTACAGTTCTTTCCTACACACCTGTACTCCTCTGCTCTACAATGCTACCCAGAGGCCTGCCATTTACAGTGTAGGACCTGCCCTTGTTCGACATCCCAAAATGCAACACCTCACACTTCTCTGTACTACATTCCATCAACCATTCCTCTGCCCACCTGGCCAATCGATCCAGATCCTGCTGCAGTCTTTCACAACCATCTTCACTATCTGCAAAACCACTAACTATTGGATCATCAGCAAACTTGCTAATCTTGCCTTGTATGTTTATGAAGGAACTGCAGATGCTGGAAAAATCAAAGGTAGATAAAAATGCTGGAGAAACTCAGCAGGTGAATCTTGCCCTGTATGTTCGCATCCAAATCATTGATGTAGATGACAAACAGTAACGGGTCCAGCACTGAACCCTGAGGCACAACTCTAGTTACAGGCCTCCAGTCCGAGAAACAACCTTCCACCATTACCCTCTGCGTCCTTCCATGGAGCCAATTTGCCATCCATTCAGCGATCTCTCCTTCCAGCCCATGCGATCTAACCTTCCTCTCCTTGAATCCCATGCTATCTAATCTTCCTCAGACTACTTGTTATTTCTGGCAAAGGAAGTAAAGATGTCATTAAGCTGGAAAGAGTGAAGGGAGGATTTATGAAGATGTTGCCTGGACTTGAGGGCCTGAGCTATGAGAGGTTGGGCAGGGCAGGACTTTATTCTTTAGAGCACAGAGGCTGAGAAATGTACCGTCTATAAGCCGCCAACTAGTGGAGAGGAAATTGAGAACCATATTAACAGGAAAACTGCAGAGATGTGCAAAAGCAAATCCCACCTCCCCCAAATTGATAAATAGGGGACTTCAGCTGTTCAAATACAAGCTGAAAAATGGTATGTTGGCCGTTATTAAGGAAAGGATTTTATTACTGGAGTACTGCACCTGGATATTATACGCATGTTGATCTCCTTGCTGAGAAGGGATATATTTGATAGAGAAGGAGTGGAGAAGTTTCCCTAGATTGGTACTGGGAAGTTCAAACCATTGGCCTCTGTTTTTGGGTGTGTATGAAAATGGTCAAGAGTTTTAACTGCTATGATTTATGTATTAAATAATCTTGGACACTATATTAGACAATGATGTGTCTTCACCTCCAGATTAAAAGCGATGTGTTTCGATTTATTCACAATTTATTTCCAATTCAATAACTTTGTAGGAGAAACGCCACCAGGACCGAGCATTGGCAATCTACAAACAAGTGCTCAGGAATGATCCCAAGAATCTTTATGCTGCCAACGGCATAGGTAGGTACTGTTCGTTGTTCAAGAGAGAGGAGCAGACATTCCAAGTCGTTTTTTTAAGGTTATATATAAGACAGACATTGAGTCTGCTCTTGTTCTTTCAAACAGCAATTCAGTTTGTACTTATCAGTGGTTCTCCATGAACTGTGTGATCTCTATTTTTCCTTCAAGTATTTATCCATTTCCATCTCCAAATCTTAAGTACCCATTGGATTAAAAAATATGTTTTTTGTCGTGTCACCTCAAGTTCTCATCTTAGTTGCCTTAAATCTCTGGCTATTGAACCTTCGCCCATTGAAAACAGTTTCTTATCCATATGAGGAAAGGTTGTATAGACTGGACTTTAGAAGAAAAAGAGTAATCTGATTGAAGACAGGCTAGACATAAGGAGGATGTTTCCTCTGGCTGAGGAGCCAAGGATTAGGGGGCACAGTTTGAGAGTAAGCGGTAGGCAGTCTAATACTCGGATGAGGAGAAAGTTCTTCAGGCAGAGGATGATTAATGTTTGGAATCCTCCACCTTGGAGGTTTTGTACTCTTCATTCGAAACAGATTGATAGATTTTGGTATATCGGGGAATTTGGTGATGGTGCTGAGGTAGAAGATCAGATGTGAAAAAGTAGTAATTCTGTTTGAAGAAGGATCTCAACCCGAAACGTCACCTATTCCTTCGCTCCATAGATGCTGCCTCACCCGCTGAGTTTCTCCAGCATTTTTGTCCACCTTTGTGCTGAGGTAGAAGATCAGATGTGCTCTCAATGAATGGTAAAGCAAGCTGTAAAAAGTAGATTTAAGCTGTTAAATCTGCTGCATCTGAATCCTTGATGATCTTAAATACAGTCAAATCTCACCTTTATTTCCTTCTGTCCTTCAACCTTGTCTGTTCCAAGGAGAATGATCCCAAATTCTCCAAACTGTCCATGTAATTATAATGCAGATCACCGGAACGATTGGAATTTACATTTTCTGTAGCTTTAAGGTCTTTCCTAAAGTGTGATGCACAAGTACTCCACAAGTTCTCCAAAATGATTTCCCAGTGTTATTCCCTTTCAACAGGTGCAGTATTGGCACACAAGGGTTATGTCCGTGAGGCTCGGGATGTTTTTGCACAGGTGAGGGAGGCTACAGCGGAAATCAGTGACGTCTGGTTAAACCTGGCACATATCTACGTGGAGCAGAAGCAGTACATAAGTGCCGTGCAGATGGTATGTACCAGACTAATCATTTCACTGTAACTCCTCACATCTGACAATAATAAGTCAATGCCTAATATTCTTACCTTCCAATTAGAACATAGACTACAGCATAGAAACAGGCCCTTTGGCCTCCAATGTCTGTGCCAAAAATGCTGTCAAATTAAACTAATCCCTTCTGTCTAAACGTCTGCCTGAAGAGCATATCTCCAATGCTTGGCACGTGCCCATATGCTTTCTCAATTTTCAGGCACAGAATTAATATAAGATTAATTAACCAGCTGTACTGACGACACCAGATCTTAGTATATCTCTTTAAACTACTGTAAGGGAGCTGTATTTCCCACATTAGGAACGCCAGACATGTGGACACCCTGTACAAACGAATGAGCATTTGGGATACTCACGGTATGAATGGTGGGAATGAGGCTTTTCCATGTGCCATCTCTCCCATCCCTACCTCCAAGACCCAAGGGGCCCGGGTGGGGCAGAGCTGGAGATGCTGCGCAGACTCACTCACTCACTCACTGACTTAGTGAGTGAGACCAGCTGATGGTCACTCTTCACGCCCCTACTTTCTCTCGTGTCACTGCTGTTTCCGTGACCCTCTCTCACACATGGAATTATGTTTGTCAATTTCAGATGATAACTTTATGTCCTTAAACAAAAGAGAAGGCCTGCGGTTGCGGGGCCTAGCTGCTTACTCCTGATCCTAATTCAGTATTGGCTGTCTCACTCGGGCTTTGTTATGGAACGTGTTTGGGGATCAGCAATGGGTGAGATCCGCTGTGATGGAGCCCATTGCCCGCACCCAGTGACAACACACAGAAGTAGGTAATTCCCAATGTACTGTATTCTGGCACCTCAAAGGGAAAAGAGAAAATCAAAGTAATGGCCAAAAGAACTAGAGTGGAGATAAGAAACTTTTCATGCAGCAAGTTGTGATTCTGTAATATGCAGTTTGAAAGGGCAGTGGAAACAGATTCACCAATCTCGTTCACAAGTTCACAAACTAAGTAATTAGAAAATAATTGTGAACAACTGGGAAGGACCCAGCAGTGGATCAAAGCAGAATGTGAAGAAGGATCCCGACCCAAAACAACGTCCATCCATGCCCTCCACAGATGCTGCCTGATCTGCTAAATTCCTCCAGCACTTTGTTTTTTTGCATTGGATCAAATGTACAGCTTTTCAAAATGGTCAACAGAAGAAAACCTACTTATTAACACTTTTCACAACCATTAGACATTGCAAGGCACTTTCTATCTCTATTGGAGCCCTAGTAATGGTAGATGAGTAATGTGTTCTTTTGTTTTGGCCAGTATGAAAATTGCTTGAAGAAGTTTTACAAGCACCAGAGCACTGAAGTTCTGCTCTTCCTAGCGAGGGCTTACTTCAAATGCGGCAAACTTCAAGAATGCAAACAGACTTTGCTGAAGGTAATTTTTATTTTCATTGCGAAAGACTTAAGTTCAGAGGCTAAGCGTCTTACCTACAAAACACTCAGTATAAATAGAATCATACGGAGGGGGTTATTGGCTTGTTAATATGTTTCAGCTAAAAATATAACTTTCAGGTGCAAGAATAGGATAGAAATTAGCCCAAAAGATGCACGTTCTACATGTCCCATGCACATCACACCTCACCTTCTTCCTTTCATCTTGTTTGCAAATTCTTTTGTTACTTCTTCACATGAGCACTCAGATTACTGTGCACTTCTGTTACTCGATATTGTAGTGGGTTCCACTTGTAATCATTCTACGCCACTTGGCTGGTTTCAATCCCTGTGCCAGAATTTTGACTTGGTTCTTGGGTCGTAGTCGTAAAGCCACATAGCACAGAAACTGGCTCTTCAGCCCACCCGGAACATGCCAACCAAGTTGACACACTGGACTAGTCCCATTTGCCTGTATTTGGCCCATATCCCACTAAATCATTCCTATCCGTATATCTGTCCAAATGTCTTTCAAAAAGCCAACTTGCAACATTCATAGAGCCCGTGTCACAAATGTCATTACAACATTTGATAATTCATCGATTTTAGTTCCATGTGGTTCTTAAGTCCGGAGCAGAATTATGCCATGTGGCTCATCGTTTACCCTGCCATTCAATCATGGCTGATTTATCTTTCTCCCTCATCCCATTCTCCCACCTTCACCCCGTAACCCCTGACACCCATATGCGGGTGTCTTCGGTGTGAAGTGGAGCTGGCATTTTATTTTAGCCAATGTTGTTCGCATTCTAAGATGAGGAAGATTTTCAACTCGTCTTTTATAACACTAGTTTTGCCAGGTTAATGTCCCTCTGCTCGGACATGTTGAAAATTGATACACTTGTGTTCTCGCCAGAATAAAACAGTACAGGAATTGAACCTGGGATGTTTGTAATCTGGACCCAGCTGCAACCATGCCGTTAAAGTTAAAATGTTGGCATGTTGACCATAATATTTCTCCGATGTGCATAGACTCTCCATGGAAGATGAGGAGTTCAGTACTTGAGTAACCAAAGGAATGATTTATGTTCACAGGCCAGACACGCAACACCTAATGACACCGTGCTCATGTTTAACATGGCCCTGGTCTTGCAGAGACTGGCTACGTCAGTCCTGCGAGATGAAAAGAGCAATCTGAAGGCCGTATTGAACGCAGTCAAAGAACTGGAACTTGCCCATCGGTAAGATGTGTAACTTGGAGTTAACAGCATGAACCCAGGGATAAGTTCCTGCCATGAGTTCTAATTCTGCAACTTGCATATTACAGGTACTTCAAATATCTCAGCAATGCCGGAGATAAGATGAGGTTTGACTTGGCTCAAGCTGCAGCAGAGGCCAGGTATGTGTCTGATGACACCCAATAGCCCGCATTTGCTCTCATTTACTTTTGGGCTGTGGAATTGCTTTTCAAGACTGATGTTTGTCACTGATACATAGTTGCCTGAGGCTGTGTTTGATTTAGCTGAACATATAGTTGGTATTAAAGAGAGCAGCTAAGACTTGATAGTATTGACATTGGGATTGTGAATGGGCTCAGAGTGGAGAAAGGCAAGAGCTTCTCTTCAATATGGAGGGAGGAAGGGGAGGTACAATGGAGAAGAAGATGTGGGGATGTTGAAAGTGCTGAATTGCTTGGGATGCCTCATGGCAAAACAAAGTGCTGGAAGAACTCAATGGTTCAGACAGCGTATGTGGAGGGATTGGGCAGGCAACATTTCGGGTCGGAACCCTCCACAGATGCAGTCTGACCCGTTTCCTTCAGCACTTTGTGTTACGATAAAGATTCCAGCATTTTTAATTTTTTGTGTCAACATATGCTATTGTCCTTGCTATTGCTCCATGCTGATTTTGTAGATATGTTGGAAACAAGACTACTAATGGGAATTCACAAGGAAAGGAATACTTGAGGCACAATATTCCCAAGCACCAGCTGTCCCTCATTTACACAGTGTATTGTTAGCTGCGCAAACATGGAGGTTGTGATAGATTAAGGTAGCAAATTTTTAAATTGAGACATTGCTTAACTGGGATACTGCAATTCTCATGGTTCGCCAACATGTCCCAGCAACACTAGTCCCACCTGCCTGCGTTTGGTCCATATCCCTCCAAACTTGTCCTATCCATGTACCTGTCTAACTTTCTTAAACATTGGGATAGTCCCAGCCTCAACTACCTCCTCTGGCAGCTTGTTCCATACACCCACCATCCTTTGTGTGAAAAAGTTACCCCTCAGAATCCTATTAAATCTTTGCCCCTTCACCTTGAACCTATGTCCTCTGGTCCTCGGTTCCCCTACCCTGGGCAAGAGATTCTGTGTATCTACCCAATCTATTCATCTCATGATCTTATGCACCTCTATAAGTTCACCCCTCATCATCCTGTGCTCCAAGGCATAGAGACCCAGCCTCCTCAGCCTCTCCCTATAGCTCAGACCCTCTAGTCCTGGCAACACCCTCGTAAACCTTCTCTGATCCATTTCAACCTTGACAATAACTTTCCTAGAACATGTTGACCAGAACTGAACACAATAAAGAATTATAAGAAGTTGGTCTTGAACTTGGAGGTCATGGTTGCAGGCTCCTGCAGGTTCTTGATGGTAGCAGTGAGATGAAAGTGTGGCCATGGTGGCCTGAACCTGTGAGGAGGTCAGTACCTGTGATGGAGCAGGCAGCGTCCACCACTCTCTGCAGTCTCCTTTATTCCTGGGCGTTGCCGAACGAGGCCGTGACGCATCCAGTCATTATGTGCTCCATATTTGTCGACATACCGAATTTGTAGTCTGTGTGTTTCAGGCAGTGTTCTGATCTGATGAGCCAGGCCCAATACCACGTGGCCCGCGCACGGAAGCAGGATGAGGAGGACCGTGAACTGCGCTGCAAGCAGGAGCATCAGAAGGAGATGCTGAGGATGCAGATGGTCAAGGAACAGGTTAGTGCAACCACTAAATGTCTCCATACGACAGAGCTTCAGTGTTGGGGAAGAGTGGAGTAATAAGCAAGGAAATGCCCTATGGCCCAATGCCAATTTCTGAATTTATGGTCATGTTTAGTCAGGAAAGAATGTTGCAAGTGAGCCAGCGGTGATGTCTGAGCTGTGATCGTTTAGCCTTTGAACACTGGGATAAATGGCAGAACAACAACTGGAAGGATTTCGATCTTTGTAAACCTAAAATTTCATCTGGTTTATTTAGAAGCAAAGCAGGGAGTTCTTTATCGTGTCCTGAGGACAACAGTTAATTTTCCAACACTATTACCAGAAGAAGAGAGACACACAAAACTACAGTTGCTGGAATCTTGAGCAAAAAAAACCTCAAGATGGAGGAATTCAGCAGGTCAGGCAGCATCTGTGGAGGGAATGGACAGACGGCATTTTGGTTCAGGAGCACCCTTTTTCAGACTTGCCATAAAAAAGATTGTTTGCTCCTTATGTTACAATTGGTGTTATCTCGTTATGCACAAATGGATTTCTGCACTACTCACGTTGCAGCTGTTGCAACAATTCAAAAGTACTTTGTTGGCTGTGCCATCCTTTAGGACATCCACTAGCCCCAGAAACCTGACTGATTTTGACTTTGACTACACCAACTTATTTTAGGAGCTGAAAACACTTTGTCTCATCCTCTCTCAACCTTTCTCTTTCCCCCTCCTCCCATCCATTTAACCCCAAATAGGAGGATAAGAAGCAAAAAGAGTTAAATGAGCAACGGAAGTTGTTGGAGCAGCGCAGCCAGTTCTTGGAGAAAACCAGGAGCTTGTTGGTGTTTAATGAAGAGATGGAGACATCCAAAGAAAAGAAGAAGGGTGGAGGAGGAAAGGTAAGATGAAAGCTCAGATATTTATAGCACTTAGAGTTAAGACAAACTATTTTACCCGAGCAGTTCTCTCCCTGCATAAGTCAACAGCTCCAGTTATCATGTAGAGCTTTGGTAATAATATTTGTAACCACTTCCTGTCTGTCCAATGCCTTTTATGAATGTATCACTTTACTGTATTTCTCTTGGCATGTTTGCAATTGTATTTTCCTTAGGATGTTTAATTTACTATAAACATTTTGTGTTGGGTAATGTTTTTTTATCATCTTAACACTCGTTGCTTGTTTCCTGTTCTGAGTAAATTGTGTCTTTCACAGCGTGCTAAGAAAGGAGAATTTGAAGAATTTGTTAACGATGACTCAGATGATGATTTGTCTCTGCCCAAAAAGAAGAGGAAGCAGAGAGCAAGTGGAAGTGAAAATGAAGGTGGGGATGAGGATGGTGATCGAAAGCAGAAGAAGAAGAAAAGGAGAAGGTACGTAGGGCCACAAGCCTGGGGGGTTGTGCTCATTACAAGAAAGCCACCACCACAGATTTGCTGAGCGTAACACTGTGCTTCACTAGTGATTGAACCTTTTGAAGAACTATCGAAGAAAATAAATGAGGATTAGCGCATTTGATATGTGTAGGAAAGAACTGCAGATGCTGGTTTAAATCGAAGACATAAAATGCTGGAGTAACTCAGCGGGACAGGCAGCATTTCTGGAGAGAAGGAATGGGTGACGTTTCGGGTCGAGACCCTTCTCCAGACTGATGTCAGGGGAGTGGGCGGGTGGGACTGAGAGAATGTAGTTGGACAGTAATACTGGTGGGAGAACTGGAAAGGGGGAGGGGATGGAGAGAGAGGGAAAGCAAGGGCTATTTGAAGTTAGGGAAGTCAATGTTCACACCGCTGGGGTGTAAGCTACCCAAGCGAAATATGAGGTGCCATTCCTCCAATTTGTGCTGGGTCTCACTCTGACAATGGAGGAGGCTCAGGACAGAAAGGTCAGATATGGAATGGGAGGGGGAGTTAGAGTGCTGAGCAACCGGGAGATCAGGTAAGTTAAGGGCGGACTGAGCGGAGGTGTTCAGCGAAACGATCAGCAAGCCTACACTTGGTCTCGCCGATGTACACTAGTGGACACCTGGAACAGCGGATGCAGTAGATGAGGTTGGAGGAGGTGCAAGTGAACCTGTGCCTCACCTGAAAAAACTGTTGGGGTCCTTGGATGGAGTCGATGGAGTAAAGGGACAGGTGTTGCATCTCCAGCAGTTCCGTGGGAAAGTACCTGGGGAGGGGATGGAAAGGGATGAGTTGAACAGTCTCTGCGGAAAGCAGAAAGGGGTAGACCCGGTAAGATGTGGCCTGTAATGGGATCCCGTTGGAGGGGGCGAAAGTGTTTGAAGGATTATAGAAACATAGAAAATAGGTGCAGGAGTAGGCCATTCGGCCCTTCGAGCCTTCACCACCATTCAATATGATCATGGCTGATCATTAAACTCACTATCCTGTACCTGCCTTCTCTCCATACCCCTGATCCCTTTTGCCATAAGGGCCACATCTAAATCCCTCTTAAATATAGCCAATGAACTGGCTTCAACTACCTTCTGTGACAGAGAATTCCAGAGATTCACCACTCTCTGTGTGAAAAATGTTTTCCTCATCACGGTCCTAAAGGAATTCCCCCTTATGCTTAGATTGTGACCCCTTGTTCCGGACCTCCCCAACATCGGGAACAATCTTCCTGCATCTAGCCTGTCCAACCCCTTAAGAATTTTGTACGTTTCTATAAGATCCCCCCTCAGTCTTCAAAATTATATCGAGTACAAGCCGGGCCTATCCTGTCTTTCCTCATATGAAAGTCCTGACATCCCAGGAATCAGTCTGGTGAACCTTCTTTGTACCCCCTCTATGGCAAGAATGGATTTCCTCAGATTTGGAGACAAATCTGTATGCAATACTCCAGGTGTGGTCTCACCAAAACCCTGTACAACTGCAGTAGAACCTCGCTGCTCCTATACTCAAATCCTTTTGTTATGAATGCTAACATGCCGTTTGCTTTCTTCACTGCCTGCTGCACCTGCATGCCTACTTTCTATGATTGGTGTACCATGACACCCAGGTCTCGTTGCATCTCCCCTTTTCTTAATCTGCCACCATTCAGATAATAGTCTACCCTCCTGTTTTTGCCACCAAAGTGGATAACCTCACATTTATCCACATTATTACTGCATCTGCCATGCATTTGCCCACTCACCCAGCCTATTCAAGTCACCTTGCAGCCTCCTAGCATCCTCCTCACACCCAGCACTACCCCCCAGCTTAGTGTCATCCGCAAACTGGGAGATGTTGCCTTCAATTCCCTCGTCCAAATCATGGCTGATCATTGGGATGATCAGCCATGATCATATTGAATGGCGGTGCAGGCTCGACGGGCCGAATGGCCTACTCCTGCACCTATTTTCTATGTTTCTATTAATATATATTGTAAATAGCTGGGGTCCCAGCACTGAGCCTTGCAGTACCCCACTAGTCACTGCCTGCCATTCTGAAAAGGACCCGTTTACTCGTACCCTTTGCTTCCTGTCTGCCAGCCAGTTCTCTATCCACATCATACTGAACCCCAATACCGTGTGCTTTAAGTTTATGCTGTATGCGACGGCCGATGGTGTGGAAGGTGAGGACAAGGGGGTCTCTGTCCTTGTTGCGAATGGGGGAAGGAGGAGCAAGAGCGGAGCTCCCTGACATCAGTCTGAAGAAGGGTTTTGACCCAAAACGTCGCCCATTCCTTCTCTCCAAAGATGCTGGCTGTCCCGCTGAGTTGCTCCAGCATTTTGTGTCTAGCGCATTTGATATAATTGAATTGTACCGTGGCAAAGTATTGCCACAATCCCTAATGTCAGATAATGAAGAAAGGAAAAGTTCTCTGTGTCCAAGGGAATGTGGCATTAGATCTAACACTGGTTTCCTAGGAGTTTTAAAAACTTTGGAATTAAACTCCAAATTACATGGTATTAAACTCTATCTGCCATTTCTCTGCCAATATTTCAGCTGATCTATGTCATGCTGTATTTTTTGACAATAAGGAAGGTTTAGAATTCTTTAATGTTTATGTGCTTTATATTTATGCTATTGCATTTAGTGTAATCCTACTCCGTATGAAAAGCAGAGAAGGTGAATGGAGAGAAAGCGTAGGCTAAGTGTTGGGCAGTATTGGTTGATTATTGTCACGTGTACCAAGATACAGTGAAAAGATTTTGTTTGCGTGTTATTCAATCAAATCAAATCACACCATTCATAAGTACAACAGGTGGAGCAAAGAGGAAAATACCTCTTTGCTCTACCTTGTGTTGCAGAATATAGTGTTACAGGTGACAGCGTTCCAGTTACAGAGGAAAGGTCTAGCATCTACAATGTGGTAGATTGGAAGATCGGTACAGCTTCACCACCATTTTCTGGCATCCTTGGTTCCAGGGCCTTGCCATGTAATCTGTGTTGCCGGACCAACAGAGGTCACTGCCAAGATACCTGCCCACAAAGGTGGCCGCGGAAGTCAGCAATGGGAACGAATCTGCCGGCTCCAGCAGGACCGGAGTTCCAGATACCAGCTGCAGTCGGCAAATTCGATCGGTCATGAAAGTCGGCTATGGGAACGGACCTGCTGGCTCTGGCCAGAAGTTCCAGAGACCCAGACGCTGACCCGCCAAACGGCGCAGACGTCCCAATGAGGTCGAGATCAGCCGCCTCACCCAGCCTGGACTTCCTCAAGTGCGCTCTCGTAATCTTATCTGCATTAGAGTTGGTGCCGGACCTCCAGTTGCCGGAAAATTGGTGGTGGACCTGTACTGCATCCCAACAGTGAGGAAGATGCTGTGCCTCATTATGGTGGTAGTGTGTGCGTTCAAGTCTTTGTATCTTCTGCCCGGCAGGAATCAAGGGAAGAGAGAATGACCAGGAGTTTGAATGGTCCTGGACAATGCTGTCGCCTTTTCTGGGGCAGCTTGAAGTGTAGATGGAATCAGTGGTGGGGAGGTTGGTCTGTGGGGTGGCGTATGATGATGTTGCTACTGTTGGTCCTCTGTGTGATCCTTGCAGGATAGCTTGACGTTTCTATTTTGTGTATTTAAAAAAAGATTAAAACTGGGAGCTGGGTAAAGGAGACCATGAAACAGTGGAGTTGGGATGTCAGGAGTGTATCCCAAGGATCTGCATATCTCGCACTTAATTTTGGTATTTCAGAGGTATGGTAATGTAATGTTTTCTTTCTCCTTGGCCATCTGCTCTCTCCTTCCCCATCTCACCCTCCACCCCCTCTCCCACTCAATAGACCCCAGAAACATGCAGAGGATGGCAGTGATGACGAGGAAGCTGCCTCTCGACCTAAGAAACCACGCAAGCCAAAAGCGGGAGAGCGCAAGAAGAAAGAACGGGTTTGTTTCAGTGTCATACGATCGTGGCATTTAAGAGACTTTTGGATTGGCATGTGTATGTGGAGGATTATGGATCCCGTGCAGGCAGAGTTATGTTTGACACTGACATTGTCGGGCAAACGACTTGTCCCTGTGTTGTACTGTTCTCCATAGAGACATACCACACGGAAACAGACTCTTCACCCCAACACGTCCATTGCCTTACACAAACATCTTTTACTTGCTTGCTCCTGGGTTTATATTCCTCCAAGGCTTTCTTATCTATGTCCCAAATGTCGTAACAGTGCTTGACTCTACTTCCCCGGCAGCCTGTTCCATATATTCACCACCCTCTTTGAAAAAGTTTCCCCTCAGGATCATATCAAATCTTTCCCCTCTCGCTCTACACCTGGTTATAGGCTACCCCACCCTGAGGAAAACACTGTGGCTGTTCATCTTATTTATACCTCTTTCTATGATAGCTAATAGATATTTGTGTACACCGTAACTTCAATTCCATAACATTAAATGGGTGCAGCATTTGTAGTTATTTTAACGTCCCGGAGAACCACTTCCCAGAAATATTTCCACTTTTGCAATAATATTGCACGACAATCCACATTATAACCAGCTAGAGAATTAATTCACGTTTTCCAACGTGACCCTTCCACTCGCCACATCTTCCCATCTCCCCCCCTGCGTGCCTTCCGCAAAGACCGCTCCCTCCGCAACTCCCTTGTCAATTCTTCCCTTCCCTCCCGCTCCACCCCGGGCACTTTCCCTTGCAATCGCAAGAAATGCTACACTTGTCCCTTCACCTCCCCCATCCACTCCTTTCAGGGACCCAAGCAGTCCTTCCAAGTCCAACAGAGGTTCACCTGCACCTCCTCTAACCTCATCTGCTGCATCCGTTGCTCCAGATGCCAGCTGATCTACATTGGTGAGACCAAGCGGAGGCTGGGCGATCGTTTCGCCGAACACCTCCGCTCGGTCCGCAATAACCAACCCGACCTCCCGGTGGCTCAGCACTTCAACTCCCCCTCCCATTCCGTATCCGACCTCTCGGTCCTGGGCCTCCGCCACGGCCAGAGTGAGCAACACCGCAAGTTGGAGGAACAGTACCTCATATTCCGTTTCGGGAGTCTGCATCCTCTGGGCTTAAACATTGAATTTTCTCAATTCTGTTAACCCTGGCTGCCTCCTCCCCTTTCCACCTCTCCCTCAGCCCTCGGGCCCTTCTCTCCCTTCTCTCTCTATCTCTCTCCCCCACCCAAGTCGCACTAGCTTCTCATTTTCACACTACAAACAGCTTACAATGGCCTGTTTCCTTTATCATAGATACTTTTTTGCATATCTTTCATTCATTGTTCTTTATCTCTCCACATCACTGTCTATATCTCTCCACATCACTGTCTATATCTCTCGTTTCCCTGATCCCTGACCAGTCTGAAGAAGGGTCTCGACCTGAAACGTCGCCTATCTCTTTCGCTCCTTAGATGCTGCTGCACCCGCTGAGTTTCTCCAGCTTTTTGTGTAACTCCAGAGAATTAATTCCAGCCCCTGATCCATTCTCTTCACTTGCCACTTTATTTCTACCTTTTTATTTAAACAAAGTATTGCTTAGTTTTATTGGGAAAATGTCATGTGATAGAATAACTACCTGTTTTCTCTGTAGGTCAAACCTGAACGGCTCCCGCCTTCCATGAAGGGCAAAATTAAGTCAAAAGCCATCATTTCATCCAGTGATGAATCCTCTGATGAGGGGACACTGAAGATAGCAGAAGGGTAAGTACGTCTAACTCAATAATGCTAGCCTTTCAAATAATAGCTCTGAGTCAATGCAGGGTTATGTGTACCAGCAATTCTACTGTCTAATGTCAGAGTGATTGGGCAAAGAAAATGGGCGACTGTACAGGTTATATGGTGAGAATTTGACAATTTCTCAGGTATTTATAATGTCAGGTTTTCTCCGCGACACAGTTTGATTGCCTGGGCGCGTAAGTCCCCTGATCACATACTCGCTCTCGCTATTAATAGTTTTAGTGTTCCTGCAGTGAGAGGACGCAGAAATAGCAACCCAGGTTCTTAATCCCAACTCCCTGGGAAGCCCCTGCTTGAGAGGGCAATGTTATTAATGAGTAGTGAAAATATAAAATGACAGAATCACAAGCTGTTGGAGGCAGTACACCAACAAGTAATGGAGACTTGTCGCTTCTGGTGAGGGTTGCATTCAAGGTACTGGCTACCGCTCAGCAGTCCAGTGAGAGGACCTCCGTCCGTCCTTCAGGCCTGACTCTGTGAGCCCAGATTTCCTCAGCTCATGTGTGTTGAAGATGGGCACTCCCTTGTCGCTTCATCTGTGACATTGAGCTGCAGAGCAGGAAACATAGAAAATTTGTGCAGGAGCAGGCCATTTGGCCCTTTGAGCCAGCGCCGCGATTCAATATGATCAAGGCTGATCATCCAGAATCCCGTTCCTGCTTTCTCCCCATATCCTTTGATCCCGTTAGCCCTAACAGCTATATCTAACTCTGGTAGGTTTTTCTTCCCACCTTGTCCATGCCGACCAAGTTTGGCATACTGGGCTTGTCCACATTTGCCTGCATTTGGTCCATATCCTCTAACCCCTTCCATCCATAGATCAGACCAAATATCTTTTTAAGTCGTAATTGTATCCATTCTATGGCTTCCTCTGTATCTGGAACATGCTGCCAGATTACCCTTTGAGTGAAAAAGTTGCTCCTGAGGTCCCCCTTAAATCTCTCTCCTCTCACCTTAGGTTTTAGAATCCTCTTGCCTGGGATAAAGATTGTGACTGTTCACTTTATCCATGTCACTCATGATCTTGTGCACCTCAATAAGGTCCTCAACCTCCTGTGCTCCAAAGAAAGAAAAATCCTTGCCTGTCTAACATCTTCCTATAACATGTCTGCAGCACCAAGAACAAGGGAGTGGGACAAATTGGAGAACTTTCAAAGTCATTGCGACAGAGAGAAAGTGCAGCAAGGGGCTATGTCACTGAGTAATTCAACTGTGTGTACCCTATCTAGGGCTCGCTGCGAGGCTGCTCCTTTAGAAAGGAGGTGAGGAGGAACTTTGTTAGTCAGAAGGTAGTTAATCTGTGGAACTCATTGCCACAGAGGGCTGTGGAGGCTAAGTCTGGATATTGTTATGGCAGAGATAGACAAATTCTTGATTAAAACCGGTGTCAAGGGTTTTGGGGAGAAGGCAGGTAAATTGGATCAGGAGGCAGAGATCAGCCATGATTGAATGGCGGAGTAGACTCAATGGACCGAATGGCCTAATTCTACTCCTTGAATTGTGAGCACAGAACCCTTTCATTGGTGATGTACCAGGTGGTGACTGTCAGATCCACACCTAACTCGCGCATCAGTCACGGGCATTCCACAGGATTAGAAAAGGCACAGTGCCTAGAAACAGGGCATTCCTCCCAACCCTGACCAGTTTCCTCCCAGCAAAATCCCCAATATTCCCTTTCCCTCGTGTGTTTATCTAATGGCCTCTGAAATGCATCGTTGCCGCGTGCACGCGAGTTCCACATTCCCGCCACTCTGGGTGCAAGAACATCCTCTGAGTTCCCGGATGGATTAACTGGGGGCCATCGAATGCTATTCACAATGCTGCTTCAACTCTTGCCCACAAGTGGAAACCTCCTCTTTCTGCCCACTCTATCAAAACCCTTCATCACTTTAAAGACCTGCTGACTCATCACTCAGCCACCTTTTTTCACGGAAAAAGAGAATGATTCTGTCAAGTCTGCTCATCTTTTTGCCAGTATATTTACCCTCACATTTCCGGTGTCATTCTAGTAAATCTTTTCTGTATCCTGCCCCCTGACTCCATTTTATAATTTGTTGCCTAGAGTTGTGTGAAGTTTTCTGGGTGGTCTCACCACTGTTCAATTCCTGCTTTTCAATGTTATCCCCCTTTAAATTAGCTGAATTAGTTCTAGCTCCGCCCCAGAGAACCAGGGTCGATCCTGGCCTGGGGTGCTGTCTATGTGGAGTTTGCACATTCTCCCTGTGAACACGCGGGCTTCCTGGGTGCTTCATTTCATCCCACAACACAAAGAGGTGTGGGTTTGTAGGTTAATTGGTCTCTGAATCCCCCTGAGTGTGTAGGGAGTGGATGAGAATAGTGATGTAACGTGGATCTAGTGTGAACAGGTGATCGATGGACTTGTTTCCATGCTGTATCTTTCAATCAATCCGCCTGAATATTGTGAGGTGAGTGTAGCATGAATACCAGTATTGCCTGAGCATTATTTGAGCACAGTTTGAATGCAGTTGCAACGTACGCAGGTGTGGGCAGGGGTGTCCCTAGTACAGTGTATGTGCAGGCTGAGAGCAGAGCTGCAATAACCTGCAATTCCCTCTCCCCAGGAACGCTCGGGACAGTGGTTCGGACGAGGAGCGGGCAGCCGACAGCCGCAGGAAGCGAGTGGTGTCGGAGAGCGAGTCGGAGGAGGGGCAGAAGTCGGGGAGCGTGGGGGGCAGCAGCCCGGGGTCGAGGAGCGGGCGTTCGGCCGCAGCCTCCGACAGCGAGGCGTCGCCGCCGGCCAGCGGGCGGCCAGAGTCTGACCACTCGGGCAGAAGCAGGTCTGCCAGCTCAGCGGAGGAGGATCAGAATGAGTCTCGCCCTGCGTCGCGTGCCTCCAACGACTCAGGCCGCCAGGACTCTGACGAGGAAGGGTCAGTCCAGGGGTCCCCTGCCGAATCCAACCAAGAATCCAACCAGGAGGATGGCCGCCAAGCATCCGTATCTCCCACGCAGTCAGACGATGAGAGCGACTGAGCAACACAGGCCATCGACCGGCTGCTCGTAATCCTGCCGCATTTTGTCCCATCCCAGCGCTGGCTGGATGCTGACGTTCGGGGAGAAATGGTTTACTTTATCAGAAGCTGTGAAGCCTGGCATTTTATTAACCACAGGGGAGGACTCGGCAGACTGTTTGTCACCACATTTTGTACCCGAGATAGCACAGGGACCGGAAGGCAGTCACTTACTGCCACGATGATGAAATGCTCGGAGAATCAGGCAAACTGGTGCCGGCTAGATCTGGTCTGTGGGGAAAAAGAGTAAATATTTTAGGAACTATAGAGATTCAAAAATGTGACCTATGATTTTTTTTTGAAAATCCTTGTAAACGCAGAGAAACGTACAACGTTTGTTTAATAAATGTTTCATCTAAAATGAGTCTCCTGTGGAATAAGTGGGTTGTTCGTATTCAGAAACAAGTGTCCGTGGAATAAATCACACTGAGCAGTAATCAAATAAACAAGGCGTAGAGATGCAATGCTGGAATACAAGGTACTGGAGGAACTCAGTGGATCAGGCAGCATCAGTCGATTGAATTCAGCCTGAAGAAGGGTCCTGACCCAAAATGTCACCTTTCTATTCCCTCCACAGATGGTGTCTGATCCATTGACTTCCACTCGCAATTTTTTTTTTCACTGAAAGAAACAGATTGTTTCGAACACCAGAAACGTGATTGAATGGCTGAGTGGAAGGTTTGTGTGCAAACGTTTCAGAAAAGGACAGCTACTGGCTTTGGAAAGAAGATGACGTAGACAAGGTTTTACAGGAGGGTTGCAGAATTATATAACCATATAACAATTACAGCACCGTAACAGGCCATCTCGGCCCTTCAAGTCCGTGCCGAACAACTTTTTTCCCTTAGTCCCACCTGCCTGCACTCATACCATAACCCTCCATACCCTTCTCATCCATATGCCTATCCAATTTATTTTTAAATGATACCAACGAACCTGCTGCCACCACTTCCACTGGAAGCTCATTCCACACTGCTACCACTCTCTGAGTAAAAAAGTTCCCCCTCATGTTACCCCTAAACATCTGTCCCTTAATTCTAAAGTCATGTCCTCTTGTTTGAATCTTCCCTATTCTCAAAGGGAATTAAATTGGATGCAGTGGTATGTTCCTTAATTCAAGCAATGAACAGCCAAGGAGCATGAACATTCAAGTTATTAAATTTGAATTGAGAAGACAGGAGTGATGGGGGAAAAAAAATTGTAAATTAAAAAAATTCTTCAGAAAATGAAGCGGAGTTGCAGTCTCGTAGACTCCACAGATGAAGTTGGAACAAATACAGATAAAACTTTCGAGAATGTTCCTAGGACTCGAGAGCAGGTTAGGACTTTATTCCTTGGAGAGCAGAAACCTGAGGGGTGATCTTATAACATTGTAAAATCATGAGGGGAGTAGATTATGTGAAAAAGTGAAAAGACTGGGGATTCACCCAGAGAGGATGGTGGGCCTATGAAGCGAGCTGCTGGAGGGAGTAGTTGAGGCAGGTACAATAACATTTAAAAGACATTTGGACAGGTACATGGGTAACAAGGCTTAGAGGGATGTGGACCAAATGTGGGCAATTGGGACAAGCTTGGATAGGCCATCTTGGTCAGCATGGATGAGTTGAGCTGAAGTATCTGTTTCCAAGCTGTATGACCCTGATTCCAAAGGTGGAGCAGAAAGTTGGAATTCTCCAACAATGACAGAGCTGCCATTAGATCCACTGCCAGAGTCCACCCACACACAGGACCCACCTTCATTAGAGGATGATGAGTGAGTAAATAGCGACTCCAAATATGTGGATGACAGAACGCTGAGTTGGGAATGCAATCAACGTCACGGCATGGTGGTGAAACACACCCCATAAGTCATGCATGAATAGGCCATTGGTCCCCCGTCACCTATGTTACTATCCCATATCTTCTGACTCAAACACACGTCTCCACAAACACAATATCTCTAATCCATTAATATCAAAAATCTATCAGAGCAGTGGAGCACAGAAACAGAACCAACTTGTCCTTGCTAACTAATTGGACACTGAGCTGTAAACCCTTCAGAGTCTGAGGAAGGCTTCAGAACCAAAATGTCACCCATACATTTTCACTGGAGATACTGCCTGACCCGCTGAGTTACTCCAGCATTTTGTGTCTGTATCTTCATATCCATATACAGTGCCCTCCACAATGTTTGGGATAAAGACCCGTCATTTATTTATTTGCCTCTGTACTCCACAATTTGAGAGTTGTAATAGAAAAAAATCACATGTGGTTAAAGTGAACATTGTCAGATTTTATTATAGGGAATTTTTATACATTTTAATTTCACCATGTAGAAATTACAGCTGTTTTTATACATAGGACCCCCCCCCCCCCCCCCCCCCATTTCAGGGCACCATAATGTTTGGGACACATTGCTTCACAGGTGTTTGTAATTGCTCAGGTGTGTTTAATTGCCTTCATGCAGGTATGAGAGAGCTCTCAGCACCTAGTCTTTCCATCACCTTTGAAAAATGTTATTGCTGTTTATTTACACGAGGACTAAAGATGTGCCAATGAAAGTCAAAGAAGCCATTATGAGACTGAGTAACAAGAATAAAACTGTTAGAGACATCAGCCAAACCCTTGGCTTACCAAAATCAACTGTTTGGAACATTATTAAGAAGAAAGAGAGCACTGGTGAGCTTACTAATCACAAAGGGGCTGGCAGGCCAAGGAAGACCTCCACAGTGGATGACAGAAGAATTCTCTCCATAAAATGATAAATCCGATAGATCAGAAACACTCTTCAGGAGTCAGGTGCGGATTTGTCAATGACCACTGTCCGCAGAAGACTTCATGAACTGAAATACAGAGGCTACGCTGCAAGATTAAAATCACTGGTTAGCTGCAAAAATATGATGGCCAGGTTACAGTTTGCCAAGAAGTACTTAAAAGAGCAAGCACAGTTCTGGAAAAAGATCTTGTGGACGGATGAGACGAAGATTAGCTTATATCAGAGTGATGCCAAGAGCAAAGTATGAGGGAGAAGGAACTGCCCAAGATCCAAAGCATACCACCTCATCTCTGAAACACGGTGGTGGGGGTGTTATGGCCTGGGCATGTATGGCTGCTGAAGGTACTGGCTCACTTATCTTCATTGATGATACAGCTGCTGATGGTAGCAGCATAATGAATTCTGATGTGTATAGACACATCCTGTCTGCTCAAGTTCAAACAAATGCCTCCAAACTCATTGGCCAGCGGTTCATTCTACAGCAAGACAATGATCCCAAACATACTGCTAAAGCAACAAAGGAGTTTTTCAAAACTAAAAATGGTCAATTCTTGAGTGGCCAAGTCAATCACCCGATCTGAACCCAATTGAGCATGTCTTTTATATGCTGAAGAGAAAACGGAATGGGACTAGCCCACAAAGCAAGCATAAGCTAAAGATGGCTGCAATACAGGCCTGGCAGAGCATCACTGGTGATGTCCATGAATCGCAGACCAGGCAGTCATTACACGCAAAGGATATGCAACAAAATACTAAACATGACTACTTTCATTTATATGACATTGCTGTGTCCCAAACATTATGGTGCCTTGAAATGGGAGGGGGGGAACTATGTATAAACACTGCTGTAATTTCTACATGGTGAAACATAAATGTATAAAAATGGGCTTTATTAAAATCTGACTGTGCACTTTAACAACATGTGAATTTTTCTATTACAAATCTCACATTGTGGAGTACAGAGGCAAATAAATAAATGATGGGTCTTTGTCCCAAACATTATGGATGGAGTCCACTGTGTGTCCAAATAAAAGTTTAAATTGTTTTCTCTTCTGAGTGAAAAACTGGGGTGGGATTCTGGATCATTGATCTACAATTGGCTGCTGATCCCATCATGTAACCCACTCTGTTCCTCGAGGAGCACTTAAGCACCTTCCACCTCCCCTCGCCCCCCATTTGTGCTCTCTCTGCATCTGGTCCTGTGCTCCCATTTAAACATAGAACAGCCTGGCATAGGCCCGCAATGCCTGTGTTTAAAAAAAAAATGATGACAGGTTATCTCTGCCTGCACATGATCCTTATCCCTCCATATCCATGTACACATCTAAAAGCCCCTTCAACACCACTATCATATCTGCCTCCACCACTCCTGACAGCAAATTCCAGGCAATCATTGCCTTTTATGTTAAAAAAAAAGCCCTTCACAGCTCCTTTAAACATTGCCCCTCTCACCATGATGCAGTGCCTTCTTGGCATTGATATATCTACCAGGGGAAAACCATTCTGACTGTCTATCTATGCCTCACGTAATTTTAGATACTTCTACTAGATCTCCCCTCACCTCTGATGCACAAAAAAAACAATCCAGACTTGTCCAATCTGTCATGGCTAATACCCTCTGCTCCACACAGTGTTTTAGCTCCCAGCTTTTGCAACATTGTAAATCACCTAAATCTGACCGCCTGCAGCTGCACCTCCTCAATGCCAGCATAGTGCGTCGACAGTCCAGGCGTAGAGCTGTGTGACACACTCACTTGTTGACTCAGTGACATGGGTTTTCTGTGGCACCAGTTGGTCTTTACCTGCTTTGGGAGGCCAGTTTAGCAGCGTTACAGAAGCCGCCACCAATTTAAAAATGCAAAATCGGAATCTTCAACATTAACATTTGTTGGAAATTCGAATCAAGGGATTCAGGGCAAAGGTGGAAAACTGCAATTGTAGTTTCTGGAACGCCCACCATGTGGTGCATTTGAGCCACCTGCAGAAACATTCTCTGTAAACAGAAGGCACAAAATGCTGGAGTAACTCAGCAAGACAGGCAGCATCTCTGGAAAGAAGGCATGGGTGAAATTTCAGGTCAAGACCCTTCTCCCTGTAAGCCATTCTTGTCTCCATCCACATATCTCACCAATCACTGTGGGAGGGGCAGTACTGAGGGGCGCCGCACTATGGAGGGTGCAAAGGTCTAAGTGCAGGGGTCAATATTCACCAACAATCGCTGACCTGATCATTTACTTTGTTTGAACTCTGGGCCAGTTGCCGTAAGTGTGAGCAGCAGATTCACTGAAACATTCCAATTGGAGCCATGAGGGTTGAGAGATGAATGTGTCCGGATGCCAAGGTGGGATTTGAGGGGGGGATTTCCCCAGTCATTCCATCCACAAGTCAGAGTCGATTGAAGGACCGTTCTGTTACTCTACTGGGTCTGTGCAAGGCACATGGTGGTGAATTGGGTCTGCCAGGAGTTATACAGCAGGGAAATAAGCCCTTCGGCCCATTGAGTCCATGCTGAACAATAACCATCCATTCATACTAATCCTATTTTATTCTCATTAATCCCCCTAGATTCTAGCCCTCGTTCACAAACTTGTGGAAATTTACAGTGGCCAATTAACCTACTGACCTGCGTGTCTTTGGGAGGAAACTGAATACCCATGGAAAACCCCTGAGATCAAAGGGAGAACGTACAAACCACACTGACAACACCAGAGGTCAGGATCGAACCTGGGTTTTTGGAGCTGAGAGGCAGCAGCTTTACCCAACTGCAACACCCATTGGTTGTCTCCATAAGCTGCCTGGTCACTAGTCATGACCAGTCAACCATTCCTTTCCTCTTCCCTCAGAGAAGGTTCTTGCAGTCCTTTAGTGGACCCCACCACCTCTGACATCCCTGCTCCTGAGTTAGACCAGGAGTACCGATTAGGAAAAGGGGAGATGCAACGTGACCTGGGTGTCATGGTACACCAGTCATTGAAAGTAGGCATGCAGGTGCAGCAGGCAGTGAAGAAAGTGAATGGTATATTAGCATTCATAGCAAAAGGATTTGAGTATAGGCGAAGGGAGGTTCTACTGGAGTTGTACAGGGTCTTGGTGAGACCACACCTGGAGTATTGTGTACAGTTTTGGTCTCCAAATCTGAGGAAAGACATTCTTGTGCTAGAGGGAATACAGAGAAGGTTCACCAGACGGATTCCTGGGATGGCAGGACTTCCATATGAAAAAAGACTGGATAGACTCGGCTTGTATTCGCTAGAATTTAGAAGGAAGAGGGGGGATCTTATAGAAACGTAGAAAATTCTTAAGGGGTTGGACAGGCTAGATGCAGGAAGATTGTTCCTGATGTTGGGGAAGTCCAGAACAAGGGGTCACAGTTTAAGGATAAGGGGGAAATCTTAAGACCGAGATGAGAAAAACATTTTTCACACAGTGGTGAGTCTCTGGAATTCTCTGCCACAGAAAGTAGTTGAGGCCAATTCATTGGCTACATTTAAGAGGGAGTTAGATGTGGCCCTTGTGGCTAAAGAGTTCAGGGGGTATGGAGAGAAGGCAGGTACGGGATACTGAGTTGGATGTTCAGCCATGATCATATTGAATGGCAGTGCAGGCTCGAAGGGCCGAATGGCCTGCTCCTGCACCTATTTTCTATGTTTCTATGTTACCTGGAGCAGCTCTGGCTAACTAGTGGATGAACCAATCTGGAGAGAGGGCAGCAGACCTCAATACAAATGACTCCTGGTCCAATGGGTTAAGTGAGTTTTGGAAGGCAGATTATTATCGGAGTGGTGTCAAGTTAGGAAAAGGGGAAGTACAACAAGATCCAGGTGTCCTTATACATCAGTCACTGAAAGTAAGCATGCAGGTACAGCAGGCAGTGAAGAAAGCTAATGGCATTTTGGCCTTCATAATAAGAGGGGTTGAGTAAAGAGGTCCTTCTGCAGTTGTACAGGACCCTGGTTAGACCACACTTGAAGTATTGTGTGCAGTTTTGATCTCCAAATTTGAAGAAGGACATTCTTGCTATTGAGGAAGTGCAGCGTAGGTTCATAAACTTAATTCCAGGGATGACGGGACTGTCATATGTTGAAAGAATAGAGCAACATTTTAGCCCTATCATGTATCGTTTGGCGTAATTTCAGGATCACATGGCCTCACACAGCTAGACTAAGTGGGACCCATCGGGTCCCTGTCACATGGGAGGCCTGGACCCCCAACGCAATATTCCACCACTCATCCATAGCCCCCACGGGAGGCCTGGTCCGCCAACACAACCCGTTACCCAAGGTAATATTCCACCACTCACTGTTTGCTCCAACGCAACCCGCTCCCCCACCACAATATTCCACCACTCACCCATAGCCCCCAACTGTGCAAGGGCTGCTCATTTTGCATTATTCAAAATTCAGTGTACTTGACTTTAAAATATATATTTTTAAATGCACCCTCCCTCTGTGCTGCCAGAAATTTAAAAAAAAGGGATAGCAACATTGCAGCTTGCAATTACACTTGGTAGCACTGGCAGCCTGACAGGACCAAAGATACTAGAGGAGCTGCAGTGAAGAATTATTTCTCAAATCTTCACTTTTAAAATTAAAAAATGTGAAATAACTTGTGAAATATCAAATCAATCTGAATAATAATAATAATAATAATAATATATCTTATTGTCATTGCAGAGGTACAACAAGATTTGGTATGCAGCTTTCTTCTGATGTAATAACTTAATTAGCTAAAAATTTAGACACCTAGAGAAACAAGATTTTAAAAAAAGTTAAAACAATATAAAGTGCAAATAGGTCTGTGCTGGGTCGATGTGTCATGTGACCATCCAAGGTAGACAGTTCATTTGAGGGGGGGGGGGGGGGGGGGGGGGGGGCACTCAGCAGGGCCGGTTCAGAGCAGCTATGGCTCTGGGGATGAAGCTGTTCCTAAGTTTGGAGGTGCGGGCGTAGAAGGCCCTGTAACGTCTGCCGGATGGTAGAAGTTCGAACAGACTATTGCAAGGATGTGAGGAGTCTTTGTGAATGCTGATGGCCTTCCTGAGGCAGTCGTTGATGTGCCTTCTTGACCAGCGCCATGTGAGGTCCACACTATCCCCGTTGATAAAGATTGGAGCGTATTCCCCATTATGTGTCCTTCTGAAGTTAATAATCAGCTCCTTGGTCTTAGAGGTGTTTAGGGACAGGTTGTTACCTGAGCATCAGTCCGTCAGGTTCTGCACCTCTGCTCTGTTGTTTATTTCATCACCATTGGTGATCAGCCCGATCACCGTTGTGTCGTCTGCAAACTTGACAATGGTGTTGGTGTCGATTGCAGGAACACTGTCGTGTGTGAACAGGGAGTAGAACATAGGGCTCAGTACACAGCCCTGTGTTGTGCCGATAATCAGGGTTATAGTGGAGGACAGGTGTGGGCCCAGTATCACTGCATGCAGTCGCTCCGTCAGGAGATTCAGGATCCAGTCGCTTATCGAGGAGCTGAGGCCTAGCTGTTGGAGTTTGGTGGGGATGACCGTATTGAAGGCAGAGCTATAGTCTATGAAGAGCATCCTCACATACGTGCTCTGTCTTTCCAGGTGAGTCAGGATAGTGTGAAGAGCCAGATATGGCATCCTCTGTGGATCTATTTGCCCTGTATGCAAATTGATGAGTCTTTGAGGCAGGGATGCTGGATTTGATGTGTGAGAGGAACAGCCTTTCAAAGCACGCCATGGTTATTGGAGTTAAGGCAACCAGACAGTAGGTTGTGGGGCTGGTGGAGTCAAGGGATATGAGGAGAAGGCAGGCATGGGTTATTGATAGCGGATGATCAGCCATGATCATATTGAATGGCGGTGCCGGCTCAAAGGGCCAAATGGCCTCCTCCTGCACCTATTTTCTACGTTTCTATGTTTATTCCCATGCACTATAGCAATGGGATCGAGAAGGCAAAAAAGATCAGCCATGATCGACTCAATGGATCATATGATGTAATTGTGCACGCGGAATACAGGAGGTTGAGGGGTGATTTTATTGTGGTGCATCTTTGCCTGGGGGTAAAGGAATCAAGAACTAGAGGGCACAGGTTGAAGGGAAAGATTTAATAGGAAACAGAGGGGCACTTTTTTTTCAGACCAAATGCAGGTACTTGGCTCCAATTATGGCCAACACAGACAAGTCTGCAGCAGCTGATAGTTGGGGAATCTTGTTAACTGGGGTCCCTCCGGCAAATAATTGCACAACACATGTACATAACAAGCTCTCAACCAATAACACATTTTATTGTGAACTTTAGCGTTGTCTCATGCAAGGTTTCCTTGGATATTAACAAGAAAAGGTTTGAGTAATCCAGTGTCTGGCATCTGCCGGGATGAAGAGGTTACTTCTGTGACCCTGCGAGCGACAGGAGGAAGGAGACTTTACTGGCTTCCAGCTGAAGATCGTAATTAAAAGACAGCAGCAAAGGCAGAACCTTGTGTCCAATTCTGGAAGGTGCCTGCATACAAGTCTTTCATAAAACAGAGCATACAACCAGAAGATGCAGTGAAGGAGAGTTAGAATAAAATGATTAATTTTAAGATAGCCTCAGCACTGGAACTTCGAATTCTACCATCTAAATGGATGGATTGAAAACCATGGGTGAAAGGACGGACAGAAGTCTGGATTAATAACCCAAATTTCAAACGGCACCAGAAGAGTTCTGGAATTTAAATTAAATGCAAAACAAAATCAAGTGGCTATAAGGCTAACCGACAACCACAAAAATTCATTAGTGCACCATTGTGCACTATGAAACTGTCCATCAATACAGATCATCAAATTTCTAAAAAATGAACGAGTCTCTTCTTCCCTCCAAATTCAGATTGCAAGAGTCTTGCACATGCATCAGCGCATTTCATCAGACGATCATCAACAATGCAAGACGGAGCTTCTCCAAGTGGCCATGGAGTCGAGGATGTCAACATATCACCTGGCCTGGTTGACCACTGCAACTCTGATCACATGCTGCTGCCAGGACAACGGGCCATTATCGCCAAGACTTACTTTTTTTTAAAAATAAACAACTTTGGACTTGAAGAAACAATCCTGAAAGGTGGTGACCCGTATAGCCAGTCTTACACTATTGTACTTGGTATCAATGTGCCTAATGTATAGTAGGATTGTCACAGATCTGTATGAAATGACTTTACTGAACTCGGGTACATGTGACAATAAAGTACTATTGAATCATTGATGTTAGGAATTTTAATGTCAATGCCAAGCAAATGTTTTTATTAAATTGCAAAAAAACTTGCATTTAAATACATTCAAAAATACCTTGATCCGATGCATTTATCACTTCCCTTTCCCAATCTTGGCAGACATGCAAAAGTTGGCAAACGCATACACCAAGCACAGCCTTCATTCGGTCTGTCTCACACCAAAACTGTAAAGCAACATGCATCAACCATGGAAATGCATTTTAAACAGCATGTTAGTCAAATCTGCAGCCACAATAAGCCAGTAAGCTACCATCACACCCACTTCCCACAGATCTGACTGGTGATTTTCTCCTATACCATAAGATACATGCTCTGCCCAAATTTTAGAGGCGTCCTTAGCTAGAACATGAACAAGCAAATATCTGGTCTTATCCTTCAACTTGTATACAAGAAACAATCAACAGGAAAATAAAGCCATCAAGTATCACAATGTTTATTATAGATACAAGTTACTGTATATAAAATCAGGGCATGTGAACAAGTAGTGAACAACTTGATAAATTAAGTAGGCTTCATTTTGTTACTATCACACACGAGGGGTCAAAGAAAAGTTAGTTCCATTAATTTCACCATTGAATTTTTCCTCCCGCCTTAACAAGCACTTTAAAGTCCTTTACCAGGGCACAAGCTAGCATTGTGCAAGTAAATGAGAGATTAAAGACTCGCATATGCCCAGTATGCAGGATTTAAAGCATGGTTAACCCTGGCACGTACCTTAAAGCCCAAAAAGTGGAGGTAGAAATACAGGCAAATTAATGTTACAGCTGCAACCCCTTGATTACAGTTTCCAATTTATTTTGTTTTTAAACAATCCAAGGGAAAAGAAATCAAATATTGCAACGACTCAAGTATTTTGCTGAGCAAAGTGCATTTCTACAGTGTCTTGGTGTTGCTATTCAGTTTTTAAAATAACCAATGTAGAACAGCAGCCAACAGCATTGTCTTCATTATAACTACCGCTCGCACCGAGTAAATTTAGGGTTCAGTTATTGCATGCTATTCATAGGTCATGAAGTTGCCTAAAAAGGTACTGTAATCTTACGATTCAATGGTACACTACGCTTAAGACATACACTAAAGGTTATGCAGAAGTTGAGCCATGAACATGCTCCTGCGCTAAATACTGCAACAGTGGAATGAATCTCTGCAGTGGTTGGGATGAACGTAGTTACATCACAGCAACAGTATATTTGCACAAGTTTAAGGCTTTGGCCGATTTCAGTCACCCTCTTCCTCCTCAGATTCTTCCTCCTCTGCAGTTTCCAGCCAGGTTAGCCACTGATTCACCTGCAAAAAAAAATAATAAATCCATTATCATTCATCAATTCAATAGGGACTTACTCTGGCCAAAGGCTGGAATGCAGAATGAAGACCACAAGGCTGGGTTTCAACAGCCTCAGGTAAAGATAGTTCCAACCTCAGCTTGCTCATTTATCATTGGCAATCATTCACCAAACCAACCCACATTCACTTACACCCCATTATATCATCCTTGATATACTTGCTTTGACACTTGGTAAAAAAACATGCAAATAATTCCAAGGCCTTAAAGAATGATGAACATTTACAGAAATCCAGAAGAATCCATCAACACAAGAACTGATAAGACATGCACCACAGTTCAGTTACCTGAAACAAAGCTTTGCCTTTTCCTGGGAACTCCTGGCTGATATCCTCTTTCCACGCTAAGAAGGCTTCCTCTTCTATTATTTCCATGTCATAAAAGTTCACAAAGAAGCGCAGTAACATACCTGTGAATTAAGCAGTTCCAAGGTCAACACACACTACACTGGATGCAACTTAACTGCCACTTCCGAATTCCAATTCCACTGGTTGCACAAACGTATACAAATATATAAATCCAGCTTCCGTTTCATATTAATTTCATGTCGCAAGAGAGAACTCAAGCCAGAATTTGTTGGTGGGAACCTACCTTTAGGGAAGTTGTGATTGTAGCAGTGCACCTGCAATGCGTATAGGGCGCTAACCTGCAGCTCCGTGTGATCGTGCAGGAACTTTTGCATTACTGGCTTAAAGGACAGGAGCAGCTGCTTCTCAAGTTCTAACACTTCCTTGGAAGGAACACCTGTTGGGTCAGCACTTTCAGCTGGGGCCATCTTAGAAATATGTTGCAAGAAGCTGCAAGAGGAGGAAACAGTTCATGGAAACATGCAATTCAACATTAATTCATTTTTTAACATCTCTCCGTTTGCTGGTGATTTATTCTCAAAGACGACAAAAGTAGGAACTGCAGATGCAGATTTATGAAATGGCGCTGGAGTAACTCAGAGGGTTAGGCAGCATATCTGGGAAAACACGTTTCAGGTGAGGACCCTTGGAGTCTCAAGGGGGATCCAGAGCCAAAACGTTACCCGTCCATGTTCCTCAGATTCTGCCTGACCTGCCGAGTTAATCAAGCAATTTGTCGCCTCAGAGATTGTGCAGTTTATCCAGCCAAACACTCGCAATAGTAACATAACAGAATTCTGGGACTCCATTGAACAGGAATTGTCTACAAACATCTCTTTTACCAAGAGTAATTTTGTTTTTAAAGATAGGGAATATTTATTTTTCAGTATAAAAAGACGTGATTGATATATATGTACATACCTGGTCAAAAGTATGTTGACAAATCCTTTATCAGTGTGTAATTTGGGAGAAATGTTATCCTTGATCCACTTATAAATGGCTTGAGGGGATGGGTCATTCTTAATTTGTTCTGCCAACTCTTTCTCCAATTTTAGAAGCGGGAACAAGAAACTGAGACCTTTGCCCTCCAGTATCTCCAACATACGATCCTTGTTTTGGTCAATTTCTGCTTGAAAGAAATGAATGACACATGAAAGCACGGCAAACTCAATTGGGAAGCAGTCAGATTGCATCAACATTTAAACAGAAAACACTGGAATACTCTCCACTCTGGGCAGCTTCAACGCTCAAGAACCAACACCATACAGGACATAGCCGTCTGCTTGATAGGCACCTCAATTATAATACGGTACGATATAACTTTATTTATCCAAGGAGGGAAATTGGTAACAGCAGCAGTGGCGCAGCTGGTAGAGCTACTGTCTCACAGCAGCTCAGATTGATCCTGACCTCTGGTGCTGTCTATGTGGTGTTTGCATGTTCTTCTGTGACCAGGACCACCGACCGGGTGCTCGATTTTCCTCCCACATCCTGACAAAGTGCGATCATTGTTCAATTGGCCTCTAGATTACCCCTAGGGCATAAGGGGGTGTGCAGCATGGACTGAAGAGCTCGTTTCCATACTGCATCTCTAAACTAAACCCACTCTCTGGTGATGCACAAGTAGTTGCACTGCGACTCTCCTAAATACTTCAGGAAGCACCTCCCAAGCACACAATCTCCACAGACTAGATAAAGTCAGAAGGAGCATGGGTCACCACCACGTGGACATTGCCCTCCATGCGCCATCACGAATTGGAAATATATTAGAGTTTCAAAAACAACAAAATCTGCCTAATTTTGGAGTTCAAGGAGATAGAGACTGGAAGTGTAGGTAGGATTCCACATCAGCAAGTTCAGTGACAAGACAAACAGGATACCACAGGGAGCAAGGAAAGACATTGGATTAAATTTAATTCAATGCTAGAGGTTTGATGGATAAGACTGATGAACAGCCAGGGGAAGTGGTTGGGGCAGGTACAATAACCTGCAGATTCTGGTTTACCAAAGAAAGACAAATGCAGATGCACAGACGGGAAAAGTTGAGGGGAATATGGGTCAAACTGCAATAAATATGACTATCTTAGATGGGGCATCTTGGTTAGCATGGCCAAGTTTCACTGAAGGGCCATTTCCATGTTTATAACTATATGGAACTACCAAAACGCCACAAAGTGAAAAAGTAATGAAAGGCCACAAATGAAGCCAGTATCACATACCAGGTTGGTTTAGAGTTATAACTGGTGAAAACTGGTAATCCCTACTCCATTACCTTCAACAAACTCCCATAGCTCGATGCTCTTGGCCATTAAAGATCCTAACCCAAAGTATGCCTCAATAACTGCAATTTCAAGGGTCACAAACCTGGCAACATCTTCTGCATGTTTACTTTGCTCTGCTGAAAAAGGTCAGTTAGCCACTCTCGATCCTTCAATTTGGCAAGCTGTTGTAGACAAAGCAAGAATAAGGGGAATTGGGTTCCATTTTCAAAGGGCTGCGCAAGTTCCAAGAGGGTCACAAGCTCAGAGATAACGGCGCGTGCTGCATACTGGGCCAAATAAGATTTCACCAGCGGTATATCCCCCTCCAGCTTGGGGCACTGGTCCAATACGTTCAGGAAAGCCTGCAAACAAATCAGAACATTTCCCATTACATGAAGCTGACTTGGCAGCCTTGGTCAAATTTTGTATCACAGATAACAGTTGCAAGATAAGACAATTTAACATGCTAAACCATATGTTGGATGCTGGAAGATTGTTCCCGATGTTGGGGGAGTCCAGAACAAGGGGTCACAGTCTAAGGATAAGGGGGAATTCCTTTAGGACCGAAATGAGGAAAACATTCTTTACACAGAGAGTGGTGAGTCTCTGGAATTCTCTGCCACAGAAGGTAGTTGAGGCCAGTTCATTGGCTATATTTAAGAGGGCGTTAGATGTGGCACTTGTGGCTAAAGGGATCAGGGGGTATGGAGAGAAGGCAGGTACGGGATACTGAGTTGGATGATCAGCCACGATCACATTGAATGGCAGTGCAGGCTCGAAGGGCCGAATGGCCTGCTCCTGCACCTATTTTCTATGTTTCTATACTTCAGTACAATAAAACCAGTTCAGGCCTCCAATTCTAACAAATATCCCAAGAAAAAACTCCAATAATCCCAACTATTCCGTTTTAAAATTCCAAAACCCACTTACTTGCATGAAATTTTCACCCGTAATGAGTCCTTCCTGCCTGAGTGCATCGATCAGACAGCTGGCTTGTTCTTTGTCCTCATCAGAGCGATCTAGAGTCTGCACAATCATCTTGCTCAACATTTCTGGCAGGAAAGGCTTTGGTGCCCTCATTTCTTTCACTCCATTAACAGCATCTTTAATGTTAACATTAGCCAGGTAGTCTGTTAGGATAGTTTCCTGTGAAAGAATGGATTGTGAAACACCAGTGAGATACTAAAAGGAAAGAATTGAGCTTCATTGGCCTAGATACAGATGGGCAATTGGAACGCTAACTATTAATGGACAGATCATAATTAACAGCAGTATTCCTGATCGAAAGTGTACACCACTACAGACCTCATTGGTGTCACATGAGCATTTACTCCACTGATCAAGGGATCCAAAGGGATTATAATTTCCTTCACAGATCAAAGTGGTCTCTCGAAACCAAAGCAACGGTCCCAACAGGACTTTACTCCACAGCCGAGCTACTGAGATGGATTATATTTAACTCTTCCCCCCCCCCAAAAAAACCCGGTAACTCACGGTCAGTTTAATCAGTTCTTCTTTGGAAGGTGCTTTCTTGTTCTTCACAGGCTTCTCCTGAATCAAGGGTGGATTTGTTTTGAGACCTAGTTGAGGGGGCTAACAAAGAACACTCATTACCACTAACATTGAAGTTGCCCTTTACAGCAAGTTATGGCCATTCATAACTCAACATTATATGGATTACAAATCAGCTGAACCGTTGAAGGCGACAATTGTCAATTTTTCTCAAGCAAGGCTTGACCCCTTGGGGCATAGCAAAAATGTGCCAAGACCGAGAGGTAGGTACACCACCTGAAAATTTAATTAAAAAAAAACAGAACTATGCCTAGCAGGGGTTAAAAACATACCTGCCCAAGGGGTGGTGTCTGAGTACGAGGAGGTTGTGCACTCGGTGGGATCATAGTTGGTGTTTGCGGTTGTAGCTTGTGCACTAGAGTTTTATTCAGCAGAAATGACTGTGCAGGCCTCAAACTGATCTGCAAATGAAACAAGCAAACTGCAATGTCATTGGCCATCTACAATACCCGTACATAGTAGTTAGTACTGCACACTGTAGTTAGTACTAGGCAGCACTTCAAATAAGTTGTTTAATACAGATCCAAACATCTGAAGAACAGCTGGTTACTTTGTCAGGTTCAAACTTGAGTGGCTGCCCTCATTTCTTAATCACGCTCACAGGACACTGGCCAGCTATCAGTGACAGGTTGGAGAGGGGAAGAGGAAAGCAAATAGGAAGTGAGGGGCAGAGAGTGGCATGAGATGTCAAGTGGGTCAAATGAAAGAATGGCTTGCCAGATTAGCCCTCGCAATAACGCGTCATTCCTTAATCATTGGGCACCAAACCATTGAATATGTCCAGATTCAGATTACCTCATCTGCATTGATCTGTCCTTTCTTTATGAACCGAGGAGGCATGCCTTTGGATTGAGTTGTTTGCTGGGATGAGTGTCCCTGGTTTTGTCCATGGTAATGCTGGTTCTGTCCCTGTAATAGAACACTGTCACTTCCTTGTGCCAACACTACCTGCTGCCAGCCTCAGCCTTAAAAGGACAGACACACTCAACCGGTAGCCGAGTAGGTCCTGGACTCTACTCTTTCCAAAATCAGTGATTTCATGTCCCCCAGCAACCAGGGGCTGTTTCCAGAGACAGGCACATCCCAAGTGCAGGAAGTCTCATGGCTTGATCCAGACTCAACACAGAAAATAAAGGATAGCCTCGAACATGCACTCTGCAAGACTTCAGCTGCCCTGCAAACATCTTCGGGCGGCACTGCCTCACAGCGCCAGAGTCCCGGGTTCGATCCTGTCTACGGGTGGAGTTTGTACGTTCTCCCCCTGACCGTGTGGGTTTTCTCCTAGATATTCAGCTTCCTCCCACAATCCAAAGACGTACAGGTTTGTAGGTTAATTGGCTTGGTCTGAGTGTAAATTGTCCCCAGTGGGTGAGGGATAGTGTTAATATGCGGGGAATGCTTGTCGATGCGGACTCGGTGGGCTGAAGGGACTATCTCGAAACTAAACTAAAACCTCACCTTGTTTCAATTAAACTTGATTATGTTAGACATAACAAGCAGTTGTCAATACCCAAACATTCAATAGGGTAGATGAACTATAACCTCCAGCTGACTATCAACTGCATATGACCATGAATAGCAAGGCCACAACCAACAAACAACTTACCTCCTTCAGAATGGGGGCAATCAAAGCCAGAAGCCCAAATCCCATTTCAAAATTGCATTAAAATTGAATTTGCATTCCGCTTGCCACAGTTTAAGAATAACGGGTGGGCCAGTGAGAACTGAGATGAGGAAAAATCTCTTTCACACAAAGAGTTGTGAATTCATGAAATTCTGCCACAGAAGACAGTGGAGGCCGATTCACTGGATGCATTCAAAAGAGTTAGATAGAGCTCTTAGGTCTAGTGGAATCAAGAGATATGGGGGGAGAGCAGGAATGGGGTACTGATTGTGGATGATCAGCCAATATCACATTGAATGGCAGTGCTGGCTCGAATGGCCTACTCCTGCACCTATCGTCTACGTATCCATGTATTCAGATGTTTTACGACAAGCAAAGGCTGCATTTAAAGACAAAATATCCCACCAGCTTCTCAATGGGCCGTACAGTGATCATCGCCAAGTAGTTGGAAAAATGATCGAACGTGGTTTTGTTTGCTGTAAAAAAAACATGACTTATCCAACTGCTCTAAAGGGGATACAATGGCATCATCTCTTACCTGGTTAGATTTAAGGAAAGACTTGCTTCCCATTTCCCCAAACTGAGACTGAGGAGGCACATGCCCACCATGGCCATTAAAAAGTTGGTTGGAACGATGTCGCCCCATGGTAGGTGAGAATCGGTCTTGAATTACTCCTGGACCAGTACCAATTCCACTACCTTTGAACCCAAAACAAAACACTGTCAGGAATTATATTAAACACACCCAAGAGTTGTCTCTCAAATCCAGGGTCCATTACTTACCCGGCATTTGTCCAAACATATCAGCAAGCCCCCCAAGTGGGTCTCTGTCAAATTTCCTTCCAGGTGGTATAAAAGGTCCCTCGAGAAAGAAGTCATTCCTCATTCCATGAGCCATTGACGGCGGAATAAAAACTCCCAAATCCTGAATGCAAGACAAGAACCGCTTGAACCAGGATTCAAATAAATCTCTTAATCTTAAGTTCAAAGTCTGGTAGTAACCCACCTTTCCTGCTTCTTGACGAATCTGGTTTATCGTCTTTGGTCCATTGTCATTAAAAGCCTTGCGAGGAACCCAGCGGTGCTCACGCAACTCCACAGTATCCTATATCGCGGGGGGGGGGGGGGGAGCGAGAAGAGTACTTCAGCATCACACATTCTTTAGTTGTAAAAACAAGAAAAAGTCTTCAGAACCAAACAAGTCACCTGCAGTAGGAAACGGATCCTAGCTGGCAATTCCATATTTTGCATCAAGGAACGCATCCGGGCAAAGTACTGATCCATTAGAGACTGGAAAGAGCAGAAAAATCCACATAAGATCTTGCATTAAATGAGGTGGTCCAACGTGGACAGTGAACAGTTCAGCATTTACCATGCTGTTTACCAACAATGGCCTTTTAAACTACCATATTTCCCGGCAACGTACACACTATTTTTTTTACCCAAAAATAATGCACGAAAATCTACCTGCGCCTTGGAGGCCGGAGGTTAGGTTGTTAGCCAAGAAAGATACACTTAGCCAAGATCAAGAACACAAGAACAATGTTGCTGTACTGAGGGATAGCCAAGTCTATCCCGCATTGCCGGCAGATGGGAAGCTGCTGGGGGGGGGGGGGGGAGAAAAGGGATAAAGTTCCTTTCAGAGCGTGTGGGGAGTCTTGCCCAGGTCAGCACAGCCTGCGCTGCATAAATAGGCTGGGCCGCCAGGGGTAAAGTTGCATTGAGGAGGGGTTTTGGGGATTATGTCAGCAACTCACTCACCGCCACCCTCCTCCAGGCATTGTGGCCGGGGAGAGAAGTAGCAACCGGTGGTGGTTGGTGGATAGCTACTGGGCGGAATGTTGGCTACTAGCCCCAAGGTAGGCAACCTGGGCGCTGCAGGCACTCCCGGGATTCGCAGGGGACGCGAGGGATCTGTAAACTGAAGTCAGTCCCAGGGCACGCAGGTGAAGTTGCCGACCCCTGGACTAAACCAAATCCTTGATCCTGTCCCATCATCCCTTTTCCAAAATTTAGCAACTTAAATTGGGGATGCATCTTCATTGCCAGGAAATACGGTTCATATCGTATGAAACTCAAGCCATTCAAACACATCAAAGCCATAACCTTGTAACTGTTCTCCAGAACACCAGCAGTTTCATTCTCTTACTAATCAACACAGGAGTAGGAACAGTATTAAAAAAAACCCAGGAACACCAAAACGTCAAATTCTTGTTAGATCTCACTCGCACCACGATTGTAAGCTCAAAATGTGCAATCAGCCCGGCTTTGCCTAAAAATAAAACATGCAGAAAATAATTTGTTGATTTACCTTGGCCTTTTCATGGTCTAGTCTAGGTCCTATTGTCCTCATTATCTGACAGAGGCACTCCAAATCCTCCCCCATATCCTTAAATTGAACTCTCTTCTTCTTTTCCAAAAGCTAAGAAAAAAAAGACTTATAATTAATCAAAAATTCTCTTCATGAACATAAAAGTAGTGAAGTCCAAAGATGAAGTGCGTAAAAGGTACTGGGGAGATATGGTGGGTGATACAAGGCGGGCTAAAAAAAATAAACTACATTTCCAGAGAGTTGACAGACGCTGGCAAAACAAAGACATCACAGGATGAATTAACAATTATTAACTTCTGAGGTCCAATGTCAAACACAAAAACAAAGTTATGAGCTCAGAAGCCAGGGGGGCACTGGAATAAGCACACAGATAGATCCAAGCATTTGCTCCCAGCCAGACAAATATCAGTGTTCTTGGTTACTTGGTCCTCCAAAATATTCCAACTGGAATTTAAACTGAAGGTGGTGAAGGGAGGGGTTAAGCCAGAGGGTTATTGGGAAGAAAGTGCCACTTTAAATTTAGTGGCATCTGGCTGGGCAACTGTGGTTTGGTGGAGATTATTCCATACTTTAATAGTGCGTGGGAAGAACAAATTGCTGTACACATCTGTCTTTGTGGCTGGGACCACAAATTGGATCGAATGCCCTCGTCTGCTCCTAATTGGTTTGCGGTTGGTGTAGGTCTTGTGATCTGTCTAGCTGACCATTTAACATTTTGTAAAAACAGGTCAAACGGTGAGCTTCACGCGTGTCTTGGAGAGGGTTCCACCCCAGAGAATTCAGAAGTTTGGTGACACTCACTTCTCTCTCATAGGTGTTAGTAACAAATCGAGCGGCCTGTCTTTGGACATGTTCGATGGATGAAATGTTTTTATCTGTGTACGGGTCGCAAGCTGAACAGATAAAAACATTTAATCCATCGAACGTGTCCAAAGACAGGCCGCTCGATTTATTACTAACACCTACGAGAGAGTGTTTAATCTGGTCTGTTAAATCAAGAAAGCAAAAGAAAAGATGGTCTGCATATTTAGCCATATAATTTATGAAAACCATTATGGTTGCCTCATGCCAGTTCTGACTGAAAATGCATAATACCCTTTGAAATTTTTTCCTATCACACTGTCACGTGTTGCAGCATTACCTCAGCAACCCAACCCCCCCCCCCCCCCCATATATTGTTTTTTCCGCACGTTTCAATAGCAATAGCAAGTAGTTTTGTCCAAAACATTTGTTTGCTCAAAAGAAAACACAGAACACCCACAAAAGCTGTGACCCTCCAAGCCACTTACTGTTTTGATGCACTTATGAAGGATAGATTCGTGGATAAGATCAAGTTTGCCAAGCTCTCCAATGAATTTGATGTTGCCCAACATTTTGATCTTGGCAATGCCCCGCTGCTCTTCCTCTTCATTTGTGAGGGGGCTATCATGCTTGTCGTAGACTAAAACACAAAACAGTTTTAGTGAGAAACTGCATTGTAAAATCACATCAAGGTAACAAATATTATAAAACTGCACCTACTATCGACATTTCTGCTACGGTTTTCAAATTCATCTTGAAGTTTCGAAATCAAAAGGCGTCTGAATGTCTGGAAGAGGATAGAGATTTTCAAAAATAAGGTCTCATTAAATCATCAATTGCACGCATACACAAACCAAAGAACCACAACCTAAACAGATTCTGCTTACCGTACTTTGCTTGTGGTGTTGCAGCAAACCCTCTGGAGTTGGGCCATCAAAGTTAGGAGCATCCTCTGCTAGACGCAGGCATAACTGTGCATATAGCGAGCTATACTTGGGCTCTTCAAGGGCTTTGTCTACAATCTACAACAGAGAAAGATTCCAAATATAGTGAGTGCAGGGCACAAGATTTTAATTCATCCAACTTACAAAATTCAGGTAAGAGAAGGAGTCATAGCTTGGCAGAGAAAGATATGGCCTTAAACCACTGTGGTCCTTGCCCATCAAATCAGCACAACACTTGTATGGCACATTTTATGTGTGGATACTGTTTCCATCAGTATTTTACTGTGGAAATCGGTATTTTTACTGAAAAAATGTTTTTTAATGTACGGTCATACACATGTAAGAGTACAAGAATGCATAACTTTGCTACCAATTGACGTGTCTTCTACACACCTTACGTGCCATCTCTTTGTATACTGCTGTTTGAGCGGCTGCTACCTGCTTTTAGCACCAGATGATGATGAAGAAATTTTGGTAGCCTCCCACTCCCTTCCTCGCTCTCTCTCCCTCCCACTCTCCTTCCTTTTTTTCCTCCCTCCCCGAACAATCTGTGACCCATAGCGCTATGTTTAAAGCCCATAATAATCCAGCCGGAAGCATTATATTTAGAACCACCGAGCTGTAGCCGACAGCTCTTCGTTTAAATTCCCACGCACTAACATGATAGCATTGTTTAAACCTGGGGCGGGACAGGCAGATCAAAGCTTACAAAAATGACCCAGATCTTGAAATTTAAAATACTAATAGATTTAATCTGCTATAATTGTTAGAGGTACAGGATGACTTTGTATATCCTTGCATTTTTAAAGTAGCAAGATGAAACAGGAAGTCGGGCCGGTTTTGAAAAAAGCCATATTTAACAAAGCAAAATCGTACATCTGTATTCTTTTCACATTTCCGTACAAAATAAGGAAAATCTGTACTGTTTGGCAGCTCTGATACTTTTACAACTTTTTGAAAAGAGAAGCAAGCAGAGGTGAGCTACAAGTGGGAAACAGGATAATTCCTTGCTTCTACCTCGTTACAGCCGTTGCATTTTTCTTTATCTGCACTTTCTGTGGCTATATTAATACTATATTCTGCCGACTATTTTTCCTTTAACACTACCTAATGTCGTCACACATGGCACAATTTTTCACTATACATCAGTAAATAATACCAAAGTGGACAGCAACGAAACAAGCACATAACATAAACCTGATCTCCCAGTGGCTCAGCACTTCAACTCCCCCTCCCATTCCGAATCCAACCTTTCTGTCCTCGGCCTCCTCCATGGCCAGAGCGAGGCCCACCATAAATTGGAGCAGCACTTCTTCGGCCCGAAACGTTGTCTATTCCCTTTGCTCCATAGATGCTGCATCACCCACTGAGTTTCTCCAGCAATTTTATCTACCTTTAATATTCCAGCATCTGCAATTCCTTCTTAAACATAACATAAACACCTGCTCTGATCGTCTAAATGACCGAATTTTGAAAATTGCATGTGATAAATCTATGATAAGCAAATTGAAGCAATTTTTGAACTCAAAGAAACTCACCAGTAAAATGATCCCTTTTAGGACCAGTTTTGAGTCTACACCCACATTGAGGAGCTCAAGGCATAGCTTGTCAAACTTCTCTGGAGTAAGCTTGTTCAAAATGCTGAAATCGAGAACAGAGAATTAATATATTTAAATTCAACTGTCAGTACCATAATACACTGGCATTTTCAGATGAACTTAGTGACTAATTTCATAATGACACCCAATCGTGAAATCGAGAGATGTTTCACAAGAACAGAAATTTCCAGACATTGAAACAATTCTACAAATTAAAAATGCCCATTATTGTCAAAACAAAGGATTTAAACCAAAAAAAGGGTTGCCATTTTTCATCAGATTAAGTGTAATATATAGTGTATTTTATAGCTGATTGATCCGATACTAGATTTAGAATGGATCGATGTTGTAAAAGTTGTTCATTGCAGAATCTGATGGGACAACTGCCATTATCACATATGACCATTTTTCATTAAGTTATATGCTTCTGTGTTGTACGAGTATGACTATTAAAGGAAGTCATAAACAATGGGGCAATTGACAGCGTTTTGGAATTGCGGGCTGTAGAATGGTATGAAAACGGAACTAAAACTGAACGGCAACATCTTAACCACAATTGGACAAGCAGCAAATTTTGCTACAGCAGGATAAATAAGCTTCAATGGCAAGAGAACAGCACCACATTCAGCTCCATGTTTGAATATACTTCCTTCAAGAGGGACTAGAGTCGTAAAATCAAGTTTAGTTGTTTATAATCATTCATTAGCAAAGGAAAGCATGTTCCCAAAATTAACCATGAAGCTCATGATCACTATTATCATGATTTCAAATGACAAAACAAGGAGTTTATCAGGTCAGCCAATCACCATTAACAGATCCAATGCACCAACTATGCACTGCTTTTCCCAATTTGCTCAGAAGCAAAGCAGCCAAGGTTTGTCAGAGCATTTCAGTATACTAGTACCTGAAAATCAGTATTTTGCTGAGGAAATCAGTATTTTAACGCAGTGCCATTTTGCTGAAAAATTTGTTTTTTTTTAAATGTGCGGTCATACCCATGTAAGAATACAAGAGAGCACAGCTTTGCTACAAATTGACATGTCTTCTTCTAAGTTATGCATTCATTGTCATCTCTTTGTATACTGTTGGTTGAACGGCTGCTTCCTGCTTTTAGCATCAGATGATGATGGAGAAGCCATTTTGGAAGCCTCCCTCTTCCTTTTTTCTTCCTCCCACCCTTCCCCCCCCCCCCCCTTTTCTGTAAAATCAAGGCCAATCCCAATAAAACTGCAGTCCCACTGGTAGCCTTTCACCACTATACTTAACCAGCATTCTACCACTGCCTGAAGAATAAGCAAAGACTCAACTTCCACTGAGAAAGAGAATTCAAAATACTCATTGTTATACGGGAATTTTCCCGAACACTGACCCATAGCGTCATGCGTAAAGCCCACAGTGCTCCAGCCAGATTTTTAAAAATCCCTATTTAACAACGCAAAATCGTACACGAGTATTCTTATCACATTTCTGTACAAAATACGAAAAATCCGTACTATTTTGCAGATCTGGCAAAGACTCCCCTTCCATCTCTTTTTTTGTATTCCATTCCTCTTCACCTGCCAATCTCCTAACTTGTCCAAGTCCTTCTGCAGTGTCCTTGCTTCCTCTACATTGCCTGCCCCTCCTCATCATCTGCAAACTTGGCCACAAAGCCTTCAATCCCCTCATCCAAATCATTAACATACAAGGTGAAGAGAAGCAGCCCCAACACAGACCATTGCGGAACTCCACTAGTCACTGGCAGCCAACCTCTGAGAAGGGAAAGCAGAACCAAGGATAGGATACGGCATGGATTTAAGGTTTACTTTTTTAAGTATTCCAGATTTACTTTTAGTGTGTAGCAAGAAAGCAGTTATGGCAATGGACACGTATCATCCTCCTGTCAGATGTGCAAAGTCAAGGAGCGACCCGACAATTGTCTCCAGGAGTGCATCCAATGACAGCTATTTCAGAAGGGATGGATTGTTCAGAGCAGCCATTGGACACGACACACTGAGCATACAGGCGGCAAGTAGGGCTAGAGACAGTTTAAGGGAGATGGTCACAACAAAGGTTTAGCCAGATAGATGGGTATCCGTCACGAGAAGTAGGCACGTAGTGCACTAATCTTCAAGTCTATTGCCCTCTCAAACATGCAAACCACTTTAGAAACTGTTGGGGGTGAGGTGGCCACTCGGGGGCACCTAACCTAATAATTTAATTTTAGGATTTCCCAATTCGATACCATTCACTCTCAAGTTTAAGATAATTAATTCTATGTTACAAAGGGAAACACTTTAAAATTCAATAGCTGCAGGGCATGTCTGGAGGAAATGCAAAGTCATTCCTGCCACCATCATTTGTTGTAATGCACGCCTGGCTGATAATCTGTCACAAGGACACATCTCATCAAACTGTTGTCAAGGATCACACATGACAGCTCAGAATAATTCACATGGCTGGAGTAGTGATCAGCAAAAGATTTTCTGCCCAGCCAGAATTTATCAACGCAATAGTGGTAACGGTGCTCATGCAAGAATAATCAGAATTCAATGACAAATTCAGTGGCCACTACCGTCAAGTTAGACTCACAGCTTGCTGTCCAGATGATCCTGATGAAAACCAGATTTTACAATATAACAGAGCACAAACACCAGAATGATGGCCCACTGAACTGTGTCCAGTTATGAAGCACAGAAACAGGCCCTTCGGCCCAATTCATTTGTAATATGTATCCAGCAGACTCAATCGCCCAATGCTTTCGAAGGCAATTAAACAAATTAGGTCATGCATTTGACTGTATAAGGCAGCCAGAATGGCCAATCATAACCAGATTAAAAACATTTATAAAGATGATTCCTTTCCATCTAATCCTTCCTCTGGCATTTGGTTTTTAGATCCTGCAAATCTCACAAAGTAGAATGATGTCATTATGTAAAAAGAGAAATTGTCAACCATTCCTTAATGCAAAGTGAATGCACTCCGTATTAGATCATTTTCAAGCTAACTCCACAAATCATCAGCATTCTGAAACTAAAGCGCACATCTCCTGTCTAAAGTAATGGTTCCCTAAATCTAGTAAAATCAAGGCAATTTCCATTAGAGCCCACATATTATAATCTTATAAGAACAGGTAAACAATGCCAGGTCTATTCTTCCCAACACTTTTGATTGTGGATTTCACCACCATAAAGTCACCATTTTTATAAACTTACCCTCTGACTTTCCTGAAGATTCCATCTTGCCGTTCTTTCTCATTCAAGGAGTTGACATCTCGTTTAGTGCTTTATGAAGGAACCAATCTCTGAACGCTAGGCCCTGAAGGAGGGAGAGGGAAGATTCCCCCCCTCCCCCCGCCCCACAGGGGCCAGCTGTCGAGAGATAGGAACAAAGTCTATAGCAGCTGCTCAAAATAATTCATCAACATTGATATATGAACAGCTCATTGTCAAGGTTAAGTGTAATAATGGTTTCTTTAACTCGGATTAAATACTCAATGTACACTGCTAGTTGGCTGTAATCAAAGACCACATAATGGTAAAAGTGATTTTGGATGTTTAAATCTTTCCTCTCACTATAAAATGTGTCTGAAGGGTCTCAACCTGAAATGTCGCCCAGTCCTTCTCTCCATTGATGCCGTCTCATCCGCTGAGTTACTCCAGCATTTTGTGTCTACCGATTTTACCAGCATTTGCAGTTCTTTCTTACATAGAAAACTATGCCCGCTAGCTTTAGACTCCCCTACCATGTGGAAAACACTGTGGTTATTCACCTAAATTATATGTTACCTGTGATGGCTAATAGATATTTGTACACAGTAATTAGACTCAATAAACATTAATTATTAATGGCAGTATATGCAGTCTGCAGTAGTTGCACTACAGTCCCGCCTATAACGGGGCAGATTGATTTGCAGCAACGGTTACACAAAAAGCTGGAGAAACTCAGCGGGTGCAGCAGCATCGAAGGAGCGAAGGAGATAGGCGACGTTTTGGATCGAGACCCTTCTTCAGACTCGTTTGCAGCAATGTGCTGCAGCTGTAGAAGTTACTTCATTTATCTTCCAAGATCAATGTCCATTTTAATGACAATGTTAAGCTTCAAAATTTTAAAATTAAAGCGACGCTATGAATGGCCCTTCAAAAAGTTAATAGTTACCTGTTGCTGGCAGTCTTGGGATAGTGCTGAGGCGCACCCCTACCTCCTCCTCCGCCCGAAGAAGCACTAGAACGATGTGAAAATATTTTAGGGTAAGATTTCTGCCCACTTTTTTCATAACTTTAATTGCCACAAATTCACACTTCGTATTGCAAGTACTAACTAGATGTACATATTTTCAACAATGGAGCCCAGAGTAATGGAACCAAACACATACTTTTAGCAGAAATAAGGAACTGTGGATGCTAGTTTCCGATAAAAAGGGGTTCTAATGCAAACATCACATATTAATGCTGTCCAGAGATGACACTGACCCACGGAGCTCCACCAGCACTTGGTATCCACATCTAGTGCCTAGCATGAAATAGGAGACAAGGACTGATCACATGTTGGAATGGCATGGCTGACTGGACTGCCCCAGTACGGATTTCCATTCCATACTGCCACTTTCTGTGCAACACTGAACGGGTGATGCTCTCCCCGAGTTACCATCTTTCGCATGTTAAACAGAAATCCCCCTAAGCAGATGTTGTGCAAAACACTCAAAGGGCACCTACAACTGGAGACTTAGCCCTGATTCACGTGGATAGGGAAAAAAACATTTAAACGGGTGTTCAAAAGTAAAAAAGTAAATTAGCAACTTAATCCAAATGACTCAGAAGGCAAAATCCTACATCCACTTTCAGAGTGTAGGGACATGATCCAGATTTTAAAGCAAATTATAGAGAATTGTCAGGAATTTGCTATATGCAGGTCAGATAAATATCATGTCAAAATGATAACCACACCTAATATATTCCAAGTATAAAGCACTGTAGGATACAGAGGGGTGATAAAGGCTGTTAACACAAAGGAGACACAGAAATCTAGCGTTATCACAATTAACATATTTTTTCAGAAAACATACAATTATGTACTAAAAGATCACTACCATATATCCAAAGGGATACCATATATGAGTTATTGTACTGGCTAACTTGCAGAATTGCAATTTGTTAAAAAAAGAAGAGCACAAATGTAGATACCTGAAACGAGAAGCAACCCCTTCTGCAATCACACTCTCCACTTTGGCGGCTTGACAAAACGAAAAACTTCCAAAAGAAGAATATTAATGGGAAGGGTAGGGAAATGAGTTACCTAGGAGAGAATAGAACAGTAAACCTGGTGATCTAACACTACATCTTCCCCGGTGATGAATCACCGGCCTACTCCACCCAGTCCAACGCACAAAGGAAAAAACATTGCACAAAGGGGAAAATGGCCGCACCGCCCAGGGCTGAGGAAATGCAGGAAAATTTTGGCTTGTCTTTGATCGACTCACAATGACGCAGGGCAATTAAAAGCGGGATTACTTCTCCATCTACCGGAGAGGGTGGGATGAGACAATGAGAATGGGGAAATTAGGGTGGGATTCGCAGATGAAGAAGGACCGCGATCCGGGGCACAAAGAGAAACAGAGGCAGGGGGAAAACGGGGCAAACAGTGGATCAGATAGAGGAAACGAGGTGCAATTAGACCGGCGAAAGCAAGGAAACACCACAGCGCTAACGCGCATTAAAGGCACGACAAGATGACAAGGACAAAACCAGGGGCGGGCGAAACCTTGACTCTCAAATAGACGATGGAAGGAACAAGGAAGAGACCGGAGGGGATGCCGGCATCGTGACCAGGAAGGAGAGTTGGGAAGCAGGGGCGAAGAGAGTGGCGGTGGGGGGGGGGAAGGGGAAGAGCGAGGCGGCGGCCGGTGATCGGCCAACACCCGACAATAGGGAGGCAATAGACATTAGGGAGGGAAGGTCTGCACTAGGGGGACAAAAATCATTCCCCCCCCCAACCCCAACCGCTAAGGGCACAACCCAGCCACTCGTCCGCATCGATATACGAGGGAAATAAAGTAACCATTTCACAGTCCCACACTCAACGACAACCCCCACCCGCAATAATAAAAAATCGAGACCCAGGCCTCGAGGCCTCACGCCGCCATTTTGTGCAACTTGGCTGTGTGAGCCACAAAATGGCGGCGCCGCCCTCGGCTGCCGAGACACTCACCGCGCCGGCCTCGCAGCCCCAGTCAGCACCGCAGGTTGTTCGCCGTTCCCAAACCGAAATAAAAATGAAAAAAAACAAACGAGGGAGTGAAAAAGGTCATTAAATTATCACTCGACCGCGTCCGCTCCACATAGATGGCAGCGTTAGGCGGGAACCGTGTTCAAGCGAGACAAAGAAGCGGAGCTCTGCAGCCGCCGCCACCGCCAGTTAGCCGAATGGCTTCTCTTACCCTCAATGCACCGCGCCGCGTGCTGCAACCAAGCTTTATTTCCGGCTCGGCGCCGCGCCTCCTTGCTCCGCTTGCTCGCCCTCCCCCCCTCCTCCGCGCGTGCGCGCCTCGCCACAACCAAACTTGAAACGGCTAGCGTCACGCTGATTGACACCGCGCCGCACCAGCCACGTTGCTCCGTTGTGTGATACAGCCCGCCCCCTCCGCCAATCAGGCCGTGCGGGCCCGGCTCCTCGCCCGCTGATTGGACGGCGGCTTCAATGCAGCCGCACTGCGGATTGAAGGACCTGGCCACGCCCCCTGTGAGGGAGTCCTCGGCGTGGCCACGCCTACACACGTCACCAGGCACCGTCCCCATCGCAATGCCACGCCCTGTCTCGTCATTAGGCCCCGCCCACTGATGTCATCAGGCTACGCCCCTCTGGGCACGCCTATCGACCGGCCACGCTCTGCTCATACCATCTCTGATTGGAGGCTGCTGAAATAGGAACCATCCATCAATGAAGCCTTAGGGATTGTCCCTCAATGACAGGGGCCACACAACAAACACTTGGGATTCAACTCTTACCACCCCCAAGTCAATTCCTATTCTCAAACGATGGAAGTTATGCCTAAAGTTGGAGAGCAACTTAATGGAGACAAATTACAGCATCTTTCCTTTAATGTTATTTTTTTGGGAGAATGGCCGATGCTCTTGTAATTAAATATGCTCTCTGTTTAAAAATAACTTGTTGGGGAATTTGTGATGACACATCATTGAATGTCAAGGGATGGCGTCAATAACACCACTAGTTCCCCAAATGTTTGAGGAACGCTAGTCACCAAATACTTTATCAAATGTTCAAACTTTCAAGAGAGAGCTAGATAGGGCTCTTAAAAATAGCAGAGTCAGGGGATATGGGGAGAAGGCAGGAACGGGGTACTGATTGGGGATGATCAGCCATGATCACATTGAATGGCGGTGCTGGCTCAAAGGGCCAAATGGCCTACTCCTGCACCTATTGTCTATTGTCAAAGGTGTACGAGAGCACACTGGCCACTGTTTACAACAGAGAGCACACTGATTCAGTATGCCCACGAATGAAGGAGGCTGTCGAAAATGGTACAGGAGTCTAAGAACCATCAGGTTCAAGAGCAGCTTCTTCCCAGCAAATATCAGACTCGTGAACACTGCACAACCCCATCCTGGCACCTAATTACTAGTGTCTCTGTTTAGGTTGTTCTATATACCTCAGCTCGCACTGATGTGGTCTGGTTACCTAGTATAACTGATAATTGATTGAATTTTTGTTTATGGTATATTAATTTGATTTGTTGTTGCCTTAATACTGTTTCACTGTGATGGATGTTTGTGTCAATTGTGTTGTGTCTTGGTTCTTTTCTTGTTTGTATGACTGCAGAAACTAAATTTCGTTTGAACCTCAATGAGGTTCAAATGACAATAAATGGTATTGTATTGTATTGTAATACAGAGTAAACACTGTAGTAAACACTGCCCAGTCCATCATCGGCTCTGACCTTCCTTCCATCGAGGGGATTTATCACAGTCGCTGCCTCAAAAAGGCTGGCAGCATCATCTAGGACCCACACCACCCTAGCCACACACTCATCTCCCTGCTACCTTCGGGTAGAAGGTACAGGAGCCTGACGACTGCAACAACCCGGTTTAAGAATAGCTACTTCCCCACAGCCATCAGGCTATTAAACCTGGCTCGGAACTCTGAACATTAATATCCCCCCATCTGTTATTTGCACTTTATTAATTTATTAAGTAATGGGTGTATTTATGTATAGAATTGTAGTCAATGCCTTCTATGTTCCGTTGTGCTATGCAAATAAAGATTTTCATTGTCCTGTCAGGGACACATGACAATAAACTCTTTTGACTTTGACTTTGACAGTAAAGCTCAAAAAAAATTTTGGTTCTCTCTCCAGAGATGCTGCTTGACCTAGTGAGTACTTTCAGTCTTTAACTTCAGGGGGTGCACCCTTGAGTTATATTGAGTTAATCTGTTCCAGATGTTAATGACACATTGTGAAGTCAAGTACTTCCTGTGTGCCTCTAAATCTCCTTGATCATCATCTGCTTTAATCTGTTATTTTCACACCTTTCATTCTCTTTGTATCCCTTCATACCTCTAGTTTCCCTCTCTCCTGACTCCCAGTCTGAAGAAGGGTCTCGACCCAAAACACCACCCATTCCTTCTCTCCAGCGATGCTGCCTGTTCTGCTGAGTTACTCCAGCATTTTGTGTCTATCTTCAGTGTAAACCTGGCCTGTAACAAGTAGATAATCTGCTCCAAACCACTTTGATCCATCATGATGATTGAATCTGACAATCTAATCCTTGCATCATGAAGCCCACTCATTTCCTCATTGAAAGTAGCACCTGCCTATGGGCACATCTGAATATCTTTAGCAGTAACAAAAAACAATTATAGCTACATCAAAGGAGTAAATGCATTTCAAGGTCCTCGCTGACAAACCAATTTCTATAATGGATCACATAAGGAGATACTGGTTCGGGGGAAAAAAGAGCTCGGATTTACTGCAAGCATATGTTACGCTTTGTTCAATTAAAGTTCCTCAGCAGAGGGATCATTAGGAGGCGCCTCTAAAAGGCAGTCAAGATTATCAAGGATACACAACCACCCTGGCCATGCTCTCATCTCGCTGCTACCATCGGGAAGAAGGTGCACAAGCCTGAAAACCGTGACCATCAGGTTCAAGAACAACTATCAGGCTTCTGAACACCGCACAACACTAACCTCCACAACTATGATCTTCTGTAGGCCGTGTCTTTCGTTGCGCCACATACTTCAGTTTTGCACTGTTACGGTTGCTCAGTATTACGATTATTAATTTATTGTATCAATTATATATTTATCTGTGTGTTTACCGGCTTGTTAAGTTGCAGCAAGTAAGATTTTCATTGTTCCTTTGGAAATACATAAAGGGTCGTTGGTGTTTAATTGTCATATGTACTAGCAACAGAAGAACAACATTCTTACTTGCTCCAGCTGTACAGGCTGTAAACACAATAACATAAGATGATATATAATAATCAATAATACAATTAATTAATAACATGACATTTAAACCCTCTAGACTTGAATTCAATTGTAATTGATGAAGCAATTGGAAGATGCAGGAGAGATGAGAAAAACACTCAGCCAGAGGGAGGGGGTCAGAAACGCTCATTCCTTTGTGCCAGCTCCTGCAGCCTGGTTTAAACAGTGGCTGGGTGTGTGTGTGTGTGTGTGTGTGTGTGTAGGGATTTATCGCCCTTCATAAATTACCCAGAGCAGGAGGCTGAGCAGCCTCCAGGAGCCACTGGCAAATGTTTGAGACTATTGTCTGTCTGTGTCGCTTCAGGGAGCAGTGAAGGTATGTCTGGAGTCACATGGGAGTCCAGGCGGATAACGATGACAGATTCCCTCACGCGTCTGTCTGTCTGTCTGTCTGTCTGTCTGTCTGTCTGTCTGTCTGTCTGTCTGTCCACTCTCCACATTGATGCTACCTGAGTCACTGAGTTCCTCCAGCTCCAAGCGTTTTACTCACGATTCATTATCTCCAGTCTCTTGTGTCCCTCAAACGTACTTGATTTTAAAATAGATCTTGTGTCAAAGAGGATCTGGATTCACCTCACTTTTAGTCTTTAGAGATACAGCGTGGAAACAGGCCCTTCGGCCCACCGAGTCTGCGCCGACCAGCGATCATCCCATACACTCGCACTACTCTACACACAAGGAACAATTTACAATAGACTTATTAGCAGAGCAGATAAACAAAGGATGTTACCAGCACTTGAGGGCCTGAGCTAGAGAGAGAGATTGGGGAAATCAAGACTTTCTTCCTTGGAATGAAGAAGGCTGAGGGGTGATCTTACAGAGGTGTATAAAATGATAAGGGGAATAGATATGGTGAATGCACAGAGTTTCTTACCCAAATTAGGGGAATCAAGAACCAGAGGACAAAAGTTTAACGTGAGAGGAAAGTTAATAGGAACCTGAGGGACAAATGTTTTCACTCAGAGGGTGGCAGGTGCTATAGCAGCATTTAAAAGATACTCGGAGAGATACATGGATTGGAAGGTTTAGAGGGATATGGGCCCAACATAGGCAAATAGACCCTTGCTTATCTTGTTTAGATATGGCATATGAGTTGGGCCAAAGGGCCTGTTCCCCTGCTGCCCCGACTCGATGATCAGCAGGCTATTGTCTAAACATAGGGAGGGATTCCCTCTGCCCCACACTCTCAGGCAGTGAGTTCCATACCTCATCCTTTACTGAAAATCTCCTTCCTTCCGATCCCTCGACCTGTACGTTCACTGGCCTCACTGCAAAGAGACATAGATCCTTACTGTGCACAAAAACAGAAATGCTGGAAGAACTCAGTCAGTCAGGCAGCCTCTGAGGTCAACATTTCAGGTCAGCGTGAATAGCGACGATTCCATCAGTCTCATCACTTTAGTTTTAGTTTTGGAGAGGCAGCGTGGAAACAGACCCTTATGCCCACCGAGTCTGCACTGGCCAGTCACCCGTGCACTAGTTCTATCCTACACACTAGGAACAATTTACTGAAGCCAATTAACCTACAGACCCACACATCTGTGGAATTTGGGAGGGAACCGGAGCACTCGGGGAAAACACATGCAGTCACAGGAAGATTGTACAGACTCCATTCAATAGACAATAGGTGCAGGCCATTCGGCCCTTCGAGCCAGCTCGCCATTCACTGTGATCATGGCTGATCATCCCCAATCACTACCCCGTTCCTGCCTTCTCCCCATATCCCCTGATTCCACCATCTTTAAGAGCCCTATCTAGCTCTCTCTTGAAAGCATCCAGGGAACCAGCCTCCACCACCCTCTGAGGCAGAGAATTCCACAGACTCACAACTCTCTGTGAAAAAAAGTGTTTCCTCATATCCGTTCTAAATGGCTTACCCCTTATTCTTAAACTGTGGCCCCTGGTTCTGGACTCCCCCAAACATGTTTCGTGCCTCTAGCGTGTCTAAACCTTTAATAATCTTATACATTTCAATAAGATCCCCTCTCATCCTTGTGCTCGAGAGCACACAAGCCCAACCACTTCATTCTCTCAGCATATGACAGTCCCGCCATCCCGGGATTTAACGTTGTAAACCTACGCCGCACTCCCTCAGTAGCAAGAATGTCCTTCCTCAAATTAGGGGACCAAAACTGCACACAACACTCCAGGTGTGGTCTCACTAGGGTTCTGTACAACTGCAGAAGGACCTTTTTGCTCCTATACTCAACTTCTCTTGTTATAAAGGCCAACATACCATTCACTTTCATCACTGCCTGCTGCACCTGCATGCTTACTTTCATTGACTGATGAACAACGACCCCCAGATCGCGTTGTACTTCCTCTTTTCCCAACTTGACACCATTACTTGACACCAGTAATCTGCCTTCTGTTAGCAGCATCCATAAGCAGCACCCAGAATAAGGATCGAACCCCAAGTCGCTGGCGCTGGCGCTGTAAGTTTACCACTGCGCCACTGTGCTACCCACCCAGTCCATCATCACAGTGCATTGCATCAGGAAGGCTGGAAGTGTCGTCAAGAATGCCTGCCACCCTGGCCATTCCCTTTGCTCTCTTCCACCTTCTGGGAGAAGATACTGGCTCTTGAACATCCAGACATTCAGACCAAAGAACAGCTTCTCCCCCACTGCAATCCAACACGTGAACCACTCACCCCTGTCACATCCCCTTCCCAAACGCGCTTGTGCTGCCAGCTACTCTTGCTCTAATCCATCCTTATTTGGTTTTTCCATTAGTGAACTTAAAATTTGGACTACTTTGGACGACACAAGAAACTTGCACCATTCTGCTGTTTTGCACTTGTCGGCATATTTATCATTACTGTGTGCACACTGTTTATTCTCCGAGCTTCTTTAGACTTTAGACTTTAGAGATACAGTCCAGATCAGGCCCTTCGGCCCACCGAGTCCACACCGACCAGCGATCACCCCGTACACTCGCACTGTCCCTGCACACAAGAGACAATTTACAACTTTTACCTACGCCAATTAACTTGGAACGTGGGAGGAAACCGGAGCACTCGGAGAAAACCCAAGGTGTCACAGGGAGAATGTACAAACTCCGTACACACAGGGCCTGTAGTCAGGATCGAACCCGGGACTCTGGCGCTATGAGGCAGCAACTCTACCACTGTGCCACCATACTACCCTCTTGTGAACAAGGAAGTTCATTGAACCCGGGTGCAATGACGAGTTCGGTATTCCGACTGCGCATGCCCAGGTCATAGGTCACTAGCTATAAAACAGTCTTGGCAATAAAACAGTCTTGGTGTTGCATTGTGTGCAGGCTTGCATTTCGTCCGTGGTCGGCTGTCCGTCTCTGCGGGTGCTGTTGAGTTGCTGTTGGGCCATCCCCGTCCTCTCCCCGGTGTCCTGTCCCTGTCCGGAGGTGTCCGGGGTGGCCGTGGGCTTGCGGGGTGGCCCCAGACTTGCAGCCGCTGGCTCCAGCTCGGCTCTGCCTGTCCAGCTGGGTTGGCCCCGGCAGCCCACCACCTCCACCCCCCTCCCCTCAGTCCGACACCGAGATACTGCTGAAGATGGGCAGCTGCCGGGCGACTCGGAGCCGCTGCTGCTGGAGCCGTCCTAGTTGGGGAGAGTGTCTGTTGAAGGCCGGCGCCCGCTGGAGCTACGTGTGAAAATGTTTTTCTCATCTCAGTACCATAGGGGCAGAAGCCGGTGGTGTGCAAGGTACGGCTTGTACTTGGGGTAGTGGCATTTGTCGCCATAGCGGCCCATCGGGGAGCGGGTTCCTCTGGAGTTGGAGCGGGGTTGGGCTTGAGTTGGCGCTGGCTGTGGGTCTGTGGGTTCTGTGGGTCTGGGGCCGCTGGTGTTGAGGTTGGCGTTTCTCCGCACTGGGCCTGGGGGCCGGTGTCCCATCAGTTCGGACGTCTCGAGTGCGGGGGGGGGGGGGGGGGGGGACCGGGACGGTCCAGTGGCGGTTCAGCAGTGCTTGCGGGTCGAAGGTAGACAAAAATGCTGGAGAAACTCAGCGGGTGCAGCAGCATCTATGGAGCGAAGGAAATAGGCAACATTTCGGACCCGAAACGTTGCCTATTTCCTTCGCTCCATAGATGCTGCCGCACCCGCTGAGTTTCTCCAGCAATTTTGTCTCCCTGTAGAACTCCACTGGTCACAGATCTCCAGTCAGAAGAACATCCTTCCACCTCAATCCTATTTTTAGTTTAGAGATACAATGCAGAAACAGGCCCTTCGGACCACCGAGTCCGCACTAACCAGCGATCACCCCCACGCTAACACGATCACCCCCACGAGGCAGCATCTTTGGAGCGAAGGTCTTCTACTATAGATGAGGCTCTCACCAGGGTCTCTTCTATACCCCGTAACTCTGCTCTCACTTCCTCACTTGTAACAAGGGCAGAGTCTCCCTTGTCCTCACCTTCCACCCTACCAGCTGTCACATACAACAAATAATCCTCCAACATTTTGCCACCTCCAACAGGATACCACCACCAGCCACATCTTCCCATCTCCTCCCTGTCTGCAGAGACCGCTCCCTCTGTAACTCCCTGGTCATTTCGTCCCTACCCACCCAAACCACCCCCTTTCCTGGCACTTTCCCTTGCAACCGCAGGAAATGCTACACTTGTCGCTTTACCTCCCTCCTTGACTCCATTCAAGGACCCAAGCAGTCTTTCCAGGTGCGGCAGAGGTTCACCTGCAACCTCATCTATTGCATCTGCTGCTCTAGGTGTTAGCTGCTTAACATCAGTGAGACCTAGCGTAAGCTTGGCGATAGCATCGCCCAACACCTCCGCTCGGATCGCATTAACCTACCATTAACCTAGCACTTCAACTCCCCCTCCCTCTCCCGTTCCGAATCTGACCTTTCTGTCCTGGGCCTCCTCCATGGCCACTGTAAAGTGGAGGAGCAGCACCTCATATTTAGCTTGGGCAGTTCACACCCGAGCGGTATGAACATTGACTTCTCTAATTTAATGTAGTCCCTGCTTTCAACTCCCCTTCTCAGCTCTCCCTCAGCCCACTGTCTCCGCCTCCTCCTTATCTATAGCGCTGAGATCTATTTACCATTATTGATTACGACCTTTGACAAATCCCATGATTCCTTGCGGTTTTCGGAATACCGAACTCACTTATAGACTAATCAGATCATCAGATAGACGGATGATTGTCTATTTTAGCTCCTTGTCTCTAGACTTTTAACTTTCACCCACAGGAAGGAATTGCAAAGAGATTATTTACTGAGGCAAGAATGCATAGAAAATACTAAAAGGAATTGGTCAAGAATTGAAATCAAAGTAAATCCTCATTGGAATTAAGGCTCTGTTGTTGGAGAAAACACAAAGTGTTGGGTTAAGTCAGCGGAGCATCTCTGGAGAACATGGATATGTGACGTTTCAGGTCGGGAACCTTCGGGAACTTGATCCGCTGTTACTCCAGTAATTTACTCCATTTCCTTGTTTCTACTTCCTGGTAGAAACAAAGAATTGCAGATGCTGGTTTATGCCACAGATAGACACAAAGTGTGGGAGTAACTGAGCGGGTCAGTCAGCGGCTCTGGAGAAAAGGAATAGGTGATGTTTCGGGTCCGGACCCTTCAGTCTGAAGAAGAGTCCCGATCTGAAACGTCACTCATCCTTTTTCTCCAAAGATACTGCCCGACCGGCTGTGTTACTCCAGCACTTCATGTCTAATTCTTGATTGTTGGATGTTGGCAGGAGGCTCCCTGCAGAGGGCGCTGGTGGGCAGGTGTGCACGGAGAAGTGAGCAGGAGTGATGTGTTGATGGTCTCAACCAAAGAAGTCACCCACTCCTTCGATCCAGTGGTGCATCCTGTCCCGCTGAGTTGCTCCAACATTTTGAGGCTATCTTCGGTTTAAACCAGTATCTGCAGTTCCTTCCTACAACATGTCCCTCGAACAATGGTTCAGTATCAGGGCTCAGAGAGCCAGGGCAAGGACAAGAAGACATGGTGGCACAGAGAACGTTGAAATTTTCCACGCAAGTAGAACTCAGAAGCTCAGTCACTCGGTATATTCTAGAGAGAAGTCGAGAGAGTGTTGGACTCAGCCCTCCCCAACATCAAAAGCTTCAACATGAGGTACTGCCCCAAGAGGGCGGCATCTATCATCAAGGATCCCACCATGCCCTCTTCTCTTTCTTCCTTTTAAAATATTTGTATTAGTTTTTTTCAAAAAAACAAAAACAAAACATAAAAAACAGAGCAAAAAGAATAATGATAAACATAACAATGATATTGATACATAGGGTTCAGGATTACATTAATAACAGGTTTAACCTAATATGAGTCCAGTGTGAAAATACACATTCAATATAGACCACCCGGTCTCTATGTAAATATAGTTAAATATTTAAAAGAAAACTTATAATGCGTGGAAAAAAACCCACAAAGATAAAAAGACAAAAAAAGAAGAAAAAGGGAAGAAACAAAAGCCCCCTAAACTAAAGAAAAAAAGGAAGGGAAAAAATAAATAAAAAATTGAAAATAAAATTAAAACAAAGCAAAAGAGAATCTGAACGGAGAATTTCAACCATTTAAGTCTGTTTGTCATCAAGCACGTTCCACCATATAGAGGTAAAATACTTTTTATAACGGTTAGAGAGGGAGCAATTTATGTTGTATGCATGCCCTCGTCTCACTGCTACCATCACCACGAGGTACAGAACACTACCTGGTTCAGGAACAGCTCATTTCCTTCAATTTCTTGAACAAACCTGTACAACCCTAATCCCACATCAGCAATATAAAAACATTCATCATTTCTTGCACTGCAATGTTACCAATTGTGCTTTGCATATTTGTGTTGTTTTTTTGCACAGTATTTTTGTTTTCTCATGGTCTTGCAGTGTTTATGCATGATTTATGTTTGGTGGGTTGTCCGAGTCGATGTGGCTGCAAAGCTGCTGCAAGCCAGATTTTTCGTTGTTCCTTTTCCTCATTGTACTCGGACATACGATGATAAACCTGACTCACACAGAAGGGGTTAGAAGTGGTGCTGTCAGCGAAGATCAGCTCTGAAGTGAGACGCATTCGCAGACTGCCCGGTGAAGGTTGAAGTCAGTTGCCGGATATTCAGCCATGAACGGCACAGTGGTGCAGTGGGTGGAGCCACTGCTTCATCGCTCCAGGGACCCGGGTGCAATCCTGACTGCGGGTGCTGTCCATGAGGAGTTTCCACGTTCTCCAATTGACCATAATCTTCCATTTTCAAATGAAAATCTTCAATTCTGAAATCTTCAATTTTACAGTTAAAGCGGCACAGAAAAAGGCCCTTCGTCCAGAAACGTGTCCGAACTGACCAAGTGGTCCAACCAAGCTGATTCAATTTGCCCATTCCTGACCTGTATCCCCTTAACCTTTCCCATTCATGCACCTGTGCAGATGATTTTAAAATGTTGTTATTATACAAGCCTCAACCTATATACACACCACACATCCATATACCCACCACCAGGGCCAGACTTTCACCTGCTGAGGCCCTAAGCTGTATGAAATTTGTGGCCCTTCTCTAAAAAAATTTGGGTAAAAAATGATAAAATAAAAATATATTTCAAAAAATGAGGCCCCCGAGTGTGTGTGGCCCTAAGCTATAGCTTATTTAGCTTATAGGTAAGTCCAGCACTGCCCACCACGCTTTAGACTAGTGGAAACAGGCCCACCCTGACCGTGCCGCCCAGCGTCCACCCTGTACACTAGCACTATCCTACACACGAGGGACAATGAAAAATGTTTAAAGAAGCCAATTAACCTAAAACCTGTCCGTCTTTGGAGTGTTGGAGGAAACGGGAGCACCCGGGAAAAAGGGAGTTTTTTGACAAAAAGGACTGAAAAAAAGGCAGTCATGGGGAGAACGTACAAACTCGGTACCGACAGCACCCGTAGTCAGGGTCGAACCCGGGTCTCTGGCGCTGTGAGGCAGCAACTCTACCGCTGCGTCACCGTACTGCCCCACTCTGTGTGAAAATGTTGCTCCTTGCATTTCTATTAAATCGTTCCCCCCCCTCACCACAAACATGCCCTCTAGATTTAGACTCCCCAAACTATGGCGAAAAGACTGTGTCTATTCGCCTTATTTAAACCCCCTCAGGATTTTATATCCCCCTCAGCCATCTACACTCTTGGGGAAATAAGATCCAACCTCTCTTTATGACTCAGACTTTCCACACCCTGTAATATCCGTGTGAATCTCGGAGTGGGGAGGAGAGGGTCACAAAGAGGCCATGATCTATGAATTCCTGGACCACAGCCTGGGATTCTCTCTCACACGCACACACAGTTCACCATTGCTACAGACGGCCCAACCTTTCAGTCACAGTGCAGTCGTGACCCGGAGTCATGAGCTCCGGGCAAACCCCATGTTTTCCCCAAACAACGTTACTCGTAAACGCGTTGCTATGACAACCAAGCAAAAAAAAGAAAAATCTTCAACGGAGATCTTTGAATCTGAGGCTCATTCTGCAGCAGAAAGGTCTGAGGTCGAACAGGGAGAAAGTCACTGAGGGTTCTGATGTAGCTCCATCAATGGTCAATGTATGAACAGAAACGGCCCCGCACATCAACCACCCCTCCGTTCATTCCATGACCCGATGCTTCTGCTTTCAGAGAAATGATCTGAAACACACTCGAGATCAAAGCACTTGGAGTGTTGCTCAAGGCGTGACGCAGCAGCTTGACGTTCAGACAAACACAACGTTTTACAGTGTGAAGGAAAGAGCCTCAGATGCTGGGTTCCACTGAAGATAGACACAAAATGCTGGAGTAACTCAGTGCATCAGGCAGTATTTCTGGAGAAACGTTTCGTGTGGCGACCGAAAGTCTTCAGACTGAGAGTCAGGGGAGCGGTAAACTAGAGGTGTGAAAAGGTACAGACAAATGACAGCCTGCACCGAAGACTCAAGAACGGTGGAGCCCACAATGGTCCATTGTTGGCTGTGGAAGAGGTGATAATTAAGGCATACAAACAGTGAAACTAGCAAGACGACAAGGGTGGGGGGTCAGGATAGAGAGAGAGGGAATGCAAGGGTTTCTTGAAATTAGAGAAATCAACATTCATACCGCTGGGTTGTAAACTGCCCAAGCGAAATATGAGGTGCTGTTCCTCCAATTTGCGTTTGGCCTCACTCCACAGTGGAGGGGGCCCAGGACAGGAAGGCTAGTGTGGGAATGGGAAGGGGAGTTAAAATGTTTGGCAACTGGGAGACTGCGTGGCACAAGAGAAGGACATTCCATCAACAATTAACTGTTGGATTTGTATCGAATATTAAACAAGTCCCCTGCCCACAACCCAGAGCACAACATTAATCATACACTAATCTCACTGCCCCGTTCTCTCCTTACAATCTCACTGATCAATCCCACACTAATCCCACTGTCCTATATCAATCCCCAAATTATTCCTATTTCCCCGCCCCCTTCCCTCAGCCGTTCCCTCAATCCCAAGCTAATCCCACTCTCCCATTCTCCCCGCAGCCCTGCATCAATCCTACACTAATCAGTCTGAAGAAGGGTCTCGACCCGAAACGTCACCCATTCCTTCTCTCCAGTGAGCAACTGTCCCGCTGGGTTACTCCAGCATTTTGTGTCTATCTACACTAATCCCACTGCCCCACGTTCTCCCCAAAACCCCTGTACCAAACCCCAAACTATTCCCACTGCCCCGTTCTTTCCCCCATCAAACCCACACAAATCCCCTGCCCCATCCCCACAGCCCTGTATTGATCCCACACTAGTCCCACTGTCCCCCTCTCTCCCCACTGCCTCGTACCAATCCCACACTAATCCCATTATCCTGCTCTCTACCCACAGCCTCGTATCAATCCCACACTAACCCCACTGCCCTGCACTCCCTCCTAGGCCCTGTATCAAATTTAAAGTAGTCCCAGAGGATCCCTGACAGGGTGCTCCTCACTAAGTATGTCCCCCCTGACAGAGCAGCACTCCTTCCGTACCGCCTCGATGGTGCACCGTGTTCTTGGGCACAACATGAATGCGTTAGATCGAAGCAGGAGAGGGTCCTTCACTGATGGGTTTACCATGCAGCCCAAGGCCTCAGCCTTGCCTGAATGCCCATTGTTGGCCATTCCGATCCCTGCAGGAGTGCACAGGTGTCGGGCAATTTCCCCCGAGTCCCCAGTAATCAGAAGTCGTAGAGACATACAGTGCGGAACCAAGCCCTTGCCCAACCTCGTCCTACAGCTAGCACCCTCCAATTCAGGCAACATCATGGTGAACCTCTTCTGCGCTTTTTCAAATCCTCCACATCCTTCCCGATTTATAGACAGACTCCGGACAAACTTGATTATTTTCTCTGGAGCCTAGAACGTTGAGCGGAGGCCTGATACAAGTATATACAATTATGAGAGGCATAGATAGGGTAGACAGTAAGAAGCTTTTCCCCTGGATGTTAATGCTAGAAAGAACAACCTTACAGTCTAAGGAGAGGTACAACATTTAAAGGAGATGTGAGGGGTAAGTTTTCTTACACAGAGACTGGTGGGTGCCTGGAAAGCACTGCCAGGGGTGGCAGTGGCAGCAGATAGAGAAGTGGTGTTTAACAGGCTTTTAGATAGGTGCATGGATATGGAGGCTATGGCGGTGATATGGATCACACGGGGGCTGAGGAGATTATTCAACTTGGCCACATGCCTAGCACAGATCCTGTGGGCCGAAGGGCCTGTTGCTGTGGATTGTTCTATGCTGTAACAGTAGAGTATGCTTCTGGTTGCACGGGGACTGTTCCACAGTGGCTGTAGTGTGGACTGCCCGACATTCTATCGAACCAGAGGCTCTGGGCGCCATCTTAGGATTAGTCCAGCACACGAGCGTGGATCGCCATGGGAATTACTTCATCAGGAGTGATCACTGGCTCTGAGGACTACCCCGCGTAGAATCGAAGTTCACACAGCAAGTGCCCGAAGCAAGAGGCATGCACGTCCGCAAGCAGGTTCAGCTGATGCCAGGTACAAACTAACACAAAAGTACAAGCAATCTTCTCATGGTTTTATTTTGAGCCACACCATGGTTTAGGATTGTTCAAAACAAGAATAGAAATCATTAAAAAAAATTAAAAGAAATTGGAAATTCACTAACCCATTATTTAGGGGTGATTAAAATACAAAGATTTGACAATCATTTGTTTTGGATCAACTTATATTTTGAATCATAGACACCCCCCAATGTCTCAATTGCAGGCAAATGGATTAAATGGTTCTTCAGGATTGTTACTGAAGTCATAGGTAAACTCAGAGCCCAGTCACACACAGAGCGTAGTGATCCTCAAAGGTTCGAAGGAGACTACAGAGAGTGGTAGACATGACCCGGTCCATCACAGGTGCTGATCTCTCCACAATCAAAGGGATCTACAGGAAGGCAGTGCCTCATAAAGGCAGCCAATATCATCAAAGACCCACACACCACCCAGGCCATGCTCTCATCTCACTTCTACCATCGGGAAGAAGGTACAGGAGCCTGAAAACCGTGACCTCCAGGCTCTTCTCAGCAACCATCAGGTTGTTGAACACTGCACAACACTCAGCAACTATGATCTTCTGTGGACTGTCATTAGTTGCACTAGACTTCGGATTTGCTCCGTTAAGGTCACCAAATATTACGGTTCTTAATTTTTTTGTATTATTGATCATTTCATATTTATCTGCGCGGAATTGCTTGTACAGGCCCGTTAGGCTGCTACAAGTAAGAATTTCACTGTTCCCAAGGGCTGTGGGATCGTCCAGGAACAGTTCAGCCCAAACTCCCGGTTGGGTTTGAACAGAGGCAGATTTGGAGGGGTCTCGGAGATAACTATGGGGGATATCAGCACCAGACCCACTCTGCCCACCCAACCACACTGCATTGCACAGTCAACAAAGCCTTTTCCAACCAGAGAAGATTAGATGGGCGTATTTTTGATCAAACACTGCTGGGATTTGCCACTGGTTTGATCTGAGTGACCTTCTGGATCAATGGAGATTTACTACATTTGCCTAAATGGATTACAAACCACCTACATAATCCCACTGACCCTACATCACAGAATAGCCACTGCTAATACAGCCTCACATGTGCCAAGGCAGGAACGATATCACCTCGCTCCGTCTCCACGTGACAAACATAACAAGTATATCCATCGCCTGAATGCCTATTTACACGTACAAAATATATCACTATTGTGACCTCCATCACCGCGGCCGCACCTAAAACCCACGCCAGCTCCATTCAAAGATGAACAGAGACAAACCCTTCTTCCCAGAAACCTGAGACACAATAAATAGAGCAGATGCTTAAAGAAGCTACACTGAGAGTGGGTGAGGAAAGCTCTTCATGTGGAATTCATCTTCCTTAAGATGTTTGAGATAGTCCACTTTTGACCGCTGCATTTCTGGAGTAAAAGCTGGTATCCATAGACACCTTCGCTGTTCTCCTCAATCTCCAAGCACTTCTTTGATACTCGGTTCCGCACTGAGCCGCCCTGAAAGAGATAAAGGGAAATTCTAAACATCAATGGACAGACATTCCGCGGTGTTAAATCAGGTCTGAACATCTGAGACCGGCATGTGACACATGGAACTGCAGGTGCTGGCTGTGCAAACCATAGAGAGTGCTGGAGGAACTTTGAGGGTGACGCAGTGGCGCAGCCATTGGAGCTGCTGCCTTGCAGACGTTGTTTGCGTGATAACCAGGCAAGTTATACTGTGCATGAGTACACACGTACATCAGGTAGTGCAAGGAGAAAAATACTACAGCGCAGAACACCCTCGTAAATCTTTTCTGCCCTCTTTCCAGCTTATTGGCATCATTCCTAAAGCAGCGTGACCAAACCTGAACACCGTGCTCGAAACGCAGCCTCACCAACATCTTGTACAACTGTAACCTAATATCCCAACGTAAATACTCAATACCCTGACAGTACCAAAAGCCTCATGACCATCCTACCTACCTGTGATATCACTATGTACCTGTATTCACTGTGAAGGTTTAGTTTAGAGATACAGCACGGAAACAGGCCCTTCGGCCCACCGGGTCCGTGCCGTCCTGCGATCCCCGCACAATAACACTATCCTAAACCAACTGGGGACAGGTCCTGCCCTGGTTTGACTTCCCAAAATACAACACCTCACACCTATCTGCTTTACACTCCATTTGACATTCCTCAGTCCACTTGCCCAGCTGATCCAAGATCTGGCTGCAAATCTTGATAATCAATCACTATCACTGTCTACGACACCACTGAATGTGCACAAAGATGGGGCTGATTAAGTGTAATTGGGCTAGCCCTGGCAAAAAGGGCTGAAGGGAGACCCTACACAAGCCTGTGATTTGGGGCAAGTGAGCCAAAAATGCTGCGAGTGCTGGTTGTGGGTGTGTGTCCCTGCCCCTGTGGGTGGCGTGTGGGGTGTGGGGAGGTCCCGCTGAGGTACTGACCTGCGTGAACTGCCAGTGCAGCCGCATCTGGTTGCTCTCGGCGTAGCTGCACTCGAGCAGCCGAGGCCGGCCGTTCACCTCCACCAGGCACCTGTTGTCCACCGCGTCCAGGGTGGGGCTCAGCACTCCCACGTGAAGCTGCTGGCTGCTCGTGTAGTACACCGCCTGGAGGAGGAAGGTGGAGAGATGTCAGTACATAGTTTGTACGCTCCCCCCCCATAACCGCGTGGGTTTTCTCCGGGTGCTCCGGTTTCCTCCCACACTCCAAAGACGACAGGTTTGTCGTTCCTTTGTCTTCAGTAAGAATTGTAAATTGTCCCTAGTGTGTAGGATAGTGTTAGCGTGGGGGGTGATTGCTGGTTAGCGCGGACTTGGTGGTCCGAAGGGCCTGTTTCTGCGCTGGATCTCTAAACTAAAAAGAGAGTCGAGGTGGAAGGGTGTTCTCCTGACTGGAGATCTGTGACCAGTGGAGTTCTACAGGGCGACAAAATTGCTGGAGAAACTCAGCGGGTGCGGCAGCATCTATGGAGCGAAGGAAATAGGCAACGTTTCGGACCCGATTTCGATTTTCCAGCATCTGCAGTTCCTTCTTGAACATGAATACTTTGTGACTTTGTCGGTGCCCTAGATAGACACAAAAAGTTGGAGTAACACAGCCGCACGGGCAGCATCTCTGGAGAGAAGGAATGGGTGATGTTTCGGGTCGAGACCCTTCTTCCCATGCGTGGCGGCTCTTTGCATGCCTTGGGTACTGTGTGCTAAACAGATAATGCCACTGTGACATGTCACTATTGATAAAGTTTCAATCTATGAATCAATCATCAGTGTGTCACTTGGAACGTAGCAAGGTACAGCACAGGAAGAGGCCCTTCGGTCCTCATGTCCGTGCCCAACATGATGCCAAGATAAACTAATCTCCTCCGTCTGCCCTCCATTCCCTGCACATCCATGTTCCTATCTAAAAGCGACCATCGCACCTGCTTCCTGCTTCCACCACCACCCCTGGCAGTGCATTCCAGGCACCCACCACCCTCTGTGTAAAACTAGTTGCCCTGTACATTGCCTTTACATTTTTCCCCTCTCCGCTTAAAGTTGTGCCCTCCAGAGTTTGAAATTTCCACCTTGGGGGAAAAAGGTTCTGACTGTCTACCTTTTCTATACCTCTCATAAATTTTATAGACTTCTATCAAGTCTTCCCTCAACTTCCAGCGTTCTAAAGAAACCAATCCACGATTGTCCGACCTCTCATAGCTAATACCCTGTAATTCAGGCAGCATCCTGGCAAACCTCTCCTGCATTCTCCCCGAAGCCTTCATATCCTTCCTGAAGTCCTGTAGAGCTGCTTGGTAAACAAAGAGTCAAACCAACCTCCAGAACCTGGGCGGCAAGGTGGCGCAGCGGTAGAGTTGCTGCCTTACAGCGCTTGCAGCACCGGAGGCCCAGGTTCAATCCCGGCTACGGGTGCTGTCTGTATGGAGCTTGTACATTCTCCCCGTGACCGCGTGGGGTTTTTCTCCGAGATCTTTAGTTTCTTCCCACATTCCAAAGGCATTTAGTACAGGTATTTAGGTTAATTGGCATGGTGTATGTGTAAATAATCCCTAGTGTGCGTAGTGTTAATGTGTGGGGATCGCTGGTCGGCCGAAGGGCCTGTTTCCACGCTGTATTTCTAAACTAAACTAAACCTTTCCGCAGGGTTGTGAATCGAGAACTAGAGGGCATACGTTTAAGGTGAGAGGGGAAAGTGTTACATGGAGGGTGATGAATCTGCGGAATTCCCTCTCCCTTTGAGATTGATGTGCCTCTGAACCAGGGAATCTAGAAGACGGGGTTGGGGTGGAAAAGAGGCGTGGGATCAGTAATATAGAGCAGGCTCCAGGGCTTCCCTGGCTCCAGTTGCTGATGCTCATTTATGTTTCTATTCCCGAGATCCCACCGTGGTCAGTGCACATGCCGAGACCCGGAACGCCGACATACCTGTGGTGTCATCCCGTGACACATGTACACGATGGGAATGTTGTCCGACTGCGGACCCTGGTCGAGGCACAGGTCGCTCCTCAGAGCGTTCTTCAGCTGTAACACACAGGCAGACAGACAAGCGATGTGGATCAGGAAACTCCTTCCTCATTCACCCTCGGACTGCCAGCCCAGCTCCGGCTCACCCGGGGAAGGATCACATCCATCACCCAGAATTACAAGGCTGTTTCCTCCCCTGCTGCTTTCTTTCTCCCTCCTGTACTCTCTCTCATCTCTTCACTTAGGGCCTGCAGAAGGTTAGACCCTGCAGAACACAGAGATCTGGGGGCACAGGTGCACGGTTCCTGTCAGAGGTGGGTCGGGTGAACAGTGTGGGGCACAGCAGCGTTTGACACTCCTGCCTTCATTGGGAAGGATATTGAGGCACAAACGTTGGGACATCATGATGCAGCTGCACAAGTTGTTGGTGAGACCACACTTGGAGTATTGTGTGTAGTTCTGGTCACCCCGGCTATAGGACGGATGTCATTAAGTTGGAAAGGGCGCAGAAGAGATTCACCAGGATGTTAGCTGGGCTTCCAGGCTTGCGTTATAGGGAGAGGTTGGTTAGGCTGAGTAGGAAGCTGAAGGATGGATCAAGTGAATGCTCACAGTCATTTCCCCAGGGTAGAGGACCAAAACTAGAGGGCATAGGATTAACGTGAGAGGGGAGAAATTTAAGGAGGACCTCAGGGGCTACTTTTTCACCCCCACAGTGTGGCACTCCCTCAGTACTGCCCCTCCCACAGTGCGGCGCTCCCACCATACCCCCCCCCCCCTCAGTACTTTATCAGATTCAGCCTGAGTGTGGTTAAGCCACTCGGGTGGATGCGGGAGCAGTGAGCCACAGCTCCCCTTTGGGCTCCTCTGTTTACGACAGGAAAGTGAGCTCTCAGCCTGCGCCTACCATGCCGTAGGCCAACGTGTCCGTGTACTTCTTCATCTGCGTGTAGACGTTGTTCAGGTACCATCTGAAACTCCTGCACTGCAACCGGTGTCTCAGCGCCTTGCGCTCCGAAATGTCTCCAATGTCAATCCCGGAGTTCTGGAGAGTTGGGAAGAGGGAAAACAGTGCTTGTGAAGTGTAGAGACGTGAATGCTGGCTCTAAACGCCACAGAGAACACAATCGCAGGCACGGTGCAACCACGGGTCATCAGGGGAACCCCAGGGCTGTGTGCTCAGTCCCCTGCTCTGCCCTCTCTGTACCCATCACTGTGCAGCCAGACACAGCTACAATGCCATCTGTACATTTGCTGACCGTGTCACCTCTGTTGGATAAATAATGCCCCACAGCTTTACAACAAAGATGGAGAGGACTGGGAGTGTCTGGCCAAGACTGTTGTCAACACACAAGTGTGGTCCACAAACCATCTATACTGTTTGAGCAATACTGAGACCCATAGAGTCATGGGGCACAGAAACAGGCCCTTCTGCCCAACTCGCCCATGTTAACAAAGATATCCCATCTAAGCTAGTCCCGCTTTCCCACTTTTAGCGTCTAAGCCTCCAAACCTGCCATCTGCGTGCCTGCCCAAATGTCTTTTAGACGTAGTTATTACACCTGCCTTAACAATTTCACCCAGTACCTCATTCCACATACCCACTACCCAATAGGTTGCTGTTCAGTTTCCTATCAAATCATTCCCCCTTTACCTTAAATCTATGCTCTCTGGTTCTTGATACCCCTATTGTGGGAAAAGTGCCTTTACCCAATTTATTCCCCTTAGGACTTTACATCACTCTTCAGCCTCCTGCGCTCCAAGGAGTAAAACCCTAACCAACCTCACCCTAAACTCAGGCCCTCGAATCCTGGCAACATCCTTGTAAATCCTCTCTGCATCCTTTCCCGCTTAATGGCACCTTTCCTATAGCAGGATGGCTAAAACTGAACACATTGCTCCAAGTGCAGCCTCGTCAACATCTTGTACAACTGTAACATAATGTCCCAACTTCTGGACTCAATTCCCTGACTGACGGCCAGCGTACCGAAAGCTGCCTTCTTCACCCCGTCCACCTGCAACGCCACAATCGGGGAAGGTTGCTTCTCCTCCCTGTTTCTATTCCGTGCCCTTTTGTTGTCGTGCCTCTCTGCTGTCACACCGGGCTGACGGTGTCTCCACAGCAGAGGCCTCTGCCTCGTCCCCCTGCTCACCTCTCTGGGGATGTTCCAGGCCATGTAAACGTGATCTTTGAACTCATCCATCCAGACCTCAGCCACCCTGAGTGCGTTCCTGCGGACGTGTGCGGTCAGGTCCTCCGTGTAGGGTTTGTGAGCCCTCTCGATGTGGGCGAGCCTGGAGCAGGGCAGGACCTCCACACTACCTCCACACTGCCAGACCTGGGGAGACACTGCTGGCATCAAATCCTGCGTGTCTGCAAAGTTGCGAACCAACCCATCTACATACACGTCCAAGTCGTTCAAGAAGGAACTGCAGATGCTGGAGAATCGAAGGTAGACAAAATTGCTGGAGAAATTCAGTGGGTGCAGCAGCATCTATGGAGCGAAGGAAATAGGCAACATTTCGGACCCGAGTCATTGCCTATTTCCTTCGCTCCATAGATGCTGCCGCACCCGCTGGGTTTCTCCAGCAATTTTGACTCCCTGTAGAACTCCACTGGTCACAGATCTCCAGTCAGAAGAACACCCTTCCACCGAGTCCGCACTAACCAGCGACCACCCCCACGCTAACACTATCCTACACACTAGGGGGCAATTTACAATTCTTACTGAAGACAATTGAACGACAAACCTGTCGTCTTTGGAGTGTGGGAGGAAACCGGAGCACCCGGAGAAAACCCACGCGGTTATGGGGGGAGCATACAAACTGTGTACAGACATCACCTGTGGTCAGGATTAAACCTGGGTCTCTGGCGCTGTAAGGCAGGAACTCTATTGCTGCGCCACCGTGCCGTCCCCTGTCTTCTATGGGGTCAGCCATGCATCGTAATCTTCTGGATCAACCTAACTTGAGGGACTTCCCACAATCCATGTAGATACCATTCACTGCCCCTCCCTCATCAATGACCTCCATCACCTCCTCAAAAGACTCAACAATGTTTGCAAGACATGACCTACCCTGCACTATACTGACTGACTCTAATTAGCCCATTCCCTTCCAAATGCAAGTAAACCCAACCCTTGTGAATCCTCTCCAATAGTTTCTCTGCAACTGTGGTGAGGCCCGCCAGCCTCTAACTTCCTAGATATTCTCTACTTCCCTTCTTAAACAAAGGAACAACGTTGGCTACTCTCCAGTCTTCTTGGACCTTGCCTGTGGCTAGAGAAGATGCAAAGATTTAAATCAGGGCAAGATCACCTTTCTTGTCTCTCTAAATAATCTGGGATAGATCTCATCACGCCCAAGGGGTTTATCTACTTTAATGCACTTCAAGAGCCCCAATACCACCTCCTGTTTAATCTCAAACTGTCCTGGCATATTAGTATTCTCCACACTGATCTCACTGTCCTCCATGTCCTTTTCATTGATGAATACCGGAGCATAGTTCTCATTTAGTGCCTTGCAGACATCCCTTGATTCCGAGTATAAATCCTCTCCTTTATCCTTGAGCAGTCCTACGTTCTCCCAAGTTAGAATCATAGAGTGTTGATAAGCGTGGAAATAGGCCCTTCGGCCCAATTTACCCACACTGGCCAACATGGCCCAGCTACACTGGTTCCACCTGCCCGCGTGTGGCCCATATCCCTCCAAAGCTGTCCTATCCATGGAAACACAACGTTACACAATGCCACGCGATTACTCGCCCAGGCTATTCCAACAGCCCCTCCCAAACCCACCGCCTCAGCGACCCGGAAGGACAGGGGCAACAAGCACAGCAGAACACCATCACCCACTGATTCCACATCCAAGTCCCGCACTGCTCTGGCCCGCCCCTCTTTCTTCCCCCAACCCCATCCCCTTCCACCCATATCCCTTCATCCAGCTTTACATTTCACTCCCCTTGTCTCCTTCTCAGACTCCCTTTTGTCTCTTTTTCATCTCTAGCCTTTGTCTCCACCCACCTACCATTCAAATACCCCCCCCCCACACATATCCACCCCTCACTTGCCAGACTTTGTCCCATCCCCACCTCTCCACAAGCTTTCTCCCCGCTACTCCATCAGTCTGAAGAAGGGTCCCAACCAGAATGGTCATCCGACCATTCCTTCCACACAAGCTGCCTGACCCGTTGTGTTTTGCTCGGAAATGTATCGCCATTGGATCTAACTCCCTCCCCACCAGCAGTGTGGGAGCACCTTCAACAGAAGAAGGGCAGTGGTTCACGAGGCCGGCTCACCCCCCACCTTCCGAAGGGCAATTAGGGATTAAGGATAAATGCTGGCCTTGTCCAGGACGGCCTCATGCTGAGAATATTTTATGGCAGACTTCACATCAAGTACTAAATCTCCCCGATTTTATTGGCTGCATAAATACTTGGTTACCATGGTGATCTATTATCCTTGCAAGGGAAAGGCTTTCCTGGCCTTGCTATTGATTACTGGCTGGAGAATCTTGAAAAAACGGACGTCCGCTGCCTGCCTGCCTCAAGAAAGTGGCGTTGGAGGAATTCACATGTTTAAAACTCTCCATACGCCGGGCAACCTACTGCAGCCCCATTGACATTTCTCACATATTTATTGCAAAAATAATGCAACCCAATTTAAAGAAAGCCCCACTCCACAAGAAAGTCTGGAGGGCTAAGTCAGTGCTTAAGGTCCTTGCTTATAAACTAGGAGCTGTGGAAAGCCCTTCTGATTCTGAATTATTCAGTTTGAGAGGACACAGTCCCCTCAAGAAAGTGGCAGAATGTGTGTGTGTGTCCATGCGTGTGTGTGCCTCTCCGTGGGGGCATTTGTGCGTGTGTCTATGAGTGTCTGTGTGTGAGGGAGAAGAGAGACATGCAAAGAAAGAGAGACAGAGAGAGTGAGAGAGAGAGAGAGGGAGAGAGGACAGAGGTACAGACAGAGAGATAGAAAGAGAGACAGAGACAGAAAGAGAGACAGAGACGGAGGGAGAGACAGAGAGAGAGAGAGAGAGAGAGAGACAGAGAGAGACAGGGAGAGAGAGACAGAGACAGGGAGAGACAGAGAGAGGCAGAGAGAGGCAGAGACAAGCAGAGACAGGCAGAGAGAGACAGAGAGGGAGACAGAGAGGGAGACAGAGAGGGAGACAGAGAGGGAGACAGAGAGGGAGACAGAGAGGGAGACAGAGAGGGAGACAGAGAGGGAGACAGAGAGGGAGACAGAGAGGGAGACAGAGAGGGAGACAGAGAGGGAGAGGGAGAGGGAGAGGGAGACAGAGGCAGAGAGAGAGATAGAGAGAGAGACAGAGTCAGAGGCAGAGACACAGACAGTCATACAACATGGAAACAGGCCCTTCAGCCCAACCTGCCCATGCCGACCAACATGCCCCATCTACACTAGTTCCACTTGCCTATGTTTGACACATATCTGTCTAAACCTATCCTATCCATTTATCTGTCTAAATGTTTAAAAACAAATTGTGTTAACACCTGCCACAACTACCTCCTCCGGCAGCACATTCCCTGTGCCTACCATCCTTTGTCTAAAAGAGTTGCCCTCAGGATGTCTACACAAGTTAGTCCGATTTTCCTGCATTGGCCCATATCCCTCAAGTACCTGTCCAAATGTCTTTTACACATTGTGATTTTGCCCACCTCTCAACTTCCTCTGGTCGCTTGTTCCATTTACACACCACCATCTGTGTGAAAATGTTGCCCCACAGGTCCCGTCACTGGGGAGTTCACCACCCAAACCAAACCCAACCTTCCACATAACTGGAGCAGGAATGGGACGGGACTGGGGATAGGGGAGAGGGTTGGGAGTGGGGCAATGTGTGCGACACTTACCCGGATACTCAGCTCCACGTTCTCGCCTCCGTACACCTCCATTCCCTCATCCAGCAACCCAATCTCTTCAAAGAACTGGCGGTCCACCACAAAGCAGCCAATCAGAGAAGGACTTCTGCAAACCAACGTAGAAAAATACTTCAGCGAAGGTTCCTGAGATTCCAGAAGCGATCCGGATATTAGATAAATTCTGTGACGAGTTCAACTTAAGCCAGAATTCTTTGAGGTTGAAACAGACTCCGGATTTAATTTCCCTCATGGTTTGTCCATTCCCTCCACAGATGCTGCCTGACTGGCTGAGTTCACCCAGCAGTTTGTGTTTTGCTCACGATTCCAGCATCTACAGTTTGTGTGTTTCCAGTTCTCTTTCATGAGCGATCTCTAAGGTTTAGACAGTGACCACTAGTTGTAGACTCTCCCATGAGAGGAACACCTAACCTTTCACGAGCCTCAGCATCTTCCAGCAAAGTCCTCTCTTGTTGCACTCCATTGTTCTAAGCCATGCTACCTTGAGCACTGGTCCACACACAAGGGATGCCGCAAGGAAATTAGGCCCTTCAGCCCATTGAGACGGTGCCGTTCCATTCATTCCTGGCCGTGGGAATTGAGGCTCAACTGTCTGAACTCCCAGCTATTAAAAACATTCAGAGGGAGAGCTAACTGCCCAGCTGAAAGGAGATATCAGTCGTGATCAACTAGACAATGAGAAGATACACCACCCTCTTTGTGAAAAATTTGCCCCTCAGGTCCTTATTAAATCTTTCCCCTTTCACTTTAGACCTGGTTCCTGATTCCCATACCCTGGGAAAAAAAAAATTTGTGTACATTCACCCTATCTAGTCCCCTCATGATTTTATAAGACCACCCATCAGCCTCCTGCACTCCTAGGAATAAAACCCTAGCCTGTCCAACCTTTCCCAAAAGCTGAGGCCCTTGAGTCCTGGCAACCTCTTTGTAAATCTTCTCTGCACTCTTTCCAGCTTAATGTCATCTTTCCAACAGCAGGGTGATCGAAACTCCATCACCAAACATAATACTCCAGGTGTGGCCTCGCCAATGTCATGTACACCTGTAACGCAACTCCCAATTTCTATCCTCCATTGTCAGGTTGGGGCCCAACGCAAATTGGAGGAACAGCATCTCGTATTTCGCTTGGGTAGTTTACACCCCAGCGGTATGAACTTCAGATAGCCCTTGCTTTCCCTCTCCATCCCCTCCCCTTCCCAGTTCTCCCACTAGTCTTACTGTTTCGGCCCACATTCTACCTTTATCCCGCCCGCTCCCCTGACATCAGTCTGAAGAAGGGACTCAACTGGAAACGTTGCCCATTCCTTCTCTCCGGAGATGCTGCCTGTCCCGCTGAGTTACTGCAGCATTTTGTGTCTACCTTCGATTTTTACCAGCATCTGCAGCTCTTTCTAACACATCCCAATTTCTATAGTAAATTCCCTGACGGATGAAGGCCAATTGTCAAAATTCTTCACCAGCCTATCTACCTGTGACACCACTTACATGTAACTGCGTACTTGTCCCCCTAGATCCCTCTACATGGATTTCAAGAAAATCTTTAACACGGTTCTATACGGGAGACCGGTCTCTAAAGGTTTTTGTAATAGGACGCAGAGGGTGACGGAAGCTTTGATTGGCGGTGTACCACAGGAATTGGTTCTGGGACTCTTACTGTTTGTTAAAGATTTGTACATGAATGCAGGAGGCACGATGTGAAAAGGGTGAGGTGCGGTGCGATGGCCAGATGTGGACACAAGGTAAAGTCAATGGCCAGATGTGCTCACAGGGTAAGATGAGATGCCCAGAAGTGGACAGGGGGCGATGAGATGGTCAAACGTGAATAACAGGGTGAAGTGAGATGGCCAGATGTGGATGACAGTGTGAAATGAGGTGGCCAGATGTGGACACAGGCGAGGTAAGATAGCCAGATGTGGACAACAAAGTGAGGCCAGTCTCCCATGTGGAACGTGTCAAAGGTCTTCCAGAAGGGGGATCTAGGAGTACAAGTTCGCAGTTCCCCGAAATTGGTGTCACAGATAGATGGTGAAGAAGGCCTCTGGCAACTAGTCTTCATCAGTCAGTGAATTGGGTACAGAAATTGGGACATTGTGTTACAGTTGTACATTACATTGGAGAGGCCACACTTGGAGTATTATGTTGAGTTCTGGTCCCCCTGCTGTTGGAAAGATGACATTAAGCTGATGTGGACACGGGGTGAGGTGAGATGGCCAGACGTGAGCAGCTGAGCGGCACTGAAATAAGGGGGGGGGGCATCTCGTGTTGGTTACCTGATTGGGGCAGTTGCATTTTCCAAAGCCCACCATTCCCTGGGAGGGTTGAGGTAACGACACCATAGTTCCCAGTCAAACCCTTGGGCTGAAAGGGAATATTCCTGGACCTCAAAGTTGTCGTACTTGATGTTGTCAAAGGATGGAGATATGATGCGCCTTCGGTCTTCCTTTATCCGCGACAGGATTGGCTCCACCCTGGAGAGGAATGGACAGACGTTCAGTGGGTAGGCACTAAACGCTGGAGTAACTCAGCGGGACAGGCAGCATTTTGTGTCTACCTTCGATTTAAACCAGCATCTGCAGTTCTTTCTAAAAGCCCTGTCCCACGGTACGAGTTCACTCCAAGAGCTCTCCCAAGTTTAAAAAAAATCAAGCTCGTGGTAAGCACGGAAAATGAACGTAGCGGGTACGTTGGAGTTCGGCGACGTCTCTTAGCGCTAACAGCAGGTACTCGGGAAGACTCGCTAACAGCAAGAAAGCACGGGAAGACTCGTGAAGATTTTTCAACATGATGAAAAATGTCCACGAGAGTCCCGAGTACCGACGAGTGGTCATTACCGTAAATCTCCGAGTTCGAATCAGGGCAAACTCGGGAGAACTCTTGGAATGAAATTGTACTGTGGGACAGGGCTTTTAAACATTCAGTGGGTCTGAGGCAGCGGGACCCCAGACTGACTGAGGGCAGTGGCTCGCACAGACACACAATCGCCACAGTGTCACTACAACTGTGTTTTTCTATCTTCTCCCTGGCTTTCCCTTCCCCACTCTTCATCTCACCATCCCATCACCAACAGCACACGAACCCTTATGTCTCTAAGTCCCATTATCTCTCTTTCTCTCAGTGACAGAGCTGCACAACACAAAAACAGGCCCCTTCGGCCCATCTTGTCCATGCCAACCAAGATGGCGTACTGAGCCAGTCCCATATGCCCGAATTTGGCTCTATTCTTCTAAACCTTTCCTATCCATACATCTGACCAAATGTCTTTAACAAGTCATTATTGTATCCACTTCTGTCTCTTCATCTGACAGCTTATTCCCCTGACTGACCTCCGAGTGAAAAAGTTGCCTCTGGGTTCTGTCTCTCTTAAATGTCTCCTCTCTCACCTTTAAGCCCTTGTCCCACTGTACGAGGTAATTGACGAGTTCTCCCCTGATTCGAACTCGGAGAATGTCCGTAGCGGGTCCGTAGGAGTTTGTGGATGTAGCGGCTCGTACGAGTAAAAAGTAACCATTATTTTCATCACGAGTATTTGTTTACTCATGGACATTTTTTATGAAAACTCGGGAAAACTCGTGAATTACCTCATACAGAGGGACAGGGGCTTAAGTCTGTGCCCTCTAGTTTTAGAATCCTCCACCCTGGGAAAAAGACTATGAGTGTCCACTTTATGTATGCCACCTCCTGATCTTGTACACCGCAATCTCGTACACCTCTCAGCCTCCTACTATCCAAAGCAAAAACAAAATGGCCTCTTACTTGCCTCTGTATGTCTCCGATTCTCTCTGCCTCCCACTATCATCTCCAACATGCACATACATCTTAGCTGGTCCCATTTGCCCGCGTTTGGCCCATATCCCTCAAAATTCTCCTTATCCGTGAACCCATCCAAATGTCTTTTAAATGTTGTTATTGTACCTGCCTCAACTACTTCCGCTGGCAGCTCATTCCATATCCCACCACCCTCTGTGCGGAATAAGTTGCCCCTCAGGGTCCCATTCTCATCTTAAACCTTTGCCCTCTTGTTCTTGATTCTGCTATCCTGGGAAAAAGATATTTATCCCCCTCATGATTCTATACCACTCTATATGGTCATCCCTCAGCCTCCTGTGTTCCAATGAATAATGTCCCAGCCTTTCCAACCTCTCACTGCAGCTCTGGTTATCGGGTCTTGGCAACAGCCTAGTAAATCGTCTCTGCATTCTCTCCAGCTTAATGTCATCTTTCCTATAGCAGAGTGTTCAAAGCGGAACACAATGCTCCAAGCGGAGCCTCACCAGCATGTCGTACAATTGAACTGGTGGAAAGAAGAATAACATACGAGTGTCAAACACTAAGTAATGCAAACAGATTGTAAAGCTTCTGAAGATACCTGACAGTAAATGTGGGTCTCTCAGCGGCAGTGACAGGAAAATTACAAAGCAAGACAAAAATAGCAGGAAAAATAAGTACATCCTTTCTATCGTCTGTCATCACACTAGAAGACAGTAAAATCTTTGGGAATGAACTGGGGGGGCGGGACACACACACGATCTGTTCACAGTAAAAAGCATTTAGAAATCACAGACTCAAAGAACTGCAGATACTGGAATCTTAAGCAAAAAAACAAACCACACCACCTGGGTCAGGAATAGCCACTTTCCTGCAACCAGCAGTTCTGGAACCGACCTGTACAACCTCAATTCAGCTGAGGCGACAGACCTTCAGGTCGAGACCTTCATGGGTCTGAAGAAGGGTCTCGATCCGAAACCTCACTTGTTCCTTTTCTCCCCAGATGCTGCCCGACCCGCTGAGTTTTCCGGCTATCTTCGGTGTAAACCACCATCTGCAGTTCCTTCTTACACACTGCAGATCGCCTCTTGCTCTAACCATAGACCCGTTTTCTAATTGTGTTTTGCACCTTTTCTTATCACCCTTATGTAGGGCCGAAGGGCCTGTTTCCACGTTGCATCTCTGAACAAAACAACTTAACAGACCCATGACAGATAGTGTGGGACGGTGGCGCAGCGGTAGAGTTGTTGGCTTACAGCGCCGGAGACCCGGGTTCGATCCCAACTACGGGTGCTGTCTGTACAAAGTTTGTACGTTCTCCTCTTGACCGAGTGGGTTTTCTCCGAGATCTTCAGTTTCCTCCCATACTACAAAAACATACAGGTATGTGGCTAAATTGGCTTGGTGTAAAATGTAAAATTGTCCCTGGTGTGTGTTGGGCAGTGTTAATGTGTGCGGGGATCGCTGGTCGGTGCGGACTCAGTGGGCCCAAGGCCCCGTTTCCTCGCTGTAAACTAAACCTGTAAACACAATACATAGATAATATATGATAAATACAAATTCAATATTCTTGCAGAAGGAGGGTGGGGGGTGGGGGGGAAAGGATTGAACCTACCACTGATCACTGAACTCAACGTGTGCGTCAAACAGGGCGACGACGGGGGCCGAGGCCGCTCTCCAGCCGCTGATCCGGGAGCGGATCAGCCCCTCCTGCCGGGCGTGGCGGACCACCTGAATGAAGCCCGGCTGCTGGGCATTCACCTCCTCCACGTACGCTCCCAGCTCCTGCCGCAGCTCATCTGCAATTGGGGACACGGCTGCCGTTAGAAACAGCACCTACCTTAAAGGAGACCCTCGGACCATCATTGACCGGACTTTATCTTGCACTAAACGTTATTCATGTTACCCCCTTCATCCTGTATCTGTACACTGTGGATGGCTCGATTGGAATCATGCATTGTCTTTCCACTGCCTGGTTAGCACGCAGCAGGGGATGACTTAATCCAGCAAAGAGTGCGAGGAAGGGTCTCGACACAAAAGCTACCTATCCATGATGCTGCCTGACCCGCTGAGTTGCTCCAACCCATTGTGACCTTTTGCGTAAACCAGCATCTGCAGTTTCTTGTGGTGGGGCAAGAGACAAAGCATGGCGAGTGATAGGTGGATACGTGAGACTGGCTGGTGGGCAGACAAAGGCGAGAGATGAAAAGGTTGTGAGATACAGAGTGAAGTGGAGTGAAATATACAGCCAAACAGAATGATGTCAATGAAAGGCGATGGGTGGGGAAGGAGGGGTGGGGAAGGGGACAGGAGAGTGGTAGTAATGGATGCACATCAGGGTGGAGAGGGAGGAAGGGGAGGGTGTTTTTCTGAAATTGGAGAATTCAGTGGTCATACGTTGTAAGCTACTCAAGCGGAATGTGAAGTGCTGTTCCCCCAGTTTGCACGTGGCCTCACTCTGGCAGTGGAGGAGGCCCAGGGCAGGAAAGCCAATGTGGGAATGGGAAGGGCAGTTAAAGTGGCGAGCGACCGGGAGATCCAAAAGACGTTGGCGGACGGAGCGCTGTCCTCGTCTCGCCAATGTAGAGAAGGCCACATCATGTACACTGAATGCTGCAGGTGAGCTTAAAGGAGGTGCATGTGAACCACGGCCTCAAAGGGAAAGGCTGCAGAGGTCCATGGATGGATACGAGGGAGGAGGTATATATTCGAGCTGAGTGCAGAGGTGTAGTTATCGACTTTGTTGTGTGGTGTGGGCTGAATCACGTGCAGCTCAACTCCGACAAGACTGAGGAAATGGTGGCGGACCTTAGGAGGAGAGGAACCCCCCCCCCCGTCCCCTGTGTCCATCAATAGTGTGGATGTGCAGTGTACCAGGGAGTACAAATACCTTGGAGTGTACCTGGACAGTAAACTGGACTGGTCCAGGAACGCTGAGGCCCTGGACAAGAAGGGACAGAGCCGGCTGTACCTTTTGAGTCGGCTCCATTCCTTCAACATCTGCAGTAGGATGCTGCAGATGTTCTACCAATCGGTGGTAGCCAGTGCCATCTTCTTCGCTGCCGTGTGGTGGGGCAGCAGGGCGAAGGCTGCGAATGCCAACAGGGTCAACAAACTCATCAGGAGGGCAGGCTCCGTCCTGGGGGCGGTGTTGGATTTACTGGAGATGGTCCAGGAGGGGAGGATGCTCCTCAAACTGCAGAGCATCCTGGTTCAATACAGCTCACCCCCTCCATGACACACTGGTCAACATGAGGAGTATCTTCAGCAACAGGCTGGTTCCACCAAGATGCAGCACAGAACGCCACAGGAGATCCTTCTTCCCTGTGGCTATCAAACTGTACAGCTCCTCCCCCTTCTGTTGTGGGGTAGACTGAGACTGACTCCCCTCCACCCCCTCCCCCTCCCCCCCTCCCCCCTACCCCCCCTCCACAATCTTTGCACATCCCCCAAGCCTTTCATCACTTTAATTTTGTGTTTCATGTATTTTTTTTTATGCCTGTTGGCAGATCAATTTCCCCCCTAGGATAAATAAAGTTCTATTGTTTCAATACATATAGGGACAGGTACGACATCTCCAGTGGTTGCAGGTTGAAAGCACCGGGAGAGGGGGCGGTTTGGATGGGAAGGGATCAGTGAAGCAAAGAAATGTGAAGGGGGGTGGTCTCCATGGATAGCTGCAAGGGACAGGGATGGGAAAATGTGACTGGTGTTGGGATCACGCTGAAGGTTCTGGACGAATCGGAGAATAATGCGGAAGCTGCTGGGGTGAACGGCAAGGGCCGAGGGGACTCCATCCTTGGCCCGTCTGGTGAGAGGGGAAGTGAGAGCAGGTCGGCAGGACACACAGGAGACACGAGTGAGGGATCCATCCACAACAGCAGCAGGAGGCCAACCACGATTACTAAAGAACGAGGACATCTCGGACGTCTCATAGAGTGGAAAGCTTCATCTTGGAGCAGATATGCGGAGACGGAGGAATTGAGAGTAATGGATGGGTGGGAGAGGTGTAGTCAAGATAACTGTGGGAGTCAGTGAGTTGATAGCAGACGTCAGTCAATTGTCTGTCCCTGTGATGGAGAAAGAGAGATCCAAGAAAGGGGAGAGAGGAGTCAGAGATAGTCCAAGTGAATTTGAGGTCAGGGTATCCCCAGGAAGCATCACGACGTGGTTTGGCAGCAGCTCTGCCCAAGAACGGGGTAGGAACGGGGTGGTGATTGTGGATGATCAGCCATGATCACATTGAATGGCGGTGCTGGCTCGAAGGGCCGGATGGCCTACTCCTGCACCTATTGTCTATTGACTGCAAGAAATTGCAGAGTTGTGGATGTAGCCCAGTCCTTTACAAAACCCACCCCACCCGCCACTCTCTGTGTGAAAATGTTGCCTGTCAGGTTCCCATTAACTCTTTATCCTCTCAACCTACACCTAGGGCCCTATAGTGCTTAATTTCACCTGCGCTGGAAAAAAGTGTGCATTCACCCTATCTATTCCCTTCAAGATTTTATGCTTCCCTCCCGCTCTAAAATCGCCGCTCATCTTACTGCCCTCCAAGGAAGTACTAGTCTGCCTAACCTTTCCTTATAGCTCAGGCCCTCGCGTCCCAGTAATATTCTCTGCACTCTTTCCAACTTCATGGCATCTTTCCTGTAGCAGGTTGAACAAAACTGAACACAATCCTCCATGTGCGGCCTCACCAACCAAACCACGCCCTTCCGTAACGCAGTTGGAGAAACTCGCTGAACGGTCAAGGTACACTCACCACATGCACACGTGCTCACATGCACATGAACACACATGCATACATGCACGCATCTTACGCAGAGGTACACAAGCACATACACACACAAGTACTCACTCATGTGCACACACACACATAGGTACCCACTCATGCACACACATCCAAACACACACACGTACTCACTCATGCATACACACACATCCAAACGTACACGCACGCACACACGCAGGCTGTGTTCGGCAGAATGTTCGCAACCTTGTAAAACTGAGTGCACTGTAATCGGGCAAATGATGCATTGCTCAGTAATTCCGTGTGGAACATTGGGAAGACGGGAACAGGGATTCAGAGGTGAGCAGGTGAGTTTTGCAGACAGGCGTACATAGAGGGAAGAGGAATTGCCCAACTCTCTGTGCAGGGGTACAAGGTTACAGGGGACAACCAATGTTACAGATTTGCCGCACGCCCCAGAGACGCGCCAACTTGCCCACCATTGTTGCTGTTGTCATCGATCAGCACAATCTCCTTGAGCAGGTGGGCCGGGGTCTTGGACATCACCGAGTGCATCGAGCGCAGGATGACCGAGGAGGCCTCATTCATGAAGATGAAGACCACACTGATCTGGGGCAGGTTGGTTGGGTAGCTGAGGTTCCTGCAGCTGCAGTAAGACAAGCAGAAACAGCAACGTGACTTCACCGCTCGATCCCTGGATGGAGGCTTCAGGGGCTGTGCCTGAAACATCTTCCCTTCAGAGGTTTGAGGAGGTTCGTTGAATACTCTATCCAACTTTTACAGGTACATGGTAAAGAGCACACTGACTGGTTGCATCACGGCCTGGTTTGGTAACTCAAACGCCCAGGAACCAAGGAGATTACAAAGACTGCTAGACACTGCCTGGCCCATCACAGGTAGGGGGCAGCACAGTGGTGCAGCAGTAGAGTTGCTGCCTTAAAGCACCAGAGACTTGTGTTCGATCCTGACTACGGGTGCTGTCTGTACGGAGGTTGTACGTTTTCCCGGTGACTACATGGGTTCTCTCCGGGTGCTCCGGCTTCCTCCCACACTCCAGAAAATGTGCAATTGTACGTTAATTTGCTTTGGTAAAGTTGTAAATTTTCCCAAGTCTGCAGGATAGTGTTAGTGTATGGGGTGATCTTGGTCGGCAGGGACTTGGTGGGCTGAGCGGCCTGTTTCCATGCTGTATCTCTAAATACTAAAGGCATTTCAGTTCAAAGAAGGGTCCAGATTTGAAATGTCGCCTGCCCATTCCCTCCACAGATGCTACCTGACCCGCTGAGCTCCTCAAGCACTTTTTGCATTCCTGCCCATGTACCGGTTGTTTAAGTGTTGTTACTGTACTCCCTCGACCACTCCCTCGGGCAGCTCATTCATTCCGAGTCCTCTGTTTAGAGCAGCACAAAAAAAGGAAACATGAAACTTTGAGATCAATTGATCGTCGTAGGAGAGAATGGCTTCAGAAACACAAAGGATGGATTAGTGTTTCTATCGCATCTTTCCCCTTGTCAGAGGCTGGCCCCCCGGTGAAATACTGCTTCTGCTTTGTAACAATCAACCTCGTGTTCAACTCCCTTGGCACTCCCACCCCTCTGGAGCTCAGTAACCCCCACCACTCCCGCAACCCCCTCCATTCCCGCAACCTCCTCCATTCCTGTAACCCCCTCCATTCCCGTAACCCCCTCCAATCCCGTAACCCCCTCCATTCCTGTAACCCCATCCATACCCGGAACCCCCTCCAATCCCGTAACCCCCTCCAATCCCGTAACCCCCTCCAATCCCGTAACCCCCTCCATTCCCGTAACCCCCTCCATTCCCGTAACCCCCTCCAATCCCGTAACCCCCTCTATTCCCGTAACCCCCTCCAATCACGTAACCCCCTCCAATCCCGTAACCCCCTCCATTCCCGTAACCCCCTCCATTCCCGTAACCCCCTCCAATCCCGTAACCCCCTCCAATCCCGTAACCCCCCTCCATTCCCGTAACCCCCTCCATTCCCGTAACCCCTCCATTCCCGTAATCCCCTCCATTCCCGTAACCCCCTCCAATCCCGTAACCCCTCCATTCCCGTAACCCCCTCCATTCCCGTAACCCCTCCATTCCCGTAACCCCCTCCAATCCCGTAACCCCCTCCATTCCCGTAACCCCCTCCACTTGCGTAACCCCCTCCAATCCCGTAACCCCCTCCATTCCCGTAACCCCCTCCACTTCCGTAACTCCCTCCATTCCCGTAACCCCCTCCAATCCCGTAACCCCTCCATTCCCGTAACCCCCTCCATTCCCGTAACCCCCTCCATTCCCGTAACCCCCGCCAACCCCGTAACCCCTCCATTCCCGTAACCCCCTCCATTCCTGTAACCCCCTCCATTCCTGTAACCCCCTCCATTCCTGTAACCCCCTCCACTCCCGTAACCCCCTCCACTCCCGTAACCCCCTCCATTCCCGTAACCCCCTCCATTCCCGTAACCCCTCCATTCCCGTAACCCCCTCCACTCCTGTAACCCCCTCCATTCCTGTAACCCCCTCCACTCCCGTAACCCCCTCCATTCCTGTAACCCCCTCCACTCCCATAACCCCCTCCACTCCCGTAACCCCCTCCATTCCTGTAACCCCCTCCAATCCCGTAACCCCCTCCATTCCTTTTACCCCCTCCTTTCCTGTAACCCCCTCCATTCCTGTAACCCCCTCCACTCCCGTAACCCCCTCCAATCCCGTAACCCCCTCCATTCCTGTAACCCCCTCCATTCCTGTAACCCCCTCCATTCCTGTAACCCCCTCCACTCCCGTAACCCCCTCCATTCCTGTAACCCCCTCCACTCCCGTAACTCCCTCCATTCCTGTAACCCCCTCCACTCCCGTAACCCCCTCCACTCTCGTAACCCACTCTGGTCCCTACACCTCTCCCTTTCTCTGCAACCTCCTCCAGCCCTTACAATCCTCGCTATATCTGTAGCCCCATTTTTCTGTCCTGCATCCCTTCCTCCCTCTCTCTGTAACCACCCCGCAGCCTATTCACCTCTCCCTAACTCTGTACCCCCCTCCAGCCCACACCACCCTCGCCAGCCCCTATATCCCTCTCTATCTCTATAACCCTCTCCATAACCCACATTGGCCATTATATCCTTCCCTGCCTCTGTAACCCCCACCTCCAGCTCCTACACCCACCCCAAACCCCCTCAACAACTTCCCTACACAACTCACTACAACACCCCCTACATCTCAAACCCCCTTTGGTCCCCATCCCCCCTCCCCCCTCCCCCCCCCCAAGTCTCGGCATACGCATCCAGCCCCGACACCCTTGTCTCTATAATCCCCTCCAGACCGTACTGCCTTCCCCATCTCCGTGACCCCCTACATCCCTCTCTATCTCTATATCCCCCTCCAGCCCCTATATTTCTCCCTGTGCAGCCAGATATTATAGCAACTTTTGCGAGGCATTTAACAAGATTAATGAGCAGGCCTGGGATCGAGGGATATGGATGCAATCAAGACAAAGACTCTATGGAGAAGAGAGAGAAGGTGATAATATGTCGGGAGGGATGGACACTGTGTCAGGCAGGGCTTTATGAGGAGACGCTAGTTTCCATTAGCTTGCACCATCTTTCTCTCCATACAACAATCCATCCAAACAATAAAATATACCGGCTAGCACCAGAGGGTCAAGCAATTCTGCGTCTTAACGAATCCATGACTTGAAGGTACCAGATCAGAGTGATGCAAGTGACAAAACTAATGAACCTCACACCAAAGCCATCTATATTTAGACGACTGGAAGAATTAAAGGTTCCACTCAGCAACACGGCCAGTTAATTGAGAATAAATTATTCGCTGTGTTTGAGTCCATTTAAGCTTCAGAAAGCTACTGAAGTAGTTAATTTCCAAATCTGCAGTCATGAGAGTCACTGAGACATCCACACAGAACGGGTCGAGGGGAATAGCCACGCTCACAACTCCAGGCAGGGGGAGCTGCAGGCTGTTTATGCTCACTAATTAATGATGACGTTGATTGCCCGGACAACTGCCTTTACCGTTAGGATCAGGGGATTCCTTTAACACCTCCTCTGGCCTGGACCATGGGACTCAGTGTTCAAAGTGACACTCAGTCAGGGAGATATTGAGTTGTACCGAACAGAAACAGGCCCTTCGGCCCATCTGGTCCATGCCGGCCCCCAAGTTGAACGTGGTTGTGAGCGCTTCAGCCCTTTCTTTCGTGCTCACAGGCTGGGTCCCGCTATCTTTGTGAATGGGGCGGATGTTTAGTTTAGTGTAATTGAGTTTAGAGATACAGCCCCTTCGGCCCACCTGGTCCGCACCGACCAGCGATCCCCGTACACTAATGCAATCCTACGCACCAGGGACAATTTACAATTTTTACCGAAGCCAATTAACCTGCAAACCTGTACATCTATGGAGTGCGGGAGAAAACCGGAGCACCCGGATGGAGAAACCCCACGGTCATGAGGAAAATGTGGAAACCCCTTACAGACAGCACCCATAGTCAGGATCGAACCCGGGTCTCTCGCGCTGTAAGGCAGTGGCTCCACAGCTGCCACACAATGCCGTTCTTGGTGGGAATGTGAGGGGAAAGTTTTCCCACACTGAGAGCCGTTGTGGAAAGGTGGTGGAATCAGGCACAATCACTGCATTTAAGTTGAATTTCAACAGGAAGGGCTCAGCAGATCGGGTAACAATTGCTTTGTGTTCCGGATCCCTGCATCCGCAGGCCCTTTTGCCTTCACATTTTAGATACATTTAAACACACACTTAAACAGCCAAGGCAGAGAACAAATATGATCCTAATAGGAGTAAATGGGGAGTGATGCAAAATGAATCTCCGGGGCAACTATTTCACTCGGAGAGTACTCCGTGTCTGGAATGAGCTGCCAGAGGAAGCTATAGAAGCGGAAACAATTACAACTTTTAAAAGACATTTGGACAGGTATATAGATTGGAAGGGTTTAGAGGGGCAATGGGCCAAAAGCAGGTGTGTGGGACTTGCTCAAAGTGCCACCTTGGTCAGGGGCATGGACAGAGGCCCCAGAGGGCCTGTTTCCGTGCTGTACAGCTTTATGATTCCAGTGTAGATGGCAAAATGAGCAGCATGGACATGGTGGGCTGAAGGGCCTGTTTCCGTGATGTACAAGTCAAGACGAGTCCTCTCACAAATACATGTCCCGAAGGTCGTTTCCCAGAGAAAGAGGTTTTATAGTCAGGGACATTGCCAGCATCCCAGCTCCTTCCTCTCTCTGTCTGCTGAGCTCCCAACCTACCCGTCGGGCCTGAAGTCAGGAATGGGCCTGTCGAGAGGGAGCTGGTCGCTGAGGTAACTGTTGTAGCCGTAGTACTGGAACTTCTTCCACGCAATCCGTCGTGTGTCGGGGGGCAGGTCGTGCCCCCAGTGCGTGAAGAGCGGGGAGTCCGAGACCGCCTCGCCACCCTCATCATCATCCTCCTGCCTCAGTGGAGACTCTGAAGCACAAACAGAGAGAGTATGTCAACAACCAAACGCAGGTTGGCGCACTGCAGCCCAGCGACAGCTTCCTTGCACCAAACGGCCCAAGATTCCGGTTGCAGAGAACAGAACAGCAGAGGAACAGGCCCTTCGGCCCACAATAGAAAGGAGATGAAGAGAAATTTATTTCGTCAGAGGGTGGTGAATCTATGGAATTCTTTGCCACAGAGGGCTGTGGAGGCCAAGTCGGTGGATATTTTTAAGGCAGAGATAGATAGATTCTTCACTAGTACAGGTGTCAGAGGTTATGGGGAGAAGGCAGGAGAATAGGATTAGGTGGGAGAGGTAGTTCAGCCTTGATTGAATGGCAGCAGGGCCGGATTAAGACCCATAGAGGCCCTAAGCACTTAAAAGACTTTGGTGCTCCCATATATATGTAATTCAAAATATAAACAATAATACATTTTTATATTTTTCAAAATGAAACAAAACGAACAGTAAGATGGAAAATAATGTTTATTTTTGTATACTTCCACTTTATTTATATTTGAAAAGTTTTCTCCTACTTTTTTAAATTGCCATTTACCATTTCTGTGGTGCCCCCCTTCCCTTGATGCCCTAAGCACGTGCTTATTTTGCTTAATGGTTGATCCAGCCCTGAATGGTGGAGCAGACTGGATGGGCCAAATGGCCTAATTCTACTCCTATTCCTTATGACATGATAATGTTCACGTCCAACATGATGCCAAGTTAAGCAAACGTTCTCTGCCTGCACGTGATCGAGATCCCTCCATTCCCCATGTGCCTATCAAAAAACCTCTGAAACACCGCTATCAAATCTGCCTCCACAACCACCCCTGGCAGTGTGTTCCAGGCCTTCACCCCCTTCTGTGTTAAAAAAACTCACCCTGCATATCTCCTTTAAATTTTGCCTCACCTTAAAGCTGTGTTCTCTAATTTTTGACATTTCCATCCTGTGCAAAGGTCCTGACTGTCCATCCTATCTGTTCCTTTTATATTTACATCTCTCAGGTCTCCCTCAGCCTCTGATGCTTGAGGGAAGCCAATCCAAGTCTGTCCAACCTCTCCTTGTAATTAATGCCCTGTAATCCAGACAGCATTCTGCACCCTCTCCAAAAGCCTCCACATCGGTCCTTCAAAAGGGGCATCCAGAAGTGCTGTAAGGTGGGACCCATTGGGAGGCCCAGTTCCCCCAACACAACCCGTTCCCCCAGAGCAATATTCCACGACTCAGGGGAGGGGGTGTGGGGGAGGGGGAGGAGGGTGTGGGGAAGGGAGGGGTGTGGGAAAAGAGGGGTGTGGGGAAAGGGGGTTGTGTGGGGAAGGGGAGGGATGTGTGGGGAAGGGGGGGGGGGTGTGGGGAAAGGGGGGGTTGTGGGGAAAGAGGGCTGTGCACACCCCGGGGGCTGTTCAGTCTGCGGGGGCTGCTCAACACACTCCTCCCCTTCAGCATTTTATTCTCCTCACCGTGTTATTGACAGCGGGTTCCGGAAGGGACGGTTTTTACGATTTCTAAACCTTCATAACTTTTGTACTATTTCGGAACAAAACTTATTTGACTTGCAGCAGAGGAGAATGGTGAGTAAGGTGGCAAATAATCGTAGCCCTATGAGTAGCAATGTTACAAAATTTTGAGATTTAAAAAATCAAGTCTGCAATTTATTCCATCAGATAAAGCATAAAAAGAAGTTTAATTTGACACCTAATTCACTTTCATATCTTCAGTATTAAGAAAGTTATGACCATTTTCATTCTCGGAAATTAGCATCTTGTTCCCCATTGCCTTTCAATTGACTGAACTCAAAAGCTGTGATCGAGAATAGTCAAAAGCCCATAACTTTCTTAAAAATTAAGTGAACTCAATGAAATTTTCAGTTATTATAGATTGAAGCATTCTGAAACAAATATGAAACAATCTTACTTGGATGATCTGAAATTAAAGCATATAATTAGCTGGTTATCTAATTGTAGCTAATTACAAAATTCAATGAGTAGATCTAAATATCTATCCATTTCTTAAGAAAAGATAAACTTTTTTTAAAATTGCCTAAGTGTCCAAATAACATTCACACAATAATCCACAATATAACATAATTTTTAAATCTAATTTTCATGAATTTATAGGCCAAATGGAAGGAATTTAGTGTTTAATGCCTGTAAATTAATGGCCATTTAAATCAACTAGCGAGTGGGTTTTAGTGGAATGCGGTGGATTAGAACGTTGCGGTTTGCAGTGAAGTCAGTATTAAAAATACAGCCGGTTCATACATTTTTTTTGTCCCCTTTTTGCAACATGAAAATTGGATTAAAGCCTCCCTAAAAACCAAGTTTTTATGTAAAAATAAACTGTGTAGCTTCTTTTATCGCCTACCTTAGGTCCATTCCGCTGTCGGTGTTCAGAGCTTTAGAAGATGATTTTTAAACTACTCAAGTTAATAAATAATCTAGCTTAGTTTAAAAATAACTTTATAAATGAAATGTCGGAGCGGTTTCGCTTTAGCGACGAAATCGCCCGACATTGATCGATTTGGACTGCCTAGAGAAAAACGGCATTTTACACCCGCCCCCCTCTGAAAGGCGCCAAAGTCGTCCACACGGGGAGCGGCAGAACTGCAGCGCTGCTAAAGGTAGGTATTGTAACATACCTACTATGAGGGATCGTTTTTGCGCAGATTTAATTACAATGCAGACCGGAGATGGAAGTGGTCAAGATGAGAGTTTTAGTAATAGTATGGATATCCATCTACTCGGCTACCTTCATAGATTTGGGCACACATGTCTAGAGTCGGCGGGACTAACCCCCTGTGCTATCTGTTCTGGCCATCTTGATACTACGCCTCTGTCTACCTCTACCTCACTACCTCTCTCCTAACAGCTTCCCACTCTTTACAATGTTCCAGGCTTCGCCACAATCATAAGGGATCGGCGTAGCATTAGGCCATTCAGCCCATCAGGTCTACACCGCCATTCAAGCATAGTTGATCTATCTCTCCCTCCTAATCCCATTCTCCTGCCTTCTCCCCATAAACTCTAACACCTGTACAAATCAAGAATCTATCTCTGCCTTAAAAATATCCACTAACTTGGCCTCCACAGCCTTCTGTGGCAAAAAATTCCACAGAATCACCACCGACTAAAGAAGTTTCTCCTCATCTCCTTCCTAAAAGAACGTCCTTTAATTCTGACACTATGACCACTAGTCCTTGACTCTCCCACCAGTGGAAACATCCTCTCCACATCCACTCTATCCAAGCCTTTCACTATTCTGTACGTTTCAATGGGGTCCCCCATCAATCGTCCATCAATCCCAACCCTTGCAGATCGCCTCTTCCCCTCCAGCCTCACCTCGACTCTCTGCTCCCACTTTCCCTTTAATTTTCCCAACATTATTTTGTGGCAATTTGGCAACCTTCTTTTGGAAGACCATGTACACAACATGGATGGCACCGCCCTCACCGACCCTCTCCATCGCCCACTTTGTGTCCTTGCGTAAGATGGACACAAAAGTGCTAGAGTATCTCAGCGGGTCAGGCAGCACTGGAGAAAAAGAATAGGTGACGTTTTGGGTTGGAAGTCTGAGGAAGGGTTTTTTGTTGAGTTACTCCTGCTAAGTTTTGAGGTGATTAATCGTACCGATGCAAGATCTCCGTAAAATTTTCCAAGGAAGTACAAACAATCAAAAAACGTACGCCTTCTTCCCGGCCTGGTATCGAGGCCAGAGTTATACTAAGTTAGCTCTGCTGATCTGACTAATACATTTGCATAGACACCAAATGTTGGAGTAACTCAGCATTTCAGGCAGCGTCTTTGGAGAAAAAGAATACCTGACGTTTCGGATCTGAGGAAAGGTTCTGGCTCGAAACTTCACCTATTCTTTTTCTCCAGAGAAGCTGCCCGACCTGCTGAGTTACTCCAGCATTTTGTGTCTATCTTCTGTATAAATCAGCATCTGCAGTTCCTTCCTGCACGCAGTGTCCTTGCGTGTTTGACTCTGGGTCGAAGCTGCTACTGCAGGGACAATAGGTTCATTCAGACGAACTGATCCTGACTTATAATGTGCCATGTACAGAACAGGCTCTTCAGCCCACCTTCTCCATGCCAACCGAGTTGGACTGTATTGGGCTGGTGCCATTTGCCTTCATGCGGCACATACTCCTCTAAACACATTGGTTCCATTATCTGTCCAAATGTCTTTTAACAGTCGCGATTGTATCTGCTTTTGTAGCTTCCTCTGGCAGCATGTTACAGATTTTTGACCTGATGGCCTTTATCAGTCAAGGCATGGAGTACAGAAGTTGGGACATAATGTTATAGTTGTACAAGACATTTGTAAAACTGCATTTGGAGTATTCTGTTCTATTTCGGTCAGTCACCAAGTGAGGACAGATGTCATTAAGTTGAAGAGAGCGCAGAGAAGATTAACAATGCTGCTGCCAGGACCCGAGAGCCTGAGCTATAGACAGGGGTTGGGCAGCTCGGACATTATTCCTTGGAGCGCAGGAGGCCGAGGGGCAATCTTATAGAGGTGTATAAGATCAGTATGATAGCCACTGTGGTACCTCAGTCAATCAAACAGCAGCAAATACTGCATGATAGGAATTTCAGTACAGTTCAGAAACAGGCACTCCCTCAGTACTGCCCCTCCCACAGGTCCCCTGCAACCCGTTTCTCTCGCGATTCACAGACTCGCCAGCCTCCTGCCACTTTTGCGGGCTGGAAGAGTCTGTGTGCCACGTGTATATGGAGTGTGTGAGGTTGCAGCCCCTGTTCCAATACCTAAAGGGGCTGCTCCTTGCCTTCTGGCTGTGCTTCACACCCACCATCCTCATCTTTGGACACCCTGTGTGTAGGGGAGAGGGTAGGGCTGAAGATGTCCTGGTTGGGTTGATCCTGGGCCTGGCCAAGCTGGCCATCCGCGAGTCACGGCGCCAGGCGGAAGAGGGCTTCTGCCCCTTTTCCGGGGTTACGTCCGTGCCTAGTTGGCACTAGTGAGGGACTACGCTCTGTCCACGGGCTCCCTGGGGGATTTCCGGGACCACTGGGCACAGGGGGGTGGAATGCATCCCAAGAAGGATGGTGATATGGTTGTACAGTATAGTGGTGGGTTTTGTTTTAACTTATTTCATACTGTAAATATTATTGTAAATAATTGATTCAATTATTTTTGGTTAAAAAAACCCAGTGTAGCACTCCCTCAATACTGCCCCTCCCACAGTGATGCACCTCCCACCCTTCTGGGAATGTTCTGAATTCACATCAAGTAGAACGTCAACAAGTAACACTGAGCTCACCAGTGGATCCAAAGGGAGCCTGTAGATGGGCGGAGTTGCTGAAGCCTTGGGGAGGCTGCGTGGGCGAATTCCTGGAAATTCCCCGGGACCAGGCGGAGGCTGCGGGATTTTGGGGATGCTCTCCCCCTTTTAAGGCTGGTGGAGTGCGGATCCAGGATCACGGGATCATTGACAGTGATGGGTACACAGAGGGTGCAAATTGAAGATAACTCGCAACAAAGTTGGAAGGGAACAATGTCTCTCTGCATGGTCTGATGATAGAAGCCGATTCAACAGGAGCTCCCCGACAGAGTGCAGTACCTTGCTGAAAGGAATAAACCGTGCAGGGATGTGGGGGTTGGGACTGATGGATAATCCTTTCAACGTGATGAATCGCTGCCTGCGCATCACTGATTCTCCAAGTCCGCTCTCCGCCATCTGAGTGCCCACCCCCTGGGTTCCAGACATCTCCTATTGTTGGGAGAAAGATGCATAGTTCTGCTCCGTGTCCCCGCCGTGCATTATCTCTGTGGAATGTGCTCAAGGAGAAAGAGAGAGAGAGAGAGAGAGAGAGGCACAAGCTGGTCAGATGGCGCGGCTGGGGGTCAGGACAAGCGGGTAACCGATCTTGCCCGCCTCCTCTGATGTAAAGGATTGCCACTGGTAATGAGGTGGTGTCCAACACACCACAACACAACAGTTACTAAGTGTAGGAAGGAACGGCAGATGCTGGTTTAAACTGAATACAGACACAAAAAAGCTGGGGTAACTCAGTGGGTCAGGCAGCATCTCTGGAGAAAAGGAATAGGTCACGTTTCGGGTCAAGACCCTTCTTCAGACTAAGAGCTGATCTGAATAATTGTGAAGTGTGAAGCCAGTGTAGTTGCCAAACATTTTAACTCCCCTTCCCATTCCCACACGCAAATTGGAGGAACAGCGCCTCATATTTCACTTGGGCAGTTTACAACCCAGCAGCATGAATGTTGACTTCTCTAATTTCAAGTAACCCCTATATTCCCTCTCTCCCTCCCCCACCCCTACCGTTATTGTCCTACTAGTTCCACTGTTCATGTCCCTATCACCTTTTCCCCAGCCAACAATGGACCATTGTGGGCTCCACCCTTCCTTGGTCATCTGTTGCTGGCCCTGATTTGTTCTGGCCTTTTCCTACTTCCAGTTTACCTCCCCTCTACTTTCAGTCTGAAGAAGGGTTCCTATCCGAAACATCACCCATTCTTTTTCTCCACAGATGCTGCCGGACTTTGTGTCTATTTGGGGTTTATGAAGGGCAGATTCTGATTGGAAGCATACTGGCCTCTTTTGCAAAGGTAAATAAGGAATCTAAATTAGCTCTATCACGGGACAACAAATTGTCTGATCCCTGTGCATTAAGTGGAATCTTCAAACTCCACAGACAGGTACATGGATCGTGTAAGAAAGAACTGCAGATGCTGGTTTAAACCGAAGATAGACACAAAAAGCGGGAGTAACTCAGCGGGACAGGCAGAATCTCTGGAGAGAAGGAATGGGTGACGTTTTGGGTCGAGTTACTCCAGCTTTAAGTAAGTAAGTTTATTGGCCAAGTATTCACATACAAGGAATTTGCCTTGGTGCTCTGCCCACAAGTAACAACATGACATACAGTGACAGTTACGAATGACAGTGACAGTTACAAATGTTTAGGACAGGCTTGGAGGGGTATGGACCAAACGCGGGCAAGTTGGGACTAGTGTAGCTGGGACATGTTGGCCAGTGGGGGCAAGTTGGGCTGAGAGGCCTGTTTCCACACTGTATCACCCTATGATTCTAAGAGCCCGATTAATTATGCTTTAACACTTTCTTAATCTGCATTGACCATGTGCGCATTAAAGTCAGAGTCATACAGTGCAGAAACAGGCACTTTTATGTATCATGTCCATGCTGACCAGCAAATTCTGCAGTAATTTCCCATTACCAATTTCTTCTGCCTTTTCTGTTTGCTCCCTCTCAACCCCTGCTCCTCTATTACTGTCCGTGCAAAAAACTGTTCACAACTAAAAGACCTTTGAAAGATATTTGGACAGATATACAGATAGGAGTGGTTGAGAGGAATATGGGCCAGATGCAGGCAAATGGGACTAATACAGTGTGCCAACTTGGTCAGTATGGATAAGGGCCAATGGGTCTCTTTCTGAGCTAATTTTCCCACACATCTCCTTTAAACTTTTCCCCTCTGATTTTAACATTTCCAGCAAGCTTTTAATACCATTTAATTTATTGAAAACTCTTGCATGTAAACTTAAGGAAAGTTTTCACTCTTTAAACACGACAGGCAATGCTTCCGAGTCAGGAACTGCAGGATTGTAGAGGAGGGAGGTCAGGCCAGCTGTGCCGCACAGCTGTCTCTGGGCTTTATTGTTTTGCTGCAAGATGTGGAGAGAAAGCTCACAGCCTGCCGATGAAAGAGCTTCCTGAGCCAGGGCTGATGAAACATTGACCATTTTATCCCCAGTCTGTCTCTAGCCCAGTCTCTCTAGGTTACACCAGGGCAGTGAGAGGCAAGAAATGCTGCAGGAATGGGATGATTAAGCTGGATGGGGTTCTGGAAAGATTGACGAGGAGCGGAAGGCATAAGTTGCAAGGAGAGATCGGAGAGGCTGGATTTGTGTTCTCTTGAGCGTAGAAGGCTGAGAGGTGCTGTGATACGAGGGCCACGTGTAGCGTAGGTAGCCAAGGGTTGGATCAAGAAGCACATGGGGAACATGGCATGGGCACCTCAAGAGTCAAGAGTGTTTTATTGTCATATGTCCCAAAATGGAACAATGAGATTCTAACGTGCAGCAACACACAGATGTACACATAGGGGCAGCACGGTGGCGCAGCGGTAGAGTTGCTGCCTCACAGTACCAGAGACACGGCTTCAATCCTGACTACAGGTGCTGTCTGAACGGAGTTTGTGTGTTCTCCTTGTGACCGCGTGTACTTTCCCCAGAAGCTGGGGCACCGCATTGATGGCAGCCTCTGCCTACGGTCTGTTTGTTTTTTCTATTAAAAAAAAATGTTTAGTTAGTTTTTAAAGTATGTTTCTTTAGTTTCTCTAGCTTTTCTATGTGGGGGAGGGGGGTAGGGTGAGGGGCAAACCGTTTCCCAATCTATTCCTGACTAGGACGCAACTATTCTCCGAGTCGCGTCCTCGCCCTCCGAGTCGTGGCCTACCACATGGATTGGCGCGGCCTTTCCTGCCGGGGACCCGGACCAGAGCTTCAGCGGCGGCACAGCACTGGATTCACAGCCGAGCGGGCGATGCCTTACCTGGATGGCTGTGTTGGGCCTGCTGCTTTAACATCGGAGCTGTGGTTTGTAGAGCTTCCAGCGGGGGCGGCGCTGACTTCAACATCGCGGAGTCCTGGGGCCCTTTGCCGAGGGCCGCCGGCGTTGAATCTCTGCCCAGCGCGGCCTGTAGACTTCAGGAGCCGCGGACTCCGGTAGGAGGTGGCCGATTCGGATGTCCAAGCCGCTGAGGACGTCGGATTTCCATCACCCTGGTGAGCGACAGCGGGGGGTTCGGGAGCTCCCCCGACCACGGGAGGACAACAGAGGAGGATGACTGAATTTTGGAGCCTTCCCTCACAGTGGGAAACTTCGATCCCGCTGTGTGGGGATGTCTGTGTTAAAGACTATCGTGTTCTGTGTTCTTTATTATTCGTATGGCTGTATGGGAACGATACATTTCACTGCATCAATTGGTCCATGTGACAAATAAATGTATCTTGTATCTCTTGTATCTTGAGAAGTGCTTAGAAATGTGACTTTTATAAAGCAATTGGACAAATATGTGGATACGAAAGGTTTTGAGGGCTGTGGGCCAAATGCTTGGACTAACCTAACATGCCAATGTGGTTGGCATGGACAAGATGTAGACCTTGGAAACAACAAGAACTTGTTTCCAGGCTGTACAGCTCTGTGGCTCTGAGGCTCTGTGGCTCTAAGAAAGCAGCCCACCCAGCCCTTCTCAAGGGTGATGAAGGGTGGTTAGTAATGGGTGGGCTCTCCAGCAATGCCCAGAATGTAGGGAATGAAATGAACATGGAGCATTCAACAGTACAACACAGAACAAGCCCTTCGGCCCATAATGTCTGTGCTGAACCTAATTCCAAGACTGGAAGCTCAGAGGGTTTGATGTGGTTTCTGGATATACCTTCAGCCACGTTGCAGCAACACGCAACCTCAATCACCAGCCCACTTGTCTTTCACCCTGCAATGTGCTGCAGTTGCAAACAAGACAACGTTTCCTCAGAAATGCATACAATGACTGACACCAACCCAAAAAATACCGCCTCACCCCCTTCTGCAGTTGTCCATAAGATCCCAGCGTATCGAGAGTGTTTAATTGTCATAAATACCAGTAGCAGAATAATAAAATTCTTACTTGCTGCAGCTTAACGGGCCCTTAAATGCGATAACACACAGATAAATATATCATAATTAATATGTTAAATAAATAACAGTGATACCAAGTAACTGCAAAAGTGCAAAGCCGGAATCCGTACAGCAACTAGAAACACAGAACATTGAAGTGTCTGATTTCAGGTACGATACAAGAAAAGCAGATGCTGGAATCTGGAGCAAGGAACAGGCTGCTGGAGGAACTCAGCGGGTCAGGCATAACTTTGGAAGTAAATGAGCGAGGTCTGGAAGGTACTGGTGTGAAGAAGGGTCCTGACCCAAAATGTCATTTGTCCATTCCCTCCACCGATGCTGTCTGACCCACCGAGTTCCTCCAGCACTTTGTGTTTTTGCATGACCTTGGAAATGGTGGGTTGAGCTGAGTGGAAGATCAACAGCCGAGATGAACCCTTGGCATCGGTGAGCCGACCTCTGGCGCTGGTTCAGGTTGGTGATGAACTGCTCCGGTCTTTCCCAGCCTCTGTGATCTGTGAAATTCCCGGGGGCGGTGGGAAGCGGTGTGGGTGTGACTATTTCTGGCTGGATGTCAGAAACAACAGACTCTCCACAACCAGGCAGCATGCGCAAAAAAACCCCACCTCAACCCCTTCTGCAGTTGTCCATAAGATCCCAGAGTATAGAGGGGAGGGGGATAGACGTTTCTGAGAATCTCCGGTCCCCAGGGTCAGCTCTGTAGAGGGATCCTGTCTGTGGACCTGCCCCCTCTCCCTCACTAGCTCACTTGTCCCAGCCAGGGGAGTGGGCCTTCATACCAGCCCATAAAAAACTCCTCACAACCCCCCATCCACCTTAAACCTCATGGACCTGATCACTCAAATTGAGTTTATTGTCATGTATACCAAGAAACAGTGAAAAGATTTAGTTGCATGCCAACCAGACAGCGGAAAGACCATACATGAGTACAATTGAGCCACCCATACTGCACGGATACATGTTAAAGAGAATAAAGTGAATAACGGGGGTACACAAAAGGTTGGAGAAACTCAGCGGGTGCAGTAGCATCTAAGGAGCGAAGGAGATAGGCGACTGCCTAACCAGTCTGAAGAAGGGTCTCGACCCGAAACGTCACCTATCTCCTTCGCTCCTTAGATGCTGCTGCACCCGCTGAGTTTCTCCAGCCTTTTGTGTACCCTCGATTCTCCAGCTTCTGCTGTTCCTTCTTTAACAATAAAGTGAATAACGTTTAGTGCAAGCTAAAGTCCAGTACAGTCCGACCGAAGATAGTCCGAGGGTCTCCAATGAGATGGAACGCAGCTCAGGTCTGCTCTCGAGTTGTTGGTGACGACTCACTCCTCACTCCTCCGGTACAAGTCTGGGTGAATGCAGCTCTCCAGAGCTGGGACTTGGTAACCGCACAGATGCCAGAACAGGGCCAGTTGGCCCGTCAGCTCCTGCCCCCCCCCCCCCCCCAAGCCACTCCCACCTCTCCATGCTTGGCCGGTCGGCATCTCCCTTTCTCAACCTTGAACCAAAAAAACCCAAAGCATTGTTTGCGCGGCTGTGCCAGGACCCAGGAGATCTCAATCCAGCACAGGGCCACAGTCGTGCAACACTGATGTAGATCGAGAGTCAGAGCAGGGACGTGGGTTTGGACATGGACCAACAGTTTGAAGGTCAATTTCACAGACGAGCAACTGATAGCGAATGCGTCGTTGCTGTAGTTACAGTGTATCACCCCGCGCTCCACAGTACCCTCACCCGCATTCCCCTCCCCGCCCCTCATCCTGCTATCCTCTCCCCTACACTCTTCCCCTCCCCTGAGCTCCCATCTCCCCTGCTTCCCCCTCCCTTCCCTTCTCCACGCTCTCCCTTCCCCCCCCCTGCCCCCCCTTGCACTACGCCCTCCCCGCGCTTACACACCTTGCACTCCACCCCCCAAAACCCCTCACCTCTAACTCCCCTCCCCTCCGCACTCTCCCCCACACGCCACTCCCAAGCTCTCCCTTCCTCCCCTTCCCCCCCAACATTCCCCTCCCCCTCCTCCACACTCCCCTCCCCCAACCTGCACTCCCCTCCCCCAACCATGAACGCACCACTCACTGAGCCTCACAATTTATTAACTTGGGCTCAGGTTCTGTGGGCAGTGGCGAGAGTCCAGTTCAAAGCAGAGCCCGTCGAACCTGCTCCTAGCATCAAACTCTGGTTCCTCTCCTTCTCTACCTATAAATACACACACACACACATATGAATATCTCTCAATCTATCTCTATATATATATCTCTCTCTCTCTCTCTCTCTCCCTATCTCACTCTCCCCCTCTGAAACCATCTGAGCTAAGCAGTGCCAGAGATGGAAAATTGTTGTCACATCACACGTTGCTCCTTCAATTTCTCAAATCCAAGCCTTCAGCTAAAACATCTCCGTCAATGAGGTACATATTTCCCTGAGAGTGGCATTGCAGGTAGACACAAGGAACTGCAGACGCTAGTTTACACAAAAGTGCACAAAGTGCTGGAGTAACTTAGCAGGAAGGGGCAGCATCTCTGGAGAAAATGGATAGGTGATGTTTGGTGTCAGGACCATTGTGGGCAGACAGGGTGGTGAAGGTGGCTGTGGGCATGCAGGGTGGGTGTATGGAACAAGCTGCCAGTTGAGGCAGGTGAACCACAGCATTTAAAGACATTTAGACAGGACATGGATATGACAGGTTTCGAGGGATATGGGGAAAACATGGGTACGTTGGACTAGCTTAAATGGGGCAGCTTGGTCGGCATGGATTAGTTGGACTTTGGTTTCTGCATCACACCGAGAAGCAGGATCAACAACCGATGAATACTCCGACAAAAGGAAACACAATTGGCGACAAATTCAGACTGATGGAGTAGGGGGGTGAAAATTAGTAGAAAGAGGTGAGGGGAAGGGGTGGGACGAAGGCCGTGGGGTACGGTGGCGCAGTGGTTATGTTGCTGCCCTACAGCGCCAAAGAACTGGGTTCGATCCTGACTACGGGTGCTGCCTGTACGGAGTTGGTACGTTCTCCCTGTGGCCGCATGGGGTTTCTCCGGGATCTGTGGTTTTGCTTCACTCCAAAGACGTACAGATTTGCAGGTTAATTGGCTTGGTATCATTGTAAATTATCCCTATTGCGTTTAGGATAGCGTTATGGGCCTGTCCCACTTACGCAACTTTTTCGGTGACTGCTGGCACCCGTCATCGGTCGTTGCAGGTCGCTGAAAATTTTTAACATGTTGAAAAAATGCAGCGGCGACCAGAAAGACGCTCCGACTATTTGGGCGACCCAGGAGACTACTCACGGTCATACAGGCGACACCCTGGCCACATGTCGCGGGGTGAAGCCTGTATGGTCGCGAGTAGTCGCCCAAAGAGTCGTACCTTGTTCTAGTTGCCGCTGGATTTTTAACATGTCGAACATTTTCGGCGATCTGCTGCGACTATGACAAGTCGCTGAAAAAAATCGCGTAAGTAGGACAGGCCCATAAGTGTGCAGGGCTCGCTGGTCGGTGCGGACTCAGTGGGCCGAAGGGCCTGTTTCCTGCACTGCATTTCTAACCTCAGAAGAGTTGGTAAGTGGTAGATGGATCCAGGTGAGGAGGGGGTTGATTGGTGGATGGGTCAGGTGAGGGATAAAAGGGTGGAGAGAGTAATTTGGGCTGGGGGCGATAAGTGGAGAAGCCAAAAGGGTGCAGATGGTGGAATGCGGTGCAGGCTCGAAGGGCCGAATGGCCACCTCCTGCACCTATTTTCTATGGAACCTGATAAGGGAGAAAAGCAGGCAAGTGAAATGTAGATTCAGAGGGAGGGACTGTGGTGGAACGAAACCTTGGGGAGAGGCGGGGGGGGGGGGGGGGATGTATGGTATGAGTAGGAAAACCTATGATGAGCGTTTGACGGCACCGGGCCTGTACACACTGTGCAGAGTGGATGCGCAGAGGATGTTTCCACTAGTGGGAGAGTCTAGGACTAGAGGTCAAAGCCTCAGAATTAAAAGACGTTCGTTTAGGAAGGAGATGAGGAGAAATTTATTTGGTCAGATCGTGGTGAATCTGTGGAAATCTTTGCCACTGAAGGCTGTTTAGACCAAGTCAGTGGATATTTTTAAGGCAGAGATAGATAGATAGATTCTTGATTAGTACAGGTGTCAGAGGTTATGGGGAGAAGGCAGGGGAATGGGATTCGGAGGGAGAGGTAGATCAGCCATGATTGAATGGCGGAGTAGACTTGATGGGCCAAATGGTCTAATTCTACTCCTATCACATGACCTTAAGTGGCAAAGGGAAAAGTAACAAGGGCAGGGGGAGTGGAACAACGTGTGTGTGTGTGTGAGTAGGGAAGGGAGCTGGATAGATGAAAAGGGGGTGGTGGGGGTGGGGTGCTGGGAGTGGACCTGAAATTGTAGAATTCAATGTTCATACTGTTGGGTTGTGAGCTTGTCCAGGTGGAGTGCGGTGCTGTTCTTCCAGCTTGAGTGCGGCCTCGCTTGGGCAGTGGAGGAGGCCAATGATGGACAGGTCGGTACGGGAATGGGTAGGGGAGATAGAATGGCCAGCAACTGGGAGTTCCAGCTTCAGACGCTCGGTCGGTTTGGTAGCGTCGACCAGCACCGAACGTGTAGCCACGTTTGTCCAGATGTGGAGCTTGTGACTCCAGACGTGAAGGCAATTACTCACGATGGACACTAACCAGACGCCCTACTTCAAAAGCAACAAGTGCAGGAACTCGTTAAGGACAGGCAGGTTAACCTAAAAACATGCAGTATTTCACCTGTTCTTGCGGCAATCATTTGTATAATTATAAGCACAGTTAGGCTGTTTGCTACATCTGAATGAAATCTAGTCGTTCAATTTAACAGAACGTGATCCCTGCGTGATCTTGATTCCACAGAAATCAACTTTAACAGCAACTATAACCGTGATTAGTGGTGGGCCTCAGGATTCAGTGCTAGGCCCGATACTGTTTGTCATCTACATCAATGATTTGGATGAGAACGTACGGGGCAAGATTAGCAAGTTTGCTGATGATACAAAAGTGGGTGCTTTTGCAGATAGTGAAGATGTCTGTGAAAAATTGCAGCAGGATCTTGATCGATTGGCCAGGTGGGCTGAGGAATGTTTGATGGAATTTAATGTGAAGTGTTGCATTTTAAGAACTCTAACATTGGCAGGACCTACACCGTAAATGGTAGGCCTCTGGGGAGTGTTGTAGAGCAGAAGGATCTACAAGTGCAAGTGCATGGTTCCTTGAAGGTGGAGTCGCAGGTTGACAGGGTGGTCAAAAAGGTACATTGGTCTTCATCAGTCAGAGTATTGAGTATAGACGTTGGGAGGTCATAAGTATAGACGTTGTATATGCAGTTATACAAGACGCTGGTGAGGCCACATTTAACATATTGTGTTCAGTTCTGGGTACCATGTTTATAGGGAAGATGTTATTCAGCTGGAAAGGGTACAGAAAAGATTTATGAGGATGTTGCCAGGACTAGAAGGTCTGAGCTATAGGAAGAGGTTGAGTAGCCTGGGATTCAGCCTTGGGTCTCATTCCTTGGAGCGCAGGAGAATGAGGAGTGATCTAATAGAGGTGTATAAAATCATCAGAGGAATGGATCAGGTAGATGCACAGAGTCTCTTGCCTAGTGCAGGTCAATCAGGGACCAGAGTACTTAGGTTTAAATGAAGGGGAAAAGATTTAATAGGAATCTGAGGGGTAATTTTTTCACACAAAGGGTGGTGGGTGTATCGAACAAGCTGTGAGAGGATGTAGTTGAGGCTGGGACTATCCCAACATTTAAGAAACAGACAGGTACATGGATAGGACAGGTTTGGAAAGATATGGACCAAACGTGGGTAGGTGGGACTAGTGTAGCTGGGACATGATGGCCGTTGTGGGCAAGTTGGGCCGATGGGCCTGTTTCAATGCTCTATGATTCTCTCTGACTCTAACAATCTTTGACTTTGCAATCCAAGAGATTTCCATTCCTCTCGCTGGCCTACAAGGAATCAGCAGGAGTGTGGCATTATTTACAGGGGAACCCGAATTTGTGTTAGCATTTACAGGCGGTCTCAGGGAGTATATCAGCGTTTACTGAGGGTCGCTGGGGGTGTTTCAGTATTCACCGGGAGCGTGTGAGTATTTACAGGGGGTCCCGAGGATTGTGTTCATATATAGGGGGTCCTGGGGATGTGAGTCATTATTCATTATGGGTCTATGAGAGTGTGGCGGCATTTGTAGTGGGTTCCTGGGAGTGTGCCTGTATGTAAAGGGAATCCTGGAGCGTGTGTTCACATTCACACAAGTACCTGGGAGCAAGCGTGCCAGTATTTACACGGGGTTCCCGGAAGTGTGTCAGTATTTACAGTGGCCCCTGGGTGTGTGTTGGTATTTACAGGGTCCTGGCATTTTCAGGAGGTTAGATGATTAGGAGCATTCACACCTACATTAGCTTCTTACCGCCATGCCTTGCAATACGATTAATGACCATTACTGTAGCAGGTGTCGAGATTGTAGCAACTAAAAATGTATAGAAATACAACTTCTAGAAAAAATATGTCCCTGCATTGGAATAGAATTTACAGCGTCAGGTTTATACCAGTATTTACAAGGGGTCCCGTGGAGTGTGTCTGTATTAACATGGGTCCTGTGGAATGTGTCAGTATTTAATCGGGAATAAGTCATTATTTACAAGGTTTCCTGGGAAGTGGATAAACAATTTCAGGCGATACCCAGTTATGTCTTAACAGCTGCATCACTGCGCATCTCTCTGCATTAACAGCTGCATCACTGCACTAACAGCTGCAACACGGTGCATCACTGCACTAACAGCTGCATCACTGTGCATCTCTCTGCATTAACAGCTGCATCACTGTGCATCTCTCCGCATTAACAGCTGCATCACTGCACTAACAGCTGCAACACGGTGCATCACTGCACTAACAGCTGCATCACTGCACAAACAGCTGCAACACTGTGCATCACTGCATTAACTGCCGCATTGCTGCACTAACAGCTGCATCACTGTGCATCTCTCTGCACTAACTACTGCATTATTGTGCATCTCTCTGCACTAACTACTGAATCATTGTGCATCTCTCTGCACTAACTACTGCATGACTGTACATCTCTCTTCATTGACAGCTGCATCACTGCTCATCACTGCACTAGCAGCTGCAACACTGTGCATCACTGCACTAACAGCTGCATCACTGCACAAACAGCTGCAACATTGTGCATCACTGCATTAACTGCTGCATTGCAGTACTAACAGCTGCAACACAGCGCACTACTGCTGCATTGCTGCGCATCTATCTGCACTAACTGCAACATCACTGACCGACCACATCTGATAGAAAGTCCAACTTTCTTGTCGTGCACCACCCAGAATTAAAACAAGCCTGCTGAACTGGTGGTTTATGAAATCAATTCAAGGATGCATTTTTTGTACATGTATGTACGTACACTTTTTTGTGGCCATATATGAACAAGCAGATCATACATTGTAAATGACAATAAATGACCAGTAAAACAGTCTGCAGAATGGTCTCGACCCAAAACGCCACCCATTCCTTCTCGCCAGAGATGCTGCCTGTCCCGCTGAGTTACTCCAGCTTTTTGTGTCTATCAGTAAATGACATGTGGCCACATATTTCTACATGCACAGTCATGCTCACACGCATACTCTAGCATTGCCAGTAAATCATGCATACATGCAGTGTGTCGTGTGTGAGTTTGCAGCCTCTGTTCCAATAACTAAAGGGGCTGCTCCTTGCCTTCTGTCTGCACTTCACACCCACCATCCTCATCTTTGGGCACCCTGTGCGTAGGGGGGAGGGTAGAGCAGAGGATGTCCTGGTTGGGTTGCTCCTGGGCCTGATCCGCGAGTCACGGCGCCAGGCGGAAGAGGGCTCTGCCCGAGCTGGTTGTCTGTGCCCGGGTGGTTTTAGACAGGGTCTACGTGGTGTCCACGGGCACCCTGGGGGGGGGGGGGGGGGTTTCTTGGAACGCTGGGCATTCTGGGGGGTGGAATGCATCCTCAACAAGGATATAGCTATGTAATTTGCAGGAAGGAACTGGAGATGCTGGTTTAAATCGAAGATGGACACAAAAAGCTGGAGTAACTCAGCGGGATGGGCAGCATCTTTGGAGAGAAGGAAGGTCTCAACCCAAAACGTCACCCATTCCTTCTCTCCAGAGATGCTGTCTGTCCCGCTGAGTTACTCCAGCTTTTTGTGTCTATCTATTGTTATCTAATATTCCGTTTTTCAGAATATTTGGTTTACTCTGAATGATGGTGTTGGGTTTGTTTGTATTTTTTTGTATTGTACATATTATTGTTTAGTTTAGAGGTACCGCGCGGAAACAGGCCCTTCGGCCCACCGGGTCTGCGCCAACCAGTGATCCCTGCATATTACCACTATCCTACACCCACTAGGGACAATTTTTCATTTACCAAGCCAATTAACCTACAAACCTGCACATCTTTGGAGTGTGGGAGGAGACTAAAGATCTCGGAGAAAACCCACGCAGGTCACGGGCAGGAGGTACAAACTCTGTACAGACAGCACCCGTACTCGGGGTCGAACCCGGGTCTCCGGTGCTGCGTTCGCTGTAAGGCAGCAACTCTACCGCTGCGCCACTGTACCAATTATTGTAAATAAATTGATCACATTTATTTTTGGAAAATAAAACCATGTAAAGCTAAGCTAGGCCGCGGGCATTTGCTAGTTCACAGCACAGTCTGATGCACGGCTCCTCAGCGGCCCAGGATGACAGCAGGAACCCTGCGGCAGCACTAATGTGGGGTAATCAGGGCCACATTCCACAGGCTCCCTGTGTATCCCCGCACAACCTGGCAGAGAGCTGGCTCGCATTCCTTGCCGATACACTGAAAGGAAGGAGCACCAGAGCTTTTAATCCTCTAATGAATGAGAAGAGCAGGCTGTGTGAACATGTCGAGGCACACCAGACTTCAGAGCAGTTGGGCGGCATTTTGTTTTGCAATTCTGAATGAAAGAGCCAGAGGTCAAATATCTTTAGGGAAATGAAAGGACACTACAGTCATAAAGTCACGGAGCACGGAAACAGGCCCTTCGGCCCAACTTGTCCATGCCAACCAAGGTGTCCCATCTAGGCTTGTCGTATTTACCTGCATTTGGCTCGTTTCCCTCTCAACCTTTCCTCTCCATCTACCCTTTCAAATGTCTAACGGTAGGTGAGGCCACTACTGAATTCAACAGTATTTCATGGTTAGACTCTGCAAATGCACGATGAGCCTTGCGTGGATTTTGTTTTGTTAGTATTTTGCATTCTGAATAAAGTTTATTTTTGAATTACTATATACAAAATATTTTAAATGTCGTCATTGCACCTGCCTCAACTATCTCATCTAGCGGCTCGTTCCTTACACCCACCACCACCTGAGTGAAAAGGTTCCTCCTCGGGTTCCTATGAAATCTTTTCCCCTTCACCTTAAACCCATGCCCCGGGGTTCGTGATTCCCCTACCCAGCATTCACTCTGTCTGTCACCATCATGATTTTATATACCTTTGTAAGATCACCCCTTCGTTTCCGGAGCTCCAACAAATTATGTCCTGACCTGCCCTACCGAAAGCTGAGAACTTGGAATTCTGGCAACATTCCTCATAAATCCTCTTTGCATGCTTTTCAAAACCTCATCGCACCTATACATGGAGCAAGGTGACTCCAGGCGCAGCCCCATCAATGACTTGTACGACTGTAACACACATCCAATTTCTATGTTCAGTTCCCCGACTAGCAGGCCAGCCACCATCTTCTACCTGTGATTGTACTTATACTCCCTAGGTGCCACTGCTCTACGACGTTCCCCAGAGCCCGAGAGATGGAATTGAGAAGCTTGGGTCACAAGCCTATAAGTAGGAAAACATAGAACACAGAACAGTACTGAAGAGAGTCTGAAGAAGGGTTTTGGCCCGAAACGTTGCCTATTTCCTTCGCTCCATAGATGCTGCTGCACCCGCTGAGTTTCTCCAGCACTTTTGAGTACTGAAGAGAGTCTTGCACAATAGACAATAGGTGCAGGAGTAGGCCATTCGGCCCTTCGAGCCAGCACCGCCATTCACTGTGATCATGGCTGATCATCCCCAATCAGTACCCCGTTCCTGCCTTCTCCCGTTATCCCCTGACTCCGCTATTTTTAAGAGCCCTATCTAGCTATCTCTTGAAAGCATCCAGAGAACCTGCCTCCACCGCCCTCTGAGAATTCCACTGTCCTGCTTCGTTTCACTTCCCGTACTGAAACATCGCACTACCCTGACATCTCGATGTAGCAGATTAAACCTGATCACGGTGACGTTGGCCGCAATTACGGTAACGCACTCTGTATAAAATGTAGCAACTCCAAACGCAAAATGATTTCCCATCAAAACCCTGCAACCTCAATGTCATTCGAGAGTACAAGAGATTGGAGATGTTGGCATCGTGAGCAAACAACAAACTCTGGAGGGACTCAGCGGGTCAGGCACCATCTGCAAAGGGAAAGGACGGGTGATGTTTCGGGTCGGGACCCGAATGACAAGGACTTTTTTCACACAGAGAGTGGTGAGTCTCTGGAACTCCCTGCCACAGAGGGTAGTTGAGGCCAGTTCATTGGCTATATTTAAGAGGGAGTTAGATGTGGCCCTTGTGGCTAAGGGGATCAGAGGGTATGGAGAGAAGGCAGGTACAGGATACCGAGTTGGATGATCAGCCATGATCATATTGAATGGCGGTGCAGGCTCGAAGGGCCGAATGGCCTACTCCTGCACCTAATTTCTATGTTTCTATGACCCTTTCTTCGGACTGATGGAGTAGGGGGCAGAAAGCTGGAAAGAAGGTTTTACTCCCTGGTATTTCTATTATGAACTTTACCACACCCCTCTCTTTCCCCCTGCCCGTCCCCATCCCAATGCCATCTTCCAGAACCCCAGGCAACCCGTTCCTTCCTTCTCCATTGTACATGCACCTCCTGTCCCCAAGTCCTTCAATTCCCCTTTATACCCCCCCCTTTCTCCGCTTCACTCTCGCCTTCCACCCGCACACGTCCACCCGGTTTTACATTTCACTTCTCCTCCTCATCTGACTCTCTTTTTCCCCTGTAGCCTTTCTCACTGACTCCACCCATCAGCCTATCACACCCCCCCACCCCCGCCCCCCACACCTCACCTGTATCCACCTATCACTGCCAGGCTTTGTCCCATCCTCTCCTCTCTTTTCTAACTTTCTCCCCCTCCAAAGAGCCGAAAGAGGCAATCCAACCCAAAACGCCACCTGTCCACAGATGCTGCCTGACCTTGCTGAGATCTTCCACCACTTTGCATTTTGCTCATGTTAACCTCATGCTCGTGGCAAAGATACAAAAAGGGGTTAAGGAAAGGACTAAGGCAACAGGCAGGGAGTGCTCCAGGCTCGACACCAACACGCAGCCTACGGCAATCCCTCACCCAGCCATTCCTGGGTTACATTGGTGGGGTGGGCTTGCAGAATCGGAGGACCACCTCTCTGTATCTACACACCTCCAGCAAGCGTGGACCGCTGCAAGACCAGGCGCGCTTCATCCTGCGTTCCCTTCAGCAGCACAAGCAGCAGACACACCCTCAGCACCTGCCTTTCATCTCCACACACAGGCGGAAACATGACCTGCTGCCGCTCCTCATGCGTTTCCACCCGATGTGTTACAACCTGTTCAGGAACGCTGGGGGGAATCCAGGCCGGCACGGTGGCGCAGGGGTGGAGTTGCTGCCTCACAACCTCCAGCAGCCCCGCTTCCATCCCGACCTCCAGATCTTTCTGAAGAGTATAAAGTCATGAAGGGAATGGATAGGGTAGATGCACAGAGTCTGTTTCGCAGGGCAGGGGAAACCAGATGTAAGATTTAATATGAAGCCAAGGGGCAACATTGGGGTATGTGTATCGATCTGTCAGAGGCATGGCGACACTTGAAATGGGACTTGCTTGGTCAGCATGGACAAGTTGGGCCAAAGGGCCTGTTGGCATACAGTGTGACTATGATTCTAATTCCCAGCTGTGCGTCTTCAATTCTAGATCAATGGGATCTGCTGGTTACAATCATAGTAAAAGTGTTTTATGCAGCAATTGAGAGGTTCCAGGGAGCTCTCCCTCACCATCCATAGCCCCACACCCCTGCATCACGTTCGGAAGGCTGGAGAAACATTCCGGCACTAATTAATTCTCTTCACATTCCTCCAGGTTTTCATAAATCCCAAGAGAATTTATTTCAGCCAAGATGTTAGAGATTGCGACGTTGATAGTCTCCATCCTGATTTATGCCTGGGGAGTTACAGCCATGTGTGTAGACCCTGTGTGACTGTTTCCCCTGCTCGACAAAGCTTCACTGTACAACTGCAACCGAGAGGGAAACACTCAACGGTTTGAATAAAGACCTTACTCAACGGCGCACCTGGATCACACTCTCCCCCGTTGCCCACCTCCCCATCGCCCCTGCAGTTTGCGGAGCCGATGGGCCAAATTGTCTTGATCCTGCTGAGAGCCACAGTGGTGTACCATAGGAGGAGGTCATTCAGCCCACCAAGCCCATCCTAGCTCTGTGAAAGAGAACTCTCCAATAGAAACATAGAACATAGAAATTAGGTGCAGGAGTAGGCCATTTGGCCCTTCGGGCCTGCACCGCCATTCAATATGATCATGGCTGATCATCCAACTCAGTATCCCGTACCTGCCTTCTCTCCATACCCTCTGATCCCCTTAGCCACAAGGGCCACATCTAGCTCCCTCTTAAATATAGCCAATGAACTGGCCTCAACTACCCTCTGTGGCAGAGAGTTCCAGAGACCCACCACTCTCTGTGTGAAAAATGTCCTTCTCATCTCGGTCCTAAAGGATTTCCCCTTTATCCTTAAGCTGTGACCCCTTGTCCTGGACCTCCCCAACATCGGGAACAATCTTCCTGCATCTTGCCTCTCCAACCCCTTAAGAATTTTGTAAGTTTCTATAAAATCCCCTCTAAATCTCCTAAATTCTAGAGAGTATAAACCTAGTCTATGCAGTCTTTGTTCATAAGACAGTCCTGACATCCCAGGAATCAGCCTGGTGAACCTTCTCTGCACTCCCTCTATGGCAATCCACCCCACTCCCTGCCTTTCTCCCTACAGGCCTGGCCATTTTGACCTTCTGGGGCTCCTGCCGACGGAAGCAGCTTAGAGAGGGCTGGAAGCCAAGAAATGTGGGTTCAGCTCGCCAGGAAGGCTTGTGCTTGTCCCCATAGAGTTTAGCAGAGTGGGAGGGTACCTGAATAAAACAAATATCATTCTGAACGGCGTTAAGTGAATGGACGGGGGAAGAGAATGTTTCCTAAAGTGAGAGGATCTAGAACTAGAGTCACGGCTTAAAAATAAGGAGTTTGATTTTCGAGATAGAGTGCTGAAACAGTCCCTTTGGCTCACTGAGTCCTTACTGACCAGCAATCACCCCCCCCCCCCCCCCCCCCCCCCCGGCACACAAGCACTATTTTACACACTCAGGACAATTTACAATTTTTACCAAAGCCAATGAACCTAAACCTGTACATCTTCGGAGTGTGGGAGGTATCTGGAGTACCCGGGAAAAAAACCCACGCGGTCACAGGGAGATAGGCTCAAACCCGGGTCTCTGGCGCTACACGGCACAACTCTACTGTTGCACTACTGTGCCGCCCCAGTTATCCATTTAGATTCAGGACGTGAGGCAATGATGGGAGCCGATAGATTCCCTTCATAGCACCTCGCTTTGTTGGACAATCTTCTAACTTCCTCTGGTCACTTTGTCACCTTGCCGACAAGATTAAAACATTCAGAAATATTTGTCAGGGAAGATAGTTAAGAGCTTCACCTTCCTGGCAGTAAATATCACCAATGATCAGTCCTGGACCAACCGCATCTAAGCTATGGCTAAGAAAGCGCACCAACATCTCTACTTCCTCAGAAGACAAAGGAAGTTCGACACGTCTCCAACAACTATTATCATCTCCTACAGATACGCCATGGCAAGCATTATTTCGGGATGTATGACAGTATGATTTTGGAACAGCTCTGCCAAAGACTCCAAGAAATTGCAGAGAGTTGTGGACATAGCCCAGCTCATCACACAGACCAGACTCCTCGCCATCGACTCCACCTACACTTCGCACTGTCTTGGCAAAGCAGCCAACATAATCAAGGACCACTCACAACCCGGTTATTCTCCCTTTGGGCAGAAGGTACAAAAGCATGCAAGTATGTATTACCAGATTCAGGAACAGCTGCTTCCCCGCTGTTATCAGACGACTGAATGGTCCTCTCATAAGCTAGCGTGTACTTCCGATTCACCAACCTACCTCATTGTGGCTTTTGCATTTTTTTATCTGCACTTTCTCTGTAACCAGAATATTATAATGCTGTAATATTCTGCTATCTGATATTTTACTCTTTGCACTGTCTGTTGTACATGCGTACGGATTAATTGTACTCATGCTTGGTACAATTTAACTGGGTAGTATGAGTCCTGGTAAACGTGACAATGATAAACCAATACCAATATCAGCAGGGAACATGGAGAGCTCTGGGCTGTAGATTCATCGTGTGGGAGTGAGAACTCTAGGGAGACACACAGCTGAGAAACAGGCTCTTGGGCACACCAGTGTCTGGCAACCGTCAATGATTCACACAATGACCACTTCTTTGAATCTCCCCACACTCTCATCAACCTCTCTAAGATTCTGCCCAACCCCCACACGGTAGGGGCAACCTACAGTGGACAATTACCCCACCGACCGGCGCATCAATAGAAAAACTGTAGCACCTGGGGGGGAAACTCACGGGGGAAACAGGGAGAATGTGCAAACTCCACACAAGCAGCGTTGGGGGATTGGGAGCAGTTAGGCAATGTTGCCGCCGGCATTAGTGGTTGCACCAGAACCTGAGCCACGTCCATGATTGAATGAGTCGGGTGGATGGAACAGGTTTAACAGGGACAATGTGCTAGCAGGAACCAGGGTGGATGAATGGCTAGTGCCATAGAGCTGCACAGCATTATGTACATACTTTGTTCAGGTCAAACAGTTGGCATCCGAGGCTAATCCCAATTGCCTGCATTTAGCCCACGTCACTCTAATCCCTTCTAAATCCATATATCTAGCCAAATGTCTTTTAAAATAATGTATCCAGTTCTATAGTTTCCTCTGGCAGCTCATTCCAGATACAGTCTATCCATTGAATGAAAAAGTTGTCCTGAGGTCCCTCTGAAATCTCACCCCTCTCAACTTAATCCTGTGCTGTCTATTTTTAGAGTCCTCTGCCCTGGGGGAAAAGATAGTGAGTGTTCACTTTATCCATGCCCCTCGTGGTCTGTACACGTCAACAAGGTCAACCCGCAGCCTCCTAGGCTCAAAAGAAAACAGTCCCAGGAAAAAGTCCACTGGACCTTATTCACGTTATTCCCTTGATCATGTATCTCTACACTGTGGGTGGCTCGATTGTAATCATGTATTGTCTTTCCATTGACCAGTTAACACACATCAAAAGCTTGTCACCGTACCTTGGTACATGTGACTACATACTAAACTCAACTCAACTCTCCCTGCAAGTCAAGCCCGTACATCCCGGTACTCAGAGGCAAATAGATCTCCCGCACCCCATCACCCTGCTGCATTTGGGAACATAAGTCACAACACTGCAATACGGAGCACCCCATAAAATGATAAAGAGGGGCGGAATAGAGCTAAGGATTCCTCAAAGCCTCCTTGAATAAAATACGACATTCTCACTGACTGCTGGCAATTCAATGGTCCAGAGTGTTTGATTGTCATACCTACCGACAACAGGACCGTGAAATTCTTAATTGCTGCAGCTCAACAAGCTCATAAATGCAATAACACGCACAGATAATACATAATAATCAATTATACCATAAATTAATAACAGTTTAACGAGGTCACTATAATAGTGCAAAACCCAATCCCTGGTCCATGACCGCTCAACGTGGACACAGAGCACGAGAGTTGGAATTGAGAAGCTCGAGTCACAAGCCTATAAGTAGGAGAACACAGAACACAGAACAGTACTGAAGAGGGTCTTGGACAATAGACAAAAGGTGCAGGAGTAGGCCATTCGGCCCTTCGAGCCAGCACCACCAAACCGTGGCCGATTAGGAAAAGGGGAGATGCAACGAGACCTGGGTGTCATGGTACACCAGTCATTGAAAGTAGGCATGCAGGTGCAGCAGGGAGTGAAGAAAGTGAATGGTATGTTAGCATTCATAGCAAAAGGATTTGAGAATAGGAGCAGGGAGGTTCTACTGCAGTTGTACAGGACCTTGGTGAGACCACACCTGGAGTATTACGTACAGTTTTGGTCTCCTAATCTGAGGAAAGACATTCTTGCCATAGAGGGAGTACAGAGAAGGCTCACTAGACTGATTTCTGGGATGTCAGGACTTTCATATGAAGAAAGACTGGATAGACTCGGCTTGTACTCGCTAGAATTTAGAAGGATTTAGGGGACCTTATAGAAACTTACAAAATTCTTAAGGGGTTGGACAGGCTAGATGCAGGTAGATTGTTCCCGATGTTGGGGAAGTCCAGAACAAGGAGTCACAGTTTATTGGATAAGGGGGAAGACTTTTGGACCGAGATGAGAATTTTATTTTTCACACAGAGTGGTGAATCTGTGTAATTCTCTGCCACAGAAGGTAGTTGAGGCCAGTTCATTGGCTATATTTAAGAGGCAGTTAGATGTGGCCCTTGTGGCTAAAGGAATCAGGGGGTATGGAGAGAAGGCAGGTACAGGATAGTGAGTTGGATGATCAGCCATGATCATATTGAATGGCGGTGCAGGCTCAAAGGGCTGAATGGCCTACTCCTGCACCTATTTTCTATGTTCTAATATGATCATGGCTGATCATCCACAATCAGTACCCCGTTCCTGCCTTCTCGCCATTTCCCTGACTCCGCTACCTTTAAGAGATCTAAATAACTTAAGAAGGATCCCAACTGGGAACGTCATCTATCCATTTTTTCCAGAAGCTGGCTGGCCTGCTGATTTACTCCGAAATTTTGTGTCTATCTTTGGTATAAACCAGCATCTGCGGGTCATTTTTATTACATTATAAAACAGTACTGCACAGGAACAGGCTCTTTGGCTCACAGTGCCTGTGTCAAGCATGATGCCAAGTTCACCAGATCATTTCTGCCGACACGTGATCCAAATCCCTCCATTCGCTGCATATTCATGCGCCTATCTAAAAGCCTCTGAAACACTACCGTATTTGCCTCCAACCACCGCAACTGACAGCACATTCCAGGCACCCACCACACACAATGTGGAAAACTTACCCCGCTGGTCTCCTTTAAATTTTGCCCTCTCACTTTAAATCTGTCCTCTAGTCCTTGAGATTCCCATCCTGGGAAAAAGGCTCAGAGTGTCTATCCCATCTATGTCTCCCGTTAATTTACACACTTCTATCAGGTCTCCCCTCAACCTTGGACTTCCACAGGAAACAATCCAGGTTGTGAGCACTCAGAGGCCCATCGGTAACAGAGCATGTCCCCTAACAACCACTCACCATCCAATCCTGTGCATCTCTGCTTCCCTTCAGCCAACACTATAGTGTCACAGAGAGATACTGCACAGATCCAAGTCCACGTCAACCATTCTCCCCAATCCTACATTCCTTTTATTTACTGTGTAAATAGCCCATCGCAACTCCCTCCTCTCCCCTCTGGCTCATTGCCCACCCCTTTCATTCCTCTCGTACAGATATACAGCACACAGAGAGACCCTTCAGCCCAACTCATCCATGCCAAGCACAGTGCCTTCCTCAGTTAGTTCCATTTGCCTGCATTTGGCCCATATCCATCTAAACCTTTCCTATCCAAATACCTGTCCAAATGTCTTTTAAATGTTGTTATTGTACCTGCCTCAACTACTTACTCTGGCAGTTTATTCTATATAATCACACCTTCTGCATGAAATAATTGCCACAAAGATAGCGGAGTCGGGGATATGGGGAGAAGGCAGGAACGGGGAACTGATTGGGGATGATCAGCCATGATCACATTGAATGGCGGTGCTGGCTCGATGGGCCGAATGTCCTACTCCTGCACCTATTGTCTAATCCTATTAAAACAGTCCCCTCTCTCCTTAAATCTAGAAATCCTCTAGTTCTTGAACCCCCAGTTTTGAGGAAAAGATAGTGGTGACCATCCACTTTATCTAAGCCCTACATGGTTTTATAAATCTCCATTAGGTCATCCCTCAGCCTCCTGCGTTCCAGGGAAAACAGCCCCAACATATCCAACCTCTCCTCATAACTTGAATGCTCCAATCCTGGTCAATATTCTCACTCACTCCATACATGTCCTCCCTGGGTTTGTGCAGGGCTTACTCTAGAGTGTCAGAAGTTGCAGGGAGACCTGGAAGATGCATATAAAATTAAGTGAGGCATAGATAGGGGAGGCAGTCACAACCATTTTTTTTTCAACACAAGATTGCTATGTTCAGGATCACATTCACAATTTTACCGTCACAATAAATGTCAATTCTGGGGTCAAGGGGTTACTGGGGGCTTTAGTGTTAAGGGGGTATTAGGGTCAGAGAGATGGGGTATGAGGAGAATTAATTTAACACTGCTTTCCATCATCAGGGCAAAAGATGACCTGTTCCTAGTCTGAGGTCTGGTGACAGAGATTGAAGACTAACATCTCTTTGGGGCAAACGGTGACCCGTCCCTAGGTTTGGAATGAGAGATTGAAGACTCACATCTCTTTGGGGCAAACGGTGACCCGTCCCTAGGTTTGGAATGAGAGATTGAAGACTCACATCTCTTTGGGGCAAACGGTGACCCGTCCCTTGGTTTGGAATGAGAGGTTGAAGACTCACATCTCTTTGGGGCAAACGGTGACCCGTCCCTAGGTTTGGAATGAGAGATTGAAGACTCACATCTCTTTGGGGCAAAAGGTGAGCTGTCCCTAGTCCGAGGTCTGGCCCCAGAGTCAGAGACTCACATCTCTCTGGGGCAAAAGGTGACTCAGCCTCTGGTCCGAGGGCTGGAGCCACAGATCTTACCTTCCAAGTGCTGCCTGACGAGAGTCTCCAGACGCTCCAGCCTCTGCTCCAGCCGGCGGCTGTCCGGCACTGGGGGCAGCTCGGCCGGCGGGGGCTGCACCTTGAGGTAGTTGACCAGCCAGGCGATGTAGAGCAGGGTGAAGAGGTTGGCGGCGGCGCCGAGGATCAGACAGGAGCCCTTCCTGCAGCGGTGCAGCATGCCGGCCGGCCGGATCGGATCGGATCACATCGGCTCGCCGCGCTCCCCCTCCAGCGCTCCCGGGCAGCGAGCCGAGCCGAGCAGTGCCGGCACCGGGCTGTGTCCGCGGCGGCGGCCGGTTAACGGGCTCCATCTGCGGGCGGAATCAGCTACTTCCCCGGCCGCAGCAGCGTTTGCACAGCGCCCGTCCCGTCCCGTCCCGTCCCCCCCGGCGTCGCTGGAGAAGGGGCGCCGCGATATTGGGGGGGGAGGGGGGCAGTATTGAGGGAGCGCCGCAGAGAGGGAGGGAGGACGCATTATTGAGGCAACCTGCTCCTGTGCTGTGGGGCTTCAAGCCGTTTTATGGATCTACTTTGAGCACCAGCACTAAATATCACACGAAGACTGTTATGTTCCAATTTGTTTTCCTTTAAATTAAAATGTAACTCTGGCCAATTAGGTAAAACAAATCTAAATGCAGCAGATCATTAAATACATTGTTGGGTTGGGTGCTTGTGGACAGTTTAAGAGTGGGTTTCAATCTATGCTGTGGAGTTCCAGGCATGTTTGACCATCATAATGATCACTCTCACATGTTGATTCACAACAGGTCCAGTCCACCCTGAACGAGACCAACAATATTCTGAGCCACCATCTGATTCAGAACCTGGTTTCAGAGGTTGGACCAGCGGCTATCATGTTACTTCATGTTTGCATCGTGGCTGGTACAGTAATCCCAACACACACAGGAACACGAGAGGCTGCAGAGAGCGGTGGACTCAGCCCAGCCCATCACGGGCACAGCCTTGCCCATCATCTAAAACGTCTACATGAGACGCTGTCTCGGGCAGATGGCATCTTTCATCAAGAATCCTGGCCCGATGGCCATGCCCCTCTTCTCACTGCTACCATCATGCAGGTACAGAAGCCTGAAGTCCCACACCACCAGGTTCAGGAACAGCTACCTCGCTACACCCATTAGGTTCTTGAACCGACCTGCACAACCCTAGTCCCAGCTCGGCAACAGAACACTGCAGACCACATCTTGCACAAGAATGGACTTGGTTTTTTTTTCTAATGATGTTAATGTACGAATGTCTTTAGAGATGGCGTTTTCGGCGTGAGACCCTTCCTCGGTCTGTCTGCCTGTTCCCTCCACGAACCTGCTGAGTTAGTCCAGCACTTTGTTTTTCGCTCAGATTCCAGCATTTGTCTCCAGGGGGTTCGAGTGGTTGGATGTCAAGATGTTCCTGCTCACGGGGAAGATTAAAACTGCCATCAAAATGAATCTAATAAGCATTGCTTCGGAGACCGGAATAGCTTCTACCTTGTAACTGAACGAATCTCTGGTGCATGTCGAGGTTCTCAACGCAGGAAGGGTTTGGAGAGGGGTTGAAGCAAAGATCTTTGGTTTGAAGAGGTTCAGCAGAATGGTGTCTGGATTAGAGGGCATTAACCACAAGGAGAGTTTGGACAAACTAATGTGTAGGGAAGGAACGGCAGATGCTGGTTTGAATCGAGGGCGGACACAAAAGGCTGGGGTAAGTCAGTGGGTCAGGCAGCATCTCTGGAGAAAAGGAATAGGTGACATTTCAGGTCGAGACCCTTCTTCAGACTGAGAATCAGGGGAAAGGAGAACGAGAGAGATAGAAGGTACTTAGGAGAAATGAATGGAAGAAATGCAAAAAGCAAAGATAATCAAGGAGACGTGGGGCGCACAATAGGCCACTGGTGGCTGTGGGATAGATGACAATAACGAGTACACACACAGGGGAACGCAACAGGGCAACAGTGAAATTAGTACGGCAGCTAGCGGGAGACAGAGAGGGGATGCAAGAGAGAGAGGAGGCACGGTGGCGCAGCGGTAGAGTCGCTGCCTTGCGCCGGACACCCGGGTTCGATCCCGATGACGGGTGCTGTCTGTGCGGAGTTTTACGTTCTCCCCGTGACCTGCGTCGGTTTTCTCCGAGATCTTCGGTTTCCTGCCACACTCCAAAGTCGTACAGGAGTGTAGATTAATTGGCTTTGGTAAGAAATCTAAATTGTCCCTAGTGTGTAGGATAGTGTGAATCGCTGGTCGGCGCGGACTCGGTGGGCCGAAAGGCCTGTTTCTGCGCTGCAAACTAAACTAAACTAAACTAAACCATACCTCCTCCAAACCTGTAACCCGGTGAATTGCATTTGTGCAAGTTTCATTGAGTGGAGGATTGACTCACCACAGCCCGCCAGGAAGTTTGCTAAGTAACTGCTCTACAAGACACGGGATCCGTAGGATATGGCTCACTCCCCCGCGACTGTATGTGTATTGGACATGTGTCCCAGTCCATGTGTGTTGGGAGGAACTGTAGATGTTGGTTTAAACATAAACTGTAGTATCTCAGCGGGTCAGGCAGCATCTCTGGAGAAGAGGAATGGGTGACGTTTCGGGTTGAGACCTTAGTCTGAAGAAGGGTCTGGACCCGAAACGTCACCTATTCCTTTCCTCCAGAGATGCTGCCCGACCCGCTGAGTAGCTCCAGCTTTTTATGTCTAGTGCGAGACTCAGGCCTGCAGCTCCATCTACTGGCTGTTCCCTCCATCAACAACAGCAACTTCCTTTTGCACAGCACCCACGTTTCCAAAATCTGATCAAAGAAAACAGCCCAGGTGTCATAAAGCTCGTTCAAAGAGGGAGCTTTAAAGGAGGGAATGGGGCGGTGGTTCAGGAAGGGAAATTCCAGGGCTCAGGGCCCAAGTTCAACAATTATGATTCAGAGTTTACCAAACCTTCAGCACCTAACAACCCGAAACATCAAACACTGATTTACTGCTCCAGATGCCTTCATTCCTATAATAACTCGACATCTACTGAGCTTTGAACATCATGTGACTGCAGATGCTGTAAATGTGAAAGTGGCAGTGCCGGCTGACAGGGTGATGGTAAAATCTTTTAGCTCGCTGGCCTTCATCAGCCAGGGAATAGAGTACAGAAGATAGACACAAAATGCTGGAGTAACTCAGCAGGTCAGGCAGCGTCTCTGGAGAGAAATAATAGGTGACGTTTCAGTTCGGAGCCCTTCTTCAGACTGAATGATAGAGAAGGCCCGAACTAAACATGGTTGGCAACAGGTGACCTCAGGAAGGGTGGAGTCCAATAATGGTCCCTTGTTGGTTGGAGAAGATGTGACAGGGATGTTATATGGTTAGTACACAAAAGGCTGGAGAAACTCAGCTGGTGCAGCAGCATCTAGGGAGCGAAGGAGATAGGCGACGTTTCGGGTCGAGACCCTTCTTCAGACTGGTTGGGGATCAGGGAAACGAGAGATATAGACGGCGATGTGGAAAGATAGAGAACAATGAATGAAAGATATTCAAAAAAGTATCGATGATAAAGGAAACAGGCCATTGTAAGCTGTTTGTAGTGTGAAAATGAGAAGCTAGTGCGACTTGGGTGGGGAGAGATAGAGAGAGAAGGAATGCCAGGGCCCGAGGGCTGAGGGAGAGGTGGGAAGGAGAGGAGACAGCCAGGGTTAACATGGTTATAAGGTTATATATGGATACAAGGATGTGAGTGGAACTAGTAGGATGCTTAGGGTGGGGGAGGGAGAGAGAGGGTGGGGGCGGAAGAGAGAGGGTGGGGGCGGAGAGGGAGAGAAGAGGGGTAGAGAGAGAGAGGGGAGGGGGAGAGAGACTGTGGGGAGAGAGAGAGGGGGGAGAGAGAGAGGGGGGGGGGGAGGAGAGAGGGGGGGAGAAGGGGGTAGGGGGAGGAGCGAGAGGGGGGAGGGAGAGAGGGTCCCTGCAGTTGCAGTTCCTACACAACAGGGGAAGTTGGGATTTTACGTTGCAGTTTAGAGATTACAGTGCGCGGAAACAGGCCCTCAGCCCACTGAGTCCACTCTGACCAGGGTTCCCCGCACACTAACACTATCCTACACTAGGGACGATTTACACACTTATACCAAGCCAATTAACCTACAAACCTGTAAGCCTTTGGAGTGTGAGAGAAAACCGAGGATCTCAGGGAGAACGTACAAACTCCGGACAGACAGCACCCATAGTCAGGATCGAACCCGGATCTCTGGCGCTGCACGCTCTGTAAGGTACCAGCTCTATCACTGTGCCACCATGCCGCAAGTTCTACAAGACATTGGTGAAACCACACTTGGAATAATTTAAGAAAGAACTGCAGATGCTGGAAAAATCGAAGGTAGACAAAAATGCTGGAGAAACTGAGCGTGTCATTACGCTGGAAAAAGTGTAGAGAAGATTTACAAGGATATTATCAGGACTTAAGGGTCTGAGCTGTAGGGAGAGGTTATGCAGGCTAGGACGTTATTTCTTGGAAAGCAGGAGCCTAAGGGATGATCCATACAGAGGAGTAGTAAATTATGTACGGAATAGAAAGGGGTGAATGCACAGATACTTTTTGAAGGGTTGAGGAATCAAGAGCTAGAGGGTATAGATAGAACTTTATCACAGAGAGTGGTGGGTAAATGGAATGAGCTGCCAGAGGAAATGGTTGAAGCAGGTACAATAACAGGGGGTTACACAAAAAGCTGGAGAAACTCAGCGGGTGCAGCAGCATCTAAGGAGCCAAGGAGATAGGCGACGTTTCAGGTCGAGACCCTTCAATAACATCTAGAAGATATTTGGACAGGTAAATGCAGAGGAAAGATGGATGGATATGGGCCAAACACAGGCTTATGGGACGAGCTTGGATGGAACATCTTGTGGGAGAGATACATATTTAACATTATCCCCCATCTTTTCTTTTTAAGTGGGGAGTCCAAAACTGAACCCAATACAAAGAGCATAGCTGAAGTCAAATATCATTAAACTTCTGGAGATATAAGAGAATAAGAGACGCAGGAATTTTGAGCAAAATACAATCTGCCTGGATTTCCTCCATTTCTGCCAGTCTTCTTGTGATAACAAAAATAACACACTGTTAGTTACAAGGTCAGCCATGCTCTGGTGGCCTGGTAGTATGGGTTGAAGGGGCCGAATAACCTGTGGAATGGGCTGCAGGGCCTGAATGTCCTGACGGGATGGGCTGAATGGACCAGAGGGGCTGGATGGAGGGGCTTAATGGCCTAGAGGGGCTGGATGGAGGGGCTGAATGGCCTTGCACAATGGGCTTGAGGTGCTGAGTGGCCTGATGGGATGGTCAAGGGTGGTTGAATAGCCTGGCGGGATAGGCTGGATGGCCTGGAGAAACTGAATGGCCTGGCAGGTTGGGCTAGAGAGGCTGACGGGGGGTCATGGAGAGACGGAATGGCCTGGCTGGAGCCACTGGAGGGACTGACTGGCGTGGTACGGGTAGAGGGGCTGAATGGCTGGCGAGGCGGTCTAGAGGGGCTGAATGGCCTGGGGGACGGGCCGGGTGTCCTGGTGAGACAGTCTAGAGGGATTGAATGCATTTGGAACGGGCTAGAGGGGCTGAGTGGCCTGGAAGTGCGGGCTAGAGGGGCTGAGTGGCCTGGAAGGACGGTCTGGAGGGGCTGAGTGGCCTGGCGGGGTTTCTAGATGGATTGAATGCATGTGGGACGGGCTAGAGGGGCTGAATGACCTGGAAGTGCGGGCTAGAGGGGCTGAGTGGCCTGGAAGGACGGTCTGGAGGGGCTGAGTGGCCTGGCGGGGCGGTCCAGATGGATTGAATGCATGTGGGACGGGCTAAAGGGGCTGAATGGCCTGGAGAGGCTAGGCTAGGCTAGGCTCGGCTAGACGGGTTGAGCGGCCTGTGGGGGGCGGCCGCGACGGCGGCGGGGGGAGGAGGTTGGCGCTTTGACGGCGCTGGGCGGGGACGGAAGGGGCGGCGCGGCCTTGCGGGCGGCCGGGCGGTGAGTTGAGTTGAGCAGAGCAGCGGCGGCGGCGCGATGCTGAGGCTGAGGCTGAGGGCAGCAACCAGGGCGCTGGCGCGGTTCAGGCCCGCAGCTGCAGCGGGAAACCGCCGGGAGATCCGCCGGCACAGCACCGGACCCGAGGCCGCCGGGCCTCTAGACCCCGAGCTCCTGGCCTACCTGGTCTGCCCGCTGTCCCGGCGGCGCCTCAGGTCGGTGCGGCCACCGGCGGGTTAGGCTCAGATAGAGGGAGGAGAGCGGCTGCTGGCTGAGGGGCAGAGTGTGGGGTCAGCACAAGGTCATGGTTATTGGGCTGAATGATGAAGGTCATGGACATTGGGATCCGTGGTAAAGGTCGTGGATATTGGGGTCCCTGGTGAAGCTCATAGTTATTGGGGTCTCTGGTGAGGGTCATAGTTATTGGGGTCTCTGGTGAGGGTCATAGTTATTGGGGTCCCTGGTGAAGCTCATAGTTATTGGGGTCCCTGGTGAAGCTCATAGTTATTGGGGTCTCTGGTGAGGGTCATAGTTATTGGGGTCTCTGGTGAGGGTCATAGTTATTGGGGTCTCTGGTGAGGGTCATAGTTATTGGGGTCTCTGGTGAGGGTCATAGTTATTGGGGTCTCTGGTGAGGGTCATAGTTATTGGGGTCTCTGGTGAGGGTCATAGTTATTGGGGTCCCTGGTGAAGCTCATAGTTATTGGGGTCTCTGGTGAGGGTCATAGTTATTGGGGTCTCTGGTGAGGGTCATAGTTATTGGGGTCTCTGGTGAGGGTCATAGTTATTGGGGTCACAGGACATTTTGGGGTCAATAGTGAAGACCATGGTTATTGGGGTCATTGGTGAAGTTTCTGGTTATTGGGGCAGCAGGGAACTGGTAAAATTACTAGGGTGAAGGAAGATGGCAAGTAGGGAGGGGTGGGTGTAAGATGAAGTTAACAGACTGCGTGTACAGGGTGTAGGATCAGCGAGAGTTAGGTGAGGGGAGAGAGAGAGAGAGGTGACAGGATTTGGTAAACATATGAGGTGGCCAGAGGGATTGGAGTGAAATATTAGGTGTTGGGGGTGATTGCGTTTGCTGAGACGGTGGAGAATGGGGAGATTGAGGTGAGGCAGGGGGAGGGTGTGAGAGTTTTACCAGTTCCCAAACTGCCCTGTTGCCCCAATAACCACGACCTTCACCATGGACCCCAATAGCCATGGTCCTCACCAGTTCTTGCTATTGAGCGAGTGCAGCGTAGGTTTACAAGGTTAATTCCCGGGATGGCCGGACAGTCATATGCTGAGAGAATGGAGCAGCTGGGCCTGTATACTCTGCAAGGCTCGAAATTAACGGTTGACCGGGTGCCAATGGCCACCTAAAGTCCCGCCGGGCAACCTAAAAGCCGTGCCATTTTGCCCAGCTTGGCAAGCACCCGAGACACCTGTCGTTCAACTCTGAGCGGTCCCCCCTCTCTATCTCTCTCTGTGTCACTCTCCGTCTCCGCCTGCCATCCGTGTCCGGGTCTCCACTCACCGGATGCTCTTCATCCACTGGCACGTCCGGCCACCTTGCACATGCGCACTGCCACAGCCTGTACATCCTCCCCCTGCACATGCGAACAACTACAGCCAGCACATCACCGGCCGCCCTGCACATGCGCACTGCCACGGCAACTGGTCAGCGCCGGGCACTTTCCCCCCTCCCTTTCCATTGTGGGAGATCTGGCTGCCATTGCTGTCCGGTCGCCGCCTTGCCACAACTGCTGAAACCCAACGCAGAATCACTCCCCGGAGCTGGAGTAACTCCATGGAGTAACTCTTGCTTCTTGGTTTCCTGGTCCTCCAAAAATATTCCAAATGGAATTTAAACTGGGTCCACCACCAAACTCCAAACTCTGAACAATAACGGCCTATCGCACTTTAACTGTTTATTTATTGTGTATTTATATGGTCTATGGTATATAGACACACTGAATCTTTATCTCCTGTTCTGTATTATGTTTACATATTCTGTTGTGCTGCAGCAAGCAAGAATGTCATTGTCCTATCTGGAACACATAATACCAACACTCTCTTGACTCGTGACTTGGACTTAAGCAAAAAAGGGTTCTTGGGGAAAAAAGTGCTACATTACATTTAGTTGCATCTGGTTGGGTAACTATGGTAGGTTGAAGACTATTCCATGCTTTAATTGTGCAGGGGAACTCCATGGAGCAGCCAGCATCTCTGGATAGAAAAAATTGGGTGATGGTGCTGGCTCGAATGGTGGTGCTGGCTCGAAGGGCCAAATGGCCTACTCCAGCACCTATTGTCTATTGAGAGTTGGGATCAGGATGTATCTCTGGGACATGGAGACTGGGGGGTGGGGGAAAGTGCTCCTTTTGGAATTTGGGGATCATCAAGTGTTGCGTCAGATCCCCTGGGAAACAATCAGATAAGGGAGAAGGATGTGGTGGTGGTTAGATGTTAACCTCGCTGCTTGATCCTGTTACTGGTAAATGTTAGAGAGAATGTATATGACTCCTTTCATCACCAGCATTGAGAGCCAGTGGAGGGCACTATTGTTGGGGGTAGATAGACACAAAACGCTAGAGTAACTCAGACTGCATCTCTGGAGAAAAGCAGACTGTTGGGGGTATTTGGCGGGTCAGGTGGTACTGGGGAGGTGAGCACTTCGATTGGCTTCTCATGTAGGATATTTGGCAGCCTGAGGCATTGGGTTTGCTCTTTGGTCACTGCCTGGCCTGCTGAATGTTTTTCCATTTGAGTCTCAGATTTTCGGCATCTGCAGTCTGGAAAAGAGGGGTGAAGGTGCGACAAAGCCTGGCGAGTGATAGGGGATACAGTGTGGGGGGTTTGATTGGGAGGTGGGTGGGGTAAATGACAAAAGCTAGAGATGAAAAGAGCCAAAAGATTGTCAGATGAGGAAAGAGGAGGTGGAAGAGGAGTCAAATGAAAGCCAAAGCGAGGGCTATGGGTAGAAGGGGACAGGAAAGAGGGAGGATAAGAGGAAAATGTGGGAGTTTGGGGATGGGAGAGGAACATTTGGAGGAGGGGAAAGAAGAAGGGTGACTGGGGAGGTGGGAGATGGTGGGGGAAATGTGTGTGAACCGGGGTGGGGGAGGGAAGGGTAAAGAGACCCAGCTGTGCTCCATGGGTTGAGTTCTCTGCCCAGCCAGGGGATGAGTGGCTGCATCTTCCACCCCACTGCAACAAACCCTCGCTCCTGGAGTTTCCACTCCACGGTAACGCCAAGCCAGGGTCTGCCTGTCCCCTTGCCTGGGCATAACACATCCCATGGGACCAGGGAGGATGACCCTGGGGAGTTCTCCAAGCCCTGGGGCCAAACTTGTCCTCTCCTCAAAGTATTCATTGCCCAAGAGTCACACAGCAGGGGAGGAACTGCAGATGCTGGAAAATCAAAGGTAGACAGAAATGCTGGAGAAACTCAGCGGGTGAGGCAGCATCTATGGAGCGAAGGAAATGGGCAACGTTTCGGGTCGAGACCCTTCTTCATGGAGGAGGTCTTTTGGCTCAACTTGTCCAGGTCAACCTAGATGCCTTACCTGAGCTAGTCCCATTTTCCTGCATGTTGCCCATATCCCTATATCCATATCTTTTAAATGCTGTTATTGTACCTGCCTCAACTGCTTTATCCGGCAGCTCGTTCCATACCCACCACCCTCTGGAAAAACCTTCTCCTCTGGTGCCCTTTAAATCTTTCCCCTCTCATAAATCGGTGTCCTTCCAATCTTGGCTCTCCCTACCCTGAGGAATATCCTGGGAAAAGACTGACCACGTGATCCATGCCCCTCATCATTTTATAAACTTCCCTCAGCACCCTATGCTCCAGGACAAAGTGTCCTAGTTTTTCCTGCCTCTCATAACTCAAGCACATGAGTCCCAGTCACATCCTTGTGGATAATTTCTGCACCCTTTCCATCTTAATCGCACCCTTCCTATCGCTGGGCGACCAGAACTTCACACCGTACTCCGTGTAGTCTCTCCAATAACTTGTACAATGGTTTATTTTACACACATAAGATTGAAGAGGCATTTCTATCTGTTCCAACTCAGCTCTTTACTCTTCAAACCTGCGTCTGTGCATCTGCAGGTACGAGGAATCCACCAACCAGCTGATCAACGATGAGCTTGGAATAGCCTATCCGATCATCGACGGCATTCCCAACATGATCCCACAGGAGGCCCAACGAATCCAGAAAAGTGAAGAGGGCAGCAAGGAGGAAGAAAGCTCCCAGCAGTGAGAGGGGAGTGCGGCTCCAGGGATACGGGAGGGGTTCATAGAGACGGAGATTTGTGTGTTAAAACCACTCCGCCAGCTGTACCATGATGTCAGTGCACCTCTCGACTCTCACAGTGCTGGTTCCTCTGCTGTCTCTCGGCGGCTTGCTGTATTCGGCGATGTTCGACAAGGATTTTCCCCGGGGCTGCACCAGTGCCGCCAGTGTGTGCTTCTACAGCCTATTGCTCCCCATCACCATCCCCGTCTACGTGTTCTTCCACCTGTGGAACTGGATGGGAATCAAACTCTTCAGGCACAACTAGTCCCGTCTTAAAAACACTCATCTGTTCAAGGGCAGCAGCCCTGAGTTTACGGTCAAGAGCTTTACCATTGGTTAGTCGTGTTTATCCCCTTAAGTGCGTGTTCCTGGTTGTGGGGATTGAAGATGTCCTTGAGACACAAGGACCTGCAGATGCTGGAACCTTGAGTGCTGGAGTAACTCAGTGGGTCAGGCAGCATCCGTGGAGGGAATGGACAGATGATGTTTCGGGTTGGGACCATTCTTCAGACAGACCGAGACATTGTCCATTCCCTCAGATGCTCCGTGTCCTGCCGAGTTCCTCGAGCACTTTGTGCTTTGACGATGTCCTTGGTTGACTCAGTCCTCGATGTTGTGCGGTGGTTGTTTTCCGTCTTTCCCCGTGTTCCCAAGCATTGATGTCAATCGAAGTCAGGGCATCTCGTGGCCCTGTAAACCTTACTCTTGGACCCCCACCCTAGTCAGCGTTCCTACTTTCCCTCTGCTCAATGACGATCCATATTCAGCCTGAATCAAGAGATTGTGGATTCTTGCCCCTTAATTTCATCTGCCACTTCTAGTCCAGAACCGAGGGGGTACTCAACTGTCGGGAGTCCCTGCATCCTCTCACAGTAGAGAGATGCCAAGCCCCCTACTTTCAAGAGCAGCAGAGTTTCTGCCACCCTGCCCCCAGGTTGAATATTTAACCCTCAACAAAAACATCACCAGAACCTACGATCAGATTTCTATTGCGTTACATTTTGTGGGATCCTGTTCTGCAGCCAGGTCTTCATTTCGGTGCCAGTAGAGCAGGTTGTCATGTCCGGAGGGCATTCTCTGGGGAGGTTCCCTCACTGTGGGCATGTGAAGGGACATCGATCGTCGCGGGAGGCCCTGGGCCCATTTCCTTGCAGCAGACTGTCACAAAAACCATCAAGCAGTCAACCACTCTAATATTCCTGTAGACATCACAATCACACTTGTTCCTGATTGCAGTGTTCACCGTTAAATAAAAAGCAGTTTGACGCAATAATCTCTGATTTTATTTCAAGGGATTTGACTGTTTTATGATTGTTCTTTCCATGGGAGAGGGCTGGGGTATGGAGATAACATCTGAGGTTTTACGCTGTATGCTTATGCTGGAGATAAAAATGCTCCTGATTTGACGAAGAGCCAAGCTGCAGAGCGAGGCTAGCCAGGACAACAAGAGACTCTGCAGATTTTGGGGAGAGAGAGTTCCTCTGGCATCATGTGAGGGATATCCGAGAGGCACCATAAATATTTAGCTAAGTTGGGAGATCATTTAGAGATACAGCACGGAAACGGGCCCTTCAGCCCACCGAGTCTGCGCTGACCAGTGATCATCCCATACACTAGCACTGGGGACAATTGACAAATTTTACTGAAGCCAATTAACCTGCAAACCTATACGTCTTTGGAGTGTGGGAGGAAACCAAAGCATCCAGAGAAAACCCACGCGGTCATGAGAGAAATACAAACTCCGTATAGACGGCACCCGTAGTCAGGATTGAACCTGGGTCTCTGGCTTGTAAGGCAGCTTCTCTACCGCTGTGCCACTGTGTCACCCCTCAAGGCCTCTAGGGTTAAATTTCAATCATCTTTTTTCAGAAGAAGTACTTTCTCCCTATACCCAAACGATGTTTGAAACTCCATGCCTCATTCCCTGATAGTATTGGTTTATTGTAGCCACATGTACTGAGACACTGCTAAAATCTTTGTTTGGTGTGCTATCCAGTCCGGTTATACCATGCATGATTACATCAGGTAGTGCAAAGACAAAATAATCAGAGTACAGAATATAGTGTTGCAGCTACAGAGAAAACACAAATAAAGAAGAAAATACAAGGGCTGCTGTGAGGTAGATGTGAAGATGGGAAATTCAATAGACAATAGGTGTAGGCGTAGGCCATTCGGCCCTTCAAGCCAGCACCGCCATTCAATGTGATCGTGGCTGATCATTTCCAATCAATACCCCGTTCCTGCCTTCTCCCCATATCCCCTGACTCCCCTATCTTTAAGAGCCCTATCTAGCTCTCTCTTGAAAGTATCCAGAGAACCGGCCTCCACCAAAGGATAAAGGATATTTATTGTAATATTGTTATTAAAATAAAACACAACATTAAAGAAGAACTTAACATTAAACATAAAAACATCCCCCCACAATGGTTCCCACTGTGAGGGAAGACAACAAAGTCCAGTCCTCTTCCTCTTGTTCACCCATGGTCGGGCCTATTGAGGCCTCCGCAGTCGCCGCAACGGCGGCCCGATGTTTCCGGCACTCTCGCCTGATGATGGAGCTCCGGCGTCGAGTGTCTGGAACGGCCGCTTCCAATCCAGAGACCGCGGCTCCCGATGTTCGCAGGCCGCGCTGGTCGGAGCTCCAACACTGGCGATCTCGGTGAAAGATCCCAGGCTCAGCGGTGTTCAGAGTCAGCGCCGCCCACAGCTGGAAGCTTCGCAACGACAGCTCCGTGATGTAGGAGTCGGCGGTCTCAGCACTCCGGAACTTACCTCAGTAAGGCATCGCCCGCTCCGCGATGGTGCTTCAGCGCTAAGCCGCCGCTGAAGTTCTGGCCTGTCCCGGCAGGAAACGCCGCTCCAGTCCAGGTGGTAGGTTGCGAGGAGGGGGCGAAGATGCAACTCGGAGCAAAGACGTATCTCCGACCAGGTAGGGACTGAAAAAACCCAGTTTCCCCTTCCCCACCCCCCACATAAAAAGACTAGATCTCCAAAACAACACTTTTGAACATACTAAAAAATGTTTTAAAAAGGGTGAAAGGATAAACAGCTGCAGGCTGGGCAGCCATACTCGACAGCGCCCCCACTCGATCTGAGGCAGAGAATTCTTGGCTTGTGAGAATGTCTGCTCAGTAGTTTGAGAACTGGGGAAGAAGCTGTACCTGAATCTGGTATGTGCTTCCTAGACTTTCAGGGAGTGGGACCATTGTACTAGCCTGTTACTTCTTCCCATCTCCACTCCTTTCTGCCTTCCGCAGAGGGTGCTCTCTCCACAACTCCTTGGTTCACTCATTCCTTCTCACCCGAACCACCTCCTCCATGGGTACTTTCTCCTGCAACCGCAGGGGATGTAACACCTGTCCCTATACCTCCTCCCTCGCCTTAATCCAGGGACCCCAGCAGTCCTTCTAGGTGAGAGAGATTTACGTACAGCTCCTCTAACCTCGTCCACTGTATCGGGTGTTCCCGACGTGAGCTGTACTTTGGCGAGGCCAAGCGTAGATTCAGCGACTGTTTCGCTGAACACGTGCATTCGGTCCGCCAAGGCTGTTTGGATCTCCCAGTTAGCCCTTTTCCAATTCCAACACTGACCTTTCTGTCCAGGGCCTCCTCCGTTGCTGGAGTAAGGCCAAATGCAAACTGGAGGAACAGCACCTCAAATTCCGCTTGGGCAGCGTAAAACCCAACAGTATGAATATGGAATTTTTCGATTTCCTCTAACTAATCCCCCCACCCCCACCACCATTCTCTCCTTCCCCCCCGTTCCCCATCTGGACTCGCATCTGCATCACCTTTCCCCCTGCTACTTTCCTTCATCTGGCTCCCCATGCCCAAATATTCAATCCCGTCTCACACCCCTGCTTTTATCTCTGCCCTTTGTTCCAACCATCTGCCTACCAAACGCCCTCCTTGCCTGCGTCCACCTGTTACCTGCCACGCTTTGTTCTGCCTCTCCCCTCTGAAGAAGGTCACCACCTGAAGCATCACCTGAACGAAGCGAACCTTTGAGTTACTTTCAAACATTGTATCCTTTAGTGTATTAACCACCATCTGCACAGCGCCTTGTTTCTAACAAAGGTGATTCTGCACACTGAAATGACGTGGCCCCACACCTACACTCTACAAGGGGTCACCGCCATCCTCTCAGAGTCAACGGGGTGGGTTAGTGAGTGAGTGGTGCCTCTGCACCGACACTCCCCGCCATCCCCACCTAGGTGTAAACCGCCTCAAAGCTGATTTTGACCTTTGTGAGCAGCCAACTACTGTTGTTTACATACCTCAACACCTTGCTTTAGAACCCGGTGTCAGGCTGAGGAGGAGGCTCAGTGGGAGCGCTCTCATCCGTTCGAGCTTCGAATCCCGTTCCCAGGATTAGCGACCTGCAATGTGGGCCAGCATTCCTGCTGCAGTACTGGGAGAACCTCCAACAGCGGGTACTTGCTTGCACGTCCCATCCTGGACCACATTCCACATGCAGTCACACATACCTGGGCTCAGGGCCTGGCAGACATTGATGCAGAGACAACAACCTGGCTGCTCAACACCCAGCTTGAGATCTAACTATTCCTTTGGTTTGTGTTTCATTCGCAAGAAGAAGGGCCCGATCCAGCTGTGCTGCGTCTGCAAACTGGCCACAATCCGTCTGTGCTCCGTCAACACACCAAGCCCTGAGCCAGCTGTGGCCGATCCTTATCCCCGTACCTGAACCAGCTGTGCTCCATCGTCAATATTGCTCCGATCCAGCTGTGCACCATCCGCACACCCAGCCCTGAGCGACCTGTGCCCGATCCTTATCCCCATACCTCTGTGCTCCTTCAATCTATCTCTGATCCAGCTGTGCTCCACCCGCACACTGGGCACAATCCAGCTGTGTTATGTTTGCACACTTGGCCCCAATCCCAGCTGTGCTCAATCCATAAGCCTATCCCTGCGCTGCTGTGTACCAGATTCCGGCTCCCAAACCCAGCCTAACATCTGGCACCAATCCTATAGTATTCCGACAATTTGGGATGAACACCATGAATCCGAGGATCGGGAGCACCCAGTAGGGACCGAGGAAGGAGCTCCCTCAACTCCTGGTCCAACTATTGCCTAACACCTCAGCCCTGTCTAACAAAGAGTCTGTGGACCCAACATCGGCCTTATCAGATCACAGAGAACCGTGGTAGAGGCAAGTCACCGCTGATCCCAAGGGAATGCTGGAGAAGCATGTCATTACGTTGGAAAGAGTGCCGAAGAGATTTACCAGGATGTTATCTGAATGTGAGGGGTTGAGTTATGGACAGGCTGGGGCTTCTATCTTTGGAGCGTGGGATGCTCAGGGGTGAGCTAATTGAGATGTACAAGATCATGAGGAGCATGGATAAAATGAACACCCACAGTCTCTTTTTCATCGGGTAGAGGATTCTAAAGCTTGAAGGCATAGTCTTCTGGTGAGAGGACGTGAGATTTAAGAGGGACTTCAGGGGAAACTCTCAGTCAGAGGGTAGTCTGTATCTGGAAAAAGGCTGCCAGAGGAAGCTACAGAAACGCATACAATTATAACTTTTAAAAGACATTCGGACAGATATGTGGAGAGGAAGAGTTTGAAGGGATATGGGCCAAATGCAGGCAATTAGGACTAACCCAATATTCCATCTTTGGTGGGCCAAATGGCCTGTTTGCGTGCTGTACCGCTCTGAGACCAAAGAGCAGAAGGTGGCGAGTGTGCTCCAGTGCTGGATAGTCCAAGCAAGGTGTTTAGATGCTGCGCGGTTGCTTCTGATACACAGGTTCTTCATGGTGTGCTGAAGTCATGAAATAGTTTTATAAATGTAAGCCTTTAAATGTGGAGACATTTAGCTGCTTAATCTGCCCTCGGCAGCAGCAGGTTAAAGACCAAAGCTATTTTTACAGTTCAGCTTCACTATCAACTGTTGCACACGAGAGGTGATTGAATGGCCAGTTGATTGGAGAGCTGATGATGTTATTGGCAAGATCACATTACGTTTCAGGTTTCCTACTCACTGTGAAATTATCTGCACGCATTTAGAATCCAGTCAGTTTGTGGTATCGTGACTGGCAGAAATACTTAATGAGTGAAACACTTTTATATTTAACTTGTTGGAGCCATAATCATACAGCACGGAAACAGGGCGTTCAGTCCAACTTTCCCATGCCAACTAAGTTGCCTCATCTATGCTAGTGCCACTTGTCTGCGTTTGGCTCGTACTCCTCCACATTTTTCCCATACATGTACCTGTCCAAATGTCTTTCAAATGTTGTTATACAGTGGCACTGCCTCAGTGACCACCTCCATATTCCCACCACCCTCTGTGCAAAAGAGCTAACCCCCAGGTTCCTATTAAATCTTTCCCATCACCCTAAACTTATGTCCTCTCATTCTTAATTCCCATACTCTGAGTACAAGACTGCATTCGCCCTATTTAATCCTCTCATGATTTTATACACCTCTATAAGATCTCCCATCAGCCTCCTCTCGACCCAAAACATCCTATCCATTTTCTCCAGGGATGCTGCCTGACCTGCTGAGTTACTCCAGCACGTTGTGTCTTTGGTGTATTAACCAGCATCTGCAGTTCTTTGTTTCTAAACCTTTCCTATCCATGTCCAAATGTATTTTAAATGTTGTTATCGTACCGGCTTCAACTACTGTACTTCCTCTGGCAGATCGTTCCATATGACCACTACCCTCTGTGTGGAAAAGGTTGACCCCAAGGCTCCCATTGAATCTTTCCCCTTAAATCTATTCTTGGTTTCCCAACTTTGATAAAAAATACTGTGCATTCCCCCTGTCTATTATACTCATGATTTTATACACCTTGAAGTGATCACCCCTCAGCCTCCTACACTCCAAGGAATAAAGCCATATCCTGCCCAACCTTGTGTAGCTCAGGCCCTGCAACACCTTGCAATTTTTCTCTGCACTCTTTCCACCTAAATAGCTTTGTTTACATAGCAGTATGACAAAACTGAATACAATATAAGCAGTTCTTCAATATTTTAATTCGCAACAATATTGACAGATATATAGTATTGATGTTGCTTGGTTCATGCATAATGGGCTTTGTTGGGAAAAGTGAGCATTTATTTCCCATCGCTAACTGTCTTTTGGAAGCTAGGGGTAAGCCACTGCCTTGAACTGCTGCAGTCTTTATAGTGGTCGTATTGGCGTGTCTCAGCCTTACCTGACATCAGTCCTGGCACACCTGCCGCAGAACCGGGAACCCGCCTGGAGAGGGAAGCGCCAAGCCCAGCTACTGTTCACCCCATGGACCGGTGAGGTGGGAGTCGGAGCAGACCTGGCTGCTTGAGGCAGTGCCTTGATGGTGGAGTGGGCCACTAGAGGCCCTGTGGCAGCCTGGGGCTCGGCTGGACTGGGTGTCGCTCCAAGAGACCGAGAACATGGACCGGACGCAACCTGCAGCGGCACAGAGCGGTGGAAGGCACCAACGGCCACGCTTGGCCAGGCCAACTCTGCATCGTCGCCAGGACAACGGGCCTTCACAGTTAGGTTAAGAACTCTAATAGCAACTGGGACTTAAAAATGGCGCCATATCTGGCGACTGAGTATACTGTCTCAGTGTGCTACTACAACTATACACTTGTACTGTATCTGTGATGCCTCTGTAAGACGCATCTAAGTGCTTTTGTATGGTGATACTTGTACTAAACTATACAAATATATTTTTTACTGCACCTTGGTACATGTGAGAAATCAACTACCATTTAAACATCGTCAAACAACACGGAGATAGGCTCTTTGGCCCATTTGTCCATGCCGATCACGTTACCTAATTGACAGTCCCTCTTGCCTTTATTTGGCCTGTACCTCTCCAAACCTTCCCTCTCCAATGAACTTGACCAGGTACTTTTCTATCCTTTACATTTTGCTGCTGGTGAAGGATTTCCAGGATTTAGACCCTGTGACTATGAAGGAATGGCGATGCATTTCTAATTCAGGATGCCGTGTGACTTAGAGGGGAACCAGTACATGGTGGAGTTCCCCTGCGCCTGCTGCCCTCGAACATACTGATGGTAAAGTTCATGGGTTTGGGAGGTGCTGTCAGAATACCCTGGGCGGGGAACCCCAGTGCATTTTGCAGAAGGTGCTGACACTGCTCGACCCAGCCTCTGAGCTGTACTGGTCATCTCTCAGTGCCAAGATTTGAAGCCAGCCACAATGAGGGAATGACAATATTTGTGATGGTGTGTGCCTCGGAGGGAAACCTCAATCTGAAGAAGGACCTGACCCGAAACGTCATTTGTCCATTCCCTCCAAAGATGCTGCCTGCCTGAGTTCCTCCAGCACTTTGTGTTTTGCTTAAGATTCCAGTTTCTGCGGTTTCTTGTGTCTCACAGTTTCCCTGAGTCTGCTGCCCTTGTTGTGGCTATTCAAGGTCATGGATTTAGTGTGACAGAAGCTTGGTGTTTTGAAGTTGATTTTTTTAATTTTTCACACTGCAGTGATAGTGTGCCTGATCAAGCAAGCTGCTTTGTCTTGGTGAAAAAAGACACAAAATGTTGGATTAATTCTGCGGGTCTTGCAGCATCTCTGGAGAAAAGGAATAGGTGATGTTTTGGGTCAAGACCCTTCTTCAGACTGAGAGTCAGGGGAGAGAGGGAGTAGGGGTGTGAAAAGATACAAAGAGCAAATGAATGAAATATATGCAAAAGGAAAAATCAAAGCCGGTGACGATGATCAAGATGGAGCCCACAATGGTCCATTGTTGCCTGGGGAGAAGGTGATGACGAGTGAAACTAAACAGGACGACAGTGAAACTAGTAGGACAACTAGGATGGGGGAGGGATGGAGAAAGAGGGGATGCAAGGGTTACGTGAAGTTAGAGAAATCCATACTCATACCGTTGGGCTGTAAGCTGCCCAAGCGATATAGCAGGTGCTGTTCCTCCAATTTACGCTTGGCTTCACTCTGACAGTGATGGTGGCCGAGTGCAGAAGGGTCAGTATGTGTTGAGTTTTGAGAGTTGTTGGAGCTGCATTCACCCAGGCAAGTGTCGGAAGTTTCACTGCTGGCTATGCTGCATGATTCCTGACATGATGGTGGAATGGCTATGGGGGGTCGGGAGGTGAGTCGCTCACTGCACCATCCCCAGCCTGTGTTGTGATGTGCCTGAGATCAGAGACTGGAGATGCTGTGAGACTTCAATGGGAGAGGAATTCCAAAAGGTCACGGAACAGAGACCTTTTCCACTCCTGCTGTTTCCTGAATTCTTTCATCAAAAGGCCTTTTGGACGATCACATCAGTGAACCTTGGAGAGGAGTTCAGGGTGCAAGACTGGTCATTGTGCCAGTGGTGTGACTGACTTTGTAGCATAGTAAATGACAGGGTGCAGAGGAGAGTGCGGTAGAACAGAGGGAGCTCGGGGTATAAATACATGGTTCCCTGGGCACAGGGCAGACAAGAACTGCTTGCATCTGTGGGGCGGACTTCAAGATGGTGAATGCTTGCCTTCATTGGATGGTACGTGGAGTACAGATGTTGGATGTCATGTTACAGCTGTATAGGATATTGGTTGGACTGTATATTAAATATTGTATGCAGTACTGGTTGCATTACTATAGGAAGGAAGTCATTAAACTATGGAGGGTGCAGCAAACCGGGGTCACCTTATTGATGCGTATTGTTGTAACTGGGGCCACCCGACAGATGCAAGTTGTTGTTGTAACCCAGGCCGCCCTACTGATGCAAGTTGTTGTAGCAAGTTGCTGTTCAGACTGCAGAAGGGTCTCGGCCTGCAACGTCAGCCATCCCTTCTCTCCACAGATGCTGCCTGTCCCGCTAAGTTACTCCAGCATTGTGTGTCTATCTTTGGTTAACACTGCAATAGATATCTTTAAAGGGAGAGGGGGGGGGGGTGAAGAGGGAGTCACAGTCATAGAATTGTATAGCACAGTTCATTCCCCCGTGTGTCAGACGACGCATATCTCGCTGTTGGCTTCCGTCGTCGTCCAACATGTTGACATAATTGGTCGCCCGACACGTCACCGAGTGCATCGTGTTGTCGTTTCCGGGGATCGCCATGAGGAGGCTTCTATCGTGATCCCCTACAGTACGGTAATAGGTCCTTTGCCCAACTGACCAAGTTAGCCTATTGGGCCAGTCCCATTTGCCTGCATTGGGTTCATAGCTCCCTAAACCATGATATACATATACTCGCCCAAATGGAAGCTCATTCCAGATATGGACTACCCTCCTTGTGAAAATAAATGCTCCTGAGATCCCTCTAAAATCTCTCCCCTCTCACCTTAGCCTATGTCCTCTATTTTAGAATCCTCTACCCTGGAAAAAAAGACTGAGCGTTCACTTTATCTATCCCTCTCATGATCACCCCTCAGCTGCCTATGCTTCAAAGAAAAAGAGTCCTAGCCTATCCAATCTCTCACCATAACAAAACACAAAGTGCTGGAGGAACATAGAGGGTCAGGCAGCATCTTTGGAGGGAATGGAGAGACGACGTATCAGATCCAGACTCTTCTTCAGACTGATTGTAGTAGCGAGGGAGAAAGGTGGAAAAGAGAGCTGGGGGTGAACCAAAGCCTGGCAAGGACTAGGTGGAAAGTAGACACAAAATGCTGGAGTAACTCAGCGGGACAGGCAGCTTCTCTGGAGAGAAAGAATGTAATATAAGTATATAAGATAAGTATGTAATCTAAGAATATAAGTAATAGGTGGATACAGGTGAGGGGAGGGGGTGATTGACCGACGGGTGGAGTAAGCGACAAGGGCTAGAGATGAAAAGGAGAAACCGCAACCTTCTGATTCAGAACACACTGAGCTGAAAATACACAGAATGGAAACTGCCCCAGAATGTTGATGACCACCAGCAACACCCAGATACCTATTTAGACTAACCGAGCTCAATCCCACATTCTCGTCCATTCTGTCTGCCCATCTAGATTCTACCACTCAGCTACACACCAGGGGCAATTTACGGTGGCCAATTATCCTATGAACCTGCACGTTTTGGGGATTTGTGTGAGGAAACTGGAGCATCTGAATGAAAGGATGTGCAAACTCCACACAGGCACCACCCAAGGTTGTTATTTATTCCCGTCTCTAGCGTTGTGAGAGCAGCTCTACCAGCTGCACCACTGTGCATAGCTATTGTATTACTTGATAATCTTATATATTTGAACATAGTAAAGATAAAGAAGGATTTAAATTAGGGATTAAATAAACTAAGTGTCGATGTGGTGGTCAATGTAGAGTAGCTTAGATGGGACATCTTGGTCTGCGTGGATAAGCTGAGCCAAATGGCTAGTTTTTGTGCTGTATAACTCTGTAATTGATGAGGTGTCAACAATGTATTTTGTGGTTGAATGTACTTCACCAAATGTCACAAACAATTTCCCTGTGGTCAGCACGTAAACTTTATTTCCCAAACATAAAACAGGGAAAAGATTCCCTGCCGGTGAAATGGACATCTTGATGATTTCCAAATCAGTTTCATCGGAGATCCGCGTGCAACTAACACATCTTCTCGCAAATCTGTAAATTCCTGTAAACATTGACCACAGTCAGGAGCTACATTGCTGGTCTGTCAGATCAAGGTTACGCGTCATTCTGGGCGACACTGTGTACTTCATGCCATTTTTGAAACCTGAGGGAAAGCTGTTTATATGGATGTCATCTGTAGCCACCCTTGTGCTTCTGAATCAGAATAGAATATGCCTATATCAGGAGGGAGGTGCTTACTGGATGAATTGCTTAACAAGCACCCAAATACAGAAAAACTAATAGCGTACATATATAATACTCTTTTGGATAGGGAAGTCCCAAAACAGAATTATACCGACAGATATGGGAAAATGAAATGGGTCTATCTATAATGAAAGACACTTGGGAAGAAAGTTTACAACGTATACACCGTTGCTCGTTAAATGCCAGACATACCTTGATACAATTTAAAGTATTACATAGATTACACTATTCAAAAACGAATTTAAATAGAATTTTTCCTAACATCTCTTCTATTTGCGATAAATGTCAGAATTTAGAAGCTAACTTAACGCATAGTTTTGTAACATGCATAAAACCTAATAGTTATTGGGCTGATATTTTTAGAATCATTTCTGAAGTTATTAAAACTAAATTGGACCCCGATCTAAAGCTAATAATATTAGGAGTTCCTGATTCAAGCCTAATATTAACAGTGTCAAAAACATGTTCTTGATTACTGTTTGATAATTGGAAAAAAATTAATATTAAAATTCTGGAAGGGAACATTATCCCCCACAATTAAAATGTGGACAGTGGAAATGTCGGAGACGTTGCATTTGGAGAGAATTAGGTTTGTCCTAATGGACAAATACAAACTTTTTGAACAAATATGGTCTCCATTCATTGATTATTTAAAGGGGTAGCTGAGCTCAGCATTGTAACTCAATAAGTACCCAGGTGTAGGATTAGATGAAAAGACATATTCTGGGATTTGTATACACGTCTCTATAGATATTGTTATGTGAAATTAATCCATTCATTGTTAAGATGTATACTTCATTTTTTAATTATATAATAATTGTTTTTTTGTTTATTTTTATAATTTTTAAAAATATATATTTTTATTATTATTATTATTATTTTTCTTATATAATCATAATCATTATTATTTAATCACTATATTGATTATAGATCTATTCTTTTACTTCTTTACTTTCCAAAAAAAACCAGAAGCATACATAAATCATTTCGTAATATTTGTATAATTTTTAAAACAAGTTAAATTTGTATTTGATGAACTGTTATACTGTGGACAATACGAATTGCTTCTAATAAAAATATATATTTTTTTAAAATGAGGGATGTGCGGCATGGTGTGGAGCCTGCAGATGGTGGTATATCCATGCACCCTCTCTGTCTCTCTTCATCTTGTGCAAGAGGTCATAACTTTGGGAGGTGCTATCGCAGTAGCCTAATCATGCAACAGCAGTGCCATAAGCAGATTGTGCCTTTTTATTTTGACTTTTTGCACTATCATGGTCTAGTTGCTCTGCAATAACTGATAATTTATTGTATATTTATTGTTATTTTGCTGTTTCATGTGCCTGTAAAGCACATTAAGTGAGAATTTAAACATTCTGCTTCATATCCTGAACATGTGACAAATAAGAACTTTGGACACTGCAGCCACTGCATGCTGGTGTTGGAGGGAGTGAAGGAAGATGCGTTGCAATGGTTCATAAGTGCTGGGAACAGAATTAGGCCATTCGGCCCATCAAGTCTACTCCACAGTTCATGGCTGATCTATCTTTCCTTCTCAACCCCATTCTACTGCCTTCTCCCCATAACCTCTGACACCCTTACCAATTAAATAGTGCTAAGCTGTATGAGAGCTGTTGGAGCAGCATTCATCTAGATATTGGAGAGTATTCCATTACACTCCTGACTTGTACCTTGGAGAGGGTGGAAAGATTTTGGGGTGATGGAAGGGAGGTACTTACTATGGGACTATCAGCCTCCCGGCAAGACAATGTATCGATGTGACTGATCCAGTGTTAGTATGGACATTGATGGAGGGGAACGCATGATCATGCTGTCGTAGAGCAAGACAGCATGGAAACAAGCCCTTCGGCCCACCTTGTCAATGCTGACCAAGTTGTCATTCTGGGCGAGTCCCATTTGCTTGCATTTGGCCCATATCCCTCTACATCCTTCCCATCCATATATCTGTCCAAATATCTCTGTAATAGCCAGAATTGCATATGCATGCTATCCTCTGGCAGCTTTCCAAATATGGACTACCCTCTGAGTGTAAATGGTCCAACTTAAATCTCTCCAGTCTCACTATGTACACCTCACTAGGTCATCCCTCAGCCTCCAACGCCCCAAAGAAAAAAGGTACCGGCATCTCCAACATCTCCCTATAACTCAAGTCCAGGTAACATCCTGGTTAATCTCTTTTGCACTCTTTCCAATTTATTCATAATGCCATTGAATATCAAATGTAGGCATTTTGATATTTTTGTAGGATATGATTGCTGCCAGACATGTTGTACTGATCAGACATCTATTGAATATTATCAGTCTGAAGAAGGGTCTCAACCTACTGTTCCACTGAGTTCCTTCAACACTTTGCATTTTGCTCAGCATTCCAGATTGTGCAGTTTCTTGTATCTCCGAATGTTATCTATGATTTGCTGCATGGACTGCCTTGTCTGATGGGCAAGGGCTGATTATGGATAGTCAGCATGATTTCATCTGTGGGAGATTGTGTCTCATGAATCTGATTGAGTTTTTTGAAGATGTGTCCAAAAAGGTGGATGAGGGCAGAGATGAAGACGTACATATGGATTTCAGCAAGGCATTTGACAAGGTTCCCGCATGGTAGGCTGCTCTGGAAGGTTAGATCACCTAGGATCCAATGAGAGTTAGCAGACTGGAGAGAAATTTAGCTTAATGGAAGGAAGCAGAGGGTGATGGTGGTAGGTTGATTTCTGGACTGGAGACCTGTGAATGGCAGTGTGCCTCAAGGTTCACTGATGAAACCATTGCTGTTTGTCATCTATATCAATGATTTAGATGAAAATGGGACTGAACCTTCCTATCACCAACTAGAGAGTGGTCCTGTCCACTTTTTTTCTCATTTATTATATTGTTTACAGTGTACCATGTTTACATATTCTGTCGTGCTGCTACAAATAAGAACTTCATTGTTCTATCTGGGACATATGATAATAAAACAACTTTGACTCTTGACCTACCATCTAATTCATCGGAGACCCTCGGACTATTTTTAATTGACCTTTTCTGAACTTCATCTTGCACTAAACATTATTCTCTTCATCCTGCATCTGTACATTGTGCGCGATTTGATTGTAATCATGTATAGCCTTTCCGCTGACTGGATAGCACGCAACAAAAAAAGGTTTTCAATGTACCTCAGTACAATAAACTAAACTAAATTAAACACAACGCATTATTAGTAAGTTTGCAGATAACACTAAAGTAGGTGGTATTGTAGATAGTTTAAATGGTTGTCAAAAATTGGAGCAGGGTCTTGATCAGGTGGGCTGAGGAATGGTCGACGGAGTTTAGTACAGAGAAGTGCGAGGTGTTGCACTTTGGGAAGTCTATCTATGGCAGGACCTACAGAGTGAATGACAGGGTTCTGGGCCGTGTTGCAGAGCAGATAGATCTAAGATTGCTGTTACATGTGAGAAATAAATGTATCTTGTACATAGTTCCTTGAAAGTGGCATCACAAGTAGATAGGGTGGTTAAGAAAGCTTTTGGCACATTGACCTTCATCATTGAGCATTCAGTGTAGAGGTTGGGAGGTCATGTTACAGTTGTATAGGATATTGTTGAGGCCACATTTGAAGGATTGTGTTCAGTTTTGGTCACCCATTATAAGAAAGATGTTGTAGAGCAGATTTACACGAATGCTGCCAGCACTCGAGGGCCTGAGCAATAGGGAGAGTTTGAGTACGCTAGGACTTTATTCCTTGAAGCAGAGGAGGCTGAGGGTTGATCTTACAGAGGTTTATAAGATCATGAGAAGATTAGATAGGGTAAATAAAGACTCTTTTACTCGGAACAGGAGAATCAAGAACCAGCGGACAAAGATTTAAAATGAGGGGGAAAAGATATTAGAAATCTGATGGGCAACCTATTTACACGAAGTGTGGCAGGCATATGAACTGGCTGCCAGAGGAGGAAGTTGAGGCAAATACTATCACACTGTTTAAGAAATATTAGGACAAGTGCATGGATAGGAAAGGTTGGAAGAGATTATGGGCCAAACCCAGCTATGTAGGCTAGTGTAGATTGGACATGTTGGTAGATGTGGGTAAGTTGGGCCAAACGGTCTGTTTCCATGTTGTATGATGTTTTCAAAGAGAGAATTAGATATAGCTCTTAAGTCTAATGGAATCAAGGGATATGGGGGAGAAAGCAGGAACGGGGTACTGATTTAGGATGATCAGTCATGATCATATTGAATAGCAGTGCTGGCTCAAAGAGTCGAATGGCCGACTCCTGCACCTGTTTTTTAATGTTTCTATGACTATGAGATTCAACAATGTGCTCTGGTTCCCATGACCTTATAATGGAAGGAACGTCATTGTTGAAGCAGCTGAGGATGGTTGTATCTCGGACGTTGCCTTGGAGATATGCAGGGGGTGGGATGAGAGACTTCCAACACCTATTTTCCTTTGCACAAGGTGGGACTGCTTTTAATTCCTTTTCCCCAAGTTGGCTTGATGGCTTGTACTTGGCTTGAGGCCGGACATGCGCAATAGGGTGACCACGGCAGCTCTCTTGCGCAGGAGGGCGGGGCGCAACGCGGTGACGTCAGAGGTGCCCCCGCGGATGACGCAGCGCGCCACTAGCCGCGTCCGCCATTTTGGTTGTTGCCCGGGCGCCCGGACCGGACTGAGCGACTGCGGGCTCGTCCCATCAGCGGCGCCCGCTTATCTTTCTGTTGATTCTCTTTTGAGTTTATTCCGGCCTCGGGACATCGGCTGGAAGATGTGTCCGCCCTGAGAAGTTCGCCGCCTCAGCACCCACACTGGCGTTCCGCCCCGCCCCCCGAGACATGGTGCCCAGTGAAGAGAACCAGCTGCTACCCCGGGAGGTGAGGCCGAGAGTGGGATATGGGGAGGGGAGCGGGGCGGGTAGAGGGACATGAGGGTGGTAGAGGGACATGAGGGTGGTAGAGCGACATGAGAGGGGCGGGTAGGGGAAAGGAGCGGTGAGAAGGACAAGGAGGTGTGGTTGAGGAACATGAGGGGGGGGGGGCGAGGGTCTGGGAGAGGGGTATAGGGGCGGGTAGGTATATTGGTAAGACTAGAGTTATAGGAGAGAGGTTCAGGTGGGTGAGGGGTGCCAGAGGTTGGAGGGTATAGGTAGGGATGGAGGAGTGCAGGGGGTTCCTGTGTAGAGGGTACAAGAGGAAGAGAAGTGGGTGTAGCATTGCAGTAAGATGGGCATTGTTATTGGAAGAGAAAGGGGTGGAGGAAGATTGGTGATGTGAGTGGAAGAGGAACAGATAGAAACATAGACATAAAAAATAGGTGCAGGAGTAGGCCATTCGGCGCTTCGAGCCTGCACCGCCATTCAATATGATCATGGCTGATCATCCAACTCAGTATCCTGTACCTGCCTTCTCTCCATATCCCCTGGTCCCTTTAGCCACAAGGGCCACATCTAACTCCCTCTTAAATATGGCCAATGAACTGGCCACAACTGCCTTCTGTGGCAGAGAATTCCAGAGACTCGTCACTCTCTGTGTGAAAAATGTTTTCTTCATCTCGGTCCTAAAGGAATTCCCCCGTATCCTTAGACTGTGACCCCTTGTTCTGGACCTCCCCAATATTGGGAACAATCTTCCTGCATCTAGCCTATCCAACCCCTTAAGAATTTTGCAAGTTTCTATAAGATCCCCCCTCAGTCTTCTAAATTCTAGCGAGTACAAGCTAAGTCTATGCAGTCTTTCCTCATATGAAAGTCCTGACATCCCAGGATATAGGGGACGGTATGGTGTAGTCTTTGTGGGGGAAGTCTATGGAGTATGCAGAAGGTGGGGGACAGGGCAAAGGGGGAACTTGGTATGTGTGTTGGTTTGAGTGGACAAATGGGGAAGGAGGTGGCAGAACTGAGAGATGAGGAAGTGTGTTAGATGTTGAAAGGCAAAATGTGGATGTGCTAGGGAAGAGGTGGTTATGCAGGTCTTGGTATAGGAATGCTGTGACATTATCCCCCTTTCCTACCACTTCCCAGCTTGAAGACTGACTTTAAGATATTGGGCTGAGTTTTTTTGTTTTCCATGTTGTCCTTGATTAAATGAGGGGAGCTATGCTGTTCCTTTCTGAGATGGGGAGGTTGTAAGCTGCTCTGATTTAAGGTGTGATTTTAGTGATCTTCCTCTGTACCCAGAACTTGAGGATTATTACAAATGTTGCCATGTCTATTTATCTTTGGACCTATTTGTGTTGGGTTATATGTTAAAAAAAGAACACCGAGTCCAGAGCTTGCAGTTGATTGATTGCGTGAGCTGTGCTGCTGGCACGCCCTTTGCTGTGCACTTTGTTCTTTGAGGTGGTGGGGAGGCACAGGCTCTGTCATGCGGAGAAGCCCATGGGTCGGATACAGTTTCATTCTGCCAGGAGTCATCAACATGTCTGCCTGAAATGTGTCTTGTTTTTATCAATGTATTGGATTATTGTCACATGCACTGAAATAGAGTGGAGAAACTTTATTTTGCATGCTATCTAGGCAGCTCATGCAAAACATGAGTACATGCGACAATGTAAAAAGAGAAAATAAACAGAGTTCAGGATATGATGTTACAGTCACAAGGAAAAGCAGATTAAAACATGCCGAAGCCTGTAGCGAGAGGCAGGGAGATAGGGAATTCATCGTTACCGTACCAGTGGCCCGTTCAAGTCCGATAACAGCACTGAAGAAATTGTTCCTGATTTTGCTGCTACATGGTTTCAAGCTTGAGACTAGTTTGTGTGGTGGACTGGACTGTGTTCATTTCTTGAAGTCTTGGGCAGAGTGGTTGCCTGCCGAGTTAAGAGTTTATTGTCAGATGTGCAATTATGATGAGGTACAGACAAAATGAAAAACTTGCTGCATGACACAAAAATGGTTACATGTAAATTATACTAGGCAGTGAAAAAAAACATTTGTGCAAAAGTAAACAATTGGAAAACAAGTTCATGGTAGTGCAAAAGGTGGTCTGCTTTTCTGTAGTCATGTTCTGTTGCCGAGGTAGGATAAGGTAGGTTGTATTGTCCAAGATCCCATTGATTAGTATGGGTGTCAAGGGGTCAAGTCAAGTCAGATTTATTCGTCACGTGCACATAAAATGCAGTGAAATGAACTTGCCAGCAGCGGTACAATTTAAAAAAAAAAGAACACACAATACACAATAAAAATTTAAAACAAACATCCACCACAGCATTCATCACTGTGGTGGAAGGCACAACATTTAGTCAGTCCTCCTCCATTTTCCCCCGTGGTCGGGACCACAACCCTCCGCAGTCGCCGCTGCGGGCGGCCAGATATGCAGACAGGGTAAGTCCTGAATTGGTGCTTCCCTACCAGAGACCGCGGCTTCAAGATAGTGCAGGCCGGCGGTCAAAGATCTAAAGTTCCCTCCGTGCCGCAGTTAGAAGCACCGCAGGGCCGGCCGTCGAAGCTCTTCTCCTGGGATCCCCGGCGAGGGATCCCAGGCTCTGGATGCCGTGTCAGCTGGAAGCACCGCAGTCCGCGGCTTCTAGATGATGTAGGCGGCGGACCGGCAGTCGGAGCTCTTCTCCAGGGTCCCCAACGAAGGATCCCAGGCTCCAGACGCCGTGCCAGCTGTAGCTCCACAGACTGCGGCTTCAGGCCAGCGAATGGAGCGCTCCCTTCCAGCGACCCCCGGCGAGGGCTCGCCAGCTCCGTGGAGAAAGAGTCCACGCTGCGCCCGCTGCTGAAGCCTCGGGCGCGTCTCCGGGAAAGGCCATACCAATCCTTTGTGTTAGGCCGCAAGGGAGGCAACATGGAAAAAGTCGCCTCTCCATGGAGGAGGCGACCGAAGCGGGTTTCCCCTTACCCCCCCCACACCACCCCCCACACAAGACACCCGAGAAACATAAACACACATTGGGACATACTAAAAAAAACAAAAAAAGTAGAAAAAACTAACACACTGCTGGCAGGGCAGCCGGCTCGCAGCGCCCCCACCGACCTATATCTCTTATGAAAGCTGGCACGTTGTCTTCTCACATCCCCATTCTGAAATCAGCAATTAGATCCCTGGGTTATGGGGAGAAGGCAGGAGAATGGGGTTAGATCAGCCATGATTGAATGGCGGAGTAGACGATGGGCCGAGTGGCCTAATTCTGCTCCTATCACATGACCTTACGACCTAACCTGTTTATACCGCTTGCTCGGTGGCAACAGTGAGAGGAGGACATGACCTGGATCATGCCACCTCAAGGCACTGCGTTATGTAGATGCTCTCGGTGATGGTGAGGGCTGTACTCTGATGGCTGAGTCCACCACTCTACACTCCCCTTGCATTCCTGTGGGTTGCAATCGCCATGCCAGGCCATGATGCAACCTGACATGACAAGTTTATTATAGTATTCTGGGACACGCTTATTCACTTTAAACTTCGAAGAAAGTCGAGGCACTGACATGTTGCCTTTGTTAATAGAGCTTAATAGGTGGTCCAGGATAAATCATTCGATTTATGTCCAGAAATTTGAACTGCAAATTCTCTCCACCACCAATGAAAGCTGGCACGTTGTCTTCTCGCATCCCCTTTCTGAAATCAGCAATTAGATCCCTGGTTTTGTTGTCGTTGAGTGAGATTGTTATTGCGGCACAACTTAACCTGGTATTCTGTTTCTCTCCTGTTCACTGACCTGGCCAACAACAGTGGTGTCGTCATCTAATTTATAGATGGTAGTGGAGCTGTGCGGGATGTATGTGCTCTTGTCATTGAGATGGTCCAGATCGGAGCGTGGAGCCAGTGAGATAGGTTCTGCTGTTGACCTGTTGCGGCGATAGGCAAATTGAAGCGATCCAGGTCATTTTTGAAGCAGCAGTTGATTTGCTCCAGAACACACCACTCAAAACATTTGTTATTATGGCTGTAAGTGTTGCCGTACGATAGTCATTGAGGCAAGTTGCCATGTTTTTCTTGGGGGCAGTGGAACAATAGATGTCCTTTTGAAGCAGACAGGAACATCAAACAGCAGAAGTGAAAGTTTGAAGGTATCCTTGAATACTCCAGCCCATGGTGTGTACAGGTCTTTAGCAGTCTGGCTGGATGCTTTACACAGAACACTCTGATGCTGGCCTCCGAGACTGAGAGCACAGGGTAGTTGTGGGCTGTTCTGGCTCACATAGGCATGTCATCATTCATCTTTTCAAAGCATGCATAAAAGGCATTGAGCCGAAAGTGATGCATTGTTGCCACTGAAGACCATGCTCATAAGACATAGGAGCAAAATTCGGCCATTCAGCCCATCGAGTCTGCTCCGTCAATAGATAATGTCTGATCCATTTCACACTTAAACTCTTTCTCCTGCCTTCTCCCCGTAACCTTTGAAGCCCTTACTAATCAAGAACCAATCTTTGCTACCAATCAAGAATCAAATATGCTAAGACTTGGCCTACACCATTGTCTGTGGCAATTAATTTCACAGATTCACCACCCTCTGGCTAAAGAAATTTCCCCATATCCCCATTCTGAAGTGCGTCCTGTTATTCTGAGGCTGTGCCATCTGGTCCCAGACTCTTTCACAACTGAAAATATCAATCGATCCAGGCCTTGTGCTACCAGGGTTCAAGGTGATGGTATGCAAGCTGCACTGCAGCAATAAAGCATTTGGATAGGATGCTTTCTATAGGTAATCTTTAGAAATTGGTAGAAGTCACTGGAGACATTCTTATTCCCTTAGCCATCTGAAGAAGTAGAGGCATTAGTGTACTGTCTTAGTCGTATCCGGTGTGGTTGGACCAGAACAAGTTGTCAGTAATATTTACACCCAGGTACTTGAAGCTCTCGACCATCTCCACTTCAGCACCGTAGATACAGATGCAGCGGTGTGCGCACATACTGAAGTTTTGCTGACTTTGAGGAGAGATCGTTGTCATGACACCATGTTACTAAGCTCTCCATCTTCGTCCTGTACTGTCTTGTCATTGTTTGAGATCTGGTCTTTTACGGTGGTGTCATGTGCAAACTTGTAAATTGATTTCGAGCAGAATTTGGCCACAAAGTCATGAGTGTATGGGGAATATAGTAAGGGGCTAAAAATGCGTGTTAGGGAGGATTTTTTGTCTGTCTTTACTTTCGGTTCAAAATAAACAGAATGCATTGAGCTCATTGTAGAGGGATGTGTTAGTGCCAGTGATTCTGGCCAACTTATCTTTGTAACCTGTTACAGTATGCAAGCCTTGCCACAATCGATTGATGTCTATGCGGTTAGTCTGGGACGTTAGCCTGGTCTGAAATTGCTTGTGGAAGTCGTAAATAGATTTCCTGTACAGGTGGGATCACCCAACTTGAACGCCTCAGACTTTGGTCTCTACTGCAGAGTGGATTCTCACAGTTCATCCATAGTTTCTGGTTGGGGAATGCTCTGATTGACTTTAATACACAAATCTCTACATACTTACTGATGAAGTTTGTGATTCATTTAGGTTGGCTGCTGAGTCCTTGAAATTGGACCAGTCCCCAGACTCAAAGCAATCTTGTTTGTTTCCTCCGGTCAACACTCTATGACTTTCTGTACCGATCCTCACACTTCAGTTTCTGCTAGTAAGTAGGGTGTAGGAGTGCAACAAGATGGCCAGATTTTCAAAATACGGGCAGGGGATGTAGTGGTAGACATCTTTGATTGTGTGGTTAAGGTGTTTGGGTCTCTGGAGGGATGGGGGAAGTGCTGATGTGTTTTGGTAACATGCTCTTGAGGTTAGCCTGGTTGAAGCTATGACGAACAAGACCATGGGTTATTGGTAGCGGTGTATAATGCACCCAGTGTAACTTTCACATCCGCATGGGGTGGGATGTGAACTGCAGTTAGATAGCCAAAGTGAATTCCCTTGGCAGATAGTAGGGAACGCACTTCTCTATTAGATGTTCCGGGTCCTAGGAGCAGGCGCTCGCTAGGACCACTACGTCCAACCACCACGAGGGGTTGATTTGGAAGCAGACCCCTCTTCCCCTAACCTTGGCCGAGGATGCCATAATATCGATCTGATGAAGTAAAAGGCCCTCAGATTGTACACACTGTTATGTGAAGCTGGGGTGAGCCATGTCTCCATAAAGCAGAGCAAACAGCTGTCCTCGTGAATAGGTGTCTAAGTTCATCAGCTCAGCAATATGGTGGAACTTGAAACCATGCTGTTTCAGTCTTGTGTACAGCCCAGTGTGTCTCCTTGCTTCCTGGGTAAGTGGCTGGAAGTCAGTGTGTGGAATTGGCCATTCCTGGAGGTGTCTGGGAGTTGGCTCATGGTGTTTGGTGCTCTGCAAGGTCAGATTCTTAGCCTGGTCAAGTTGTGAGGTCGGCCCCGCCCCTCTCGATGATCGGAGTGCTTGTCTAGGTTGGTCTTTCATAAGGCCAGTCGGTTGCCCACTCCTGCAGTGCTGTTCCAGGATCAGCAATCAGGTCTTATTGGTTCCCGGTTGGGAGGCTGGGCCTCTGTCAGGTCCAGTGATCTGGATGTGGCATATTCTGCTCTGTCTCTACTGCTCTGTGTGGCATATTCTCTTTTTGAGTGGACATGCAGTTGGGCAGGTAGGCTGCAGGACTCATTGGTTGGAGTGGCCCCTTTTCTTAGTTTTGCCCATTGGATATGGGTGTTGGCTTGGGGAGTCCGTTCTTCCTTGTGGATGGAAGGTCACAGGACCCAAAAATAGTTTGTGGGTCTGTGCGCATTTAGCATTGTAATGGATTCATTGCCTCTTTGGACCAGCTACAAATCCATGGTAATTTACTTTACTTTTCCAGGGTGTGTTGAAACCAGGAATTAATTGTGTACAATGACCGCATTTATGAATTTGGTGTTTTTATTCTGACGTTGACTATGTTTTCTTCCCATTTCTACCACAGCTATCTGTTCCTTAAGTTAAAGCTCCATATTTGAGGCTTGATGATTGGATGCCCATCCTAGATAATGTCATAAAAACAATCCAGCACACTATTCACTGTATCTCTCAGATAAACCATGAAAATAGAGGCTGGTTTTCATAGAATAGAAGTAAATCCATGTGATCTTAACAAAGTACCTGAGTTTGGCTCTTAATATTCCTTTAAAATGTTGTTGGTGTGTAAAACCTTTTTGCTGTTTCAGCAGATTATGTGGAATATGTACATCACTGATTTTTATATCTGCTTTTAAATATTGAATTTGATTAGTCTTTTTGCACATATCACACTTATTGTATTTCTCCACATCTGGGAACGCTGCATAATTTGGTTTGTTGTTAGTTAAGCTAACGAGGTTTCTTTTATATTTTAAATGACGTTCATTCTCTTGTATTTTAAATCATACATGATCGAACTTATGAGAGAAAGGTTTGGACTGATAAGAATTTGAGGGACATGGTAGGGGGTTGAGATATAGTGTATCCAAAAATTTATAACAGGATGAAACTTGCACTGTCATAATTTGTGTGTCTTTGGCAGTAAATAAACACTATACTTTTCTTTTCAACTCGTGTTTCTCAACATGCGCAGAAGCCACGGCTTCATGTTACTGGCTGCTTTTCAGGATTGCCATCCATGACATGAAGGTCAGCTATTGTAGCAATATCAGTGTACAAGGACATTCCACTTCCAGCTCTTTTCTATCACTCTTTGCAACAAAACTTCCAAAGTAACATATGCTGTCTTACTTTTACCAGCATATAGAATTGTACAGCATGTATAAAAGGTTGAGGGGAGCAGAGCAAGAACTAGCCAGCAATAGGTGGATCCAAGTGAGAAATGGTTGGTAAATGGGACCGGGTGGAGGGAGGGGTGGTGATAGTGATATTTCACTTCCCATCCCCATTCCCACAATGACTCATTCACTCTTTCTGGCTAGAGGAAGGGTCTCAACATAAAACGTTGATTGCCCATTTTTGCTTCACAAATGCTGCCTGCCATGTTGAGTTGCTCCAGCATTTTTTTTACACTTGATGTATTGGGACTGTGGATGAAGCATTAAAGTGGTACAAATACTCTGTACAGAGTTGTGAAAAGATGGTCATTAAAATGTACCATGATAAAATGTGGTGCGAAAATATTGTCTTGTGTATCTGAATGTGTTGTAGATTTTAAAAGTAAGATAGCAGATGTTACTTTGGAAGTTTTGTTGCAAAGAGTGATAGAAAAGAGCTGGAAGTGGAATGTCCTTGTACACTGATATTCTTGTTTTAATGTGTGATGTACTAAAATAACAACTGTACGAAATTAGTTTTGTTTACAAGGCATTTTTGTGAGTCTTCTATAATTATCAAATTACAGACAGTCCCCAGTTATAACAGTTCTGTTCCTGAGAACTGTTTGTGATAATAAATATATTCTGTGCAGTGCAAAATCTGCGTATTGTAAAAGAATATTAAAGTAGAATAATGGAATCACTGAATGAGGAAGAGTTAAGAGTGGGAGTACGTGGCAGCACCTCTAGAGTTGGATAGCAGTGGGGAAGGAGCTGTTCTTAAGTCTGGCTTCCGGGCTTTCAAGCCCTTATCTTCTCCAAGAAGGGAGAAATGATAAAAGGGCGTAGGAAGGAACTGCAGATGCTGGTTTAAACCGAAGATAGACACATAAAGCTGGAGAAACTCAGCGGGTCAGACAACATCTCTGGAGAAAAGGAATAGGTGACATTTCAATATGTTCAAGGACAGGATCAAACACAGTTCTCTGGTGTGTGAGGCAGCAAGTCTACCAGCTGTGCCACTATATTATGTTTTCCAACACACAAATTATACGCTGATAACTTTGGTTACTAACAAAAAAGAAACTATCTATTTTCAGTCTTAAATCTCTAAGCGACACTATGTGCCAGGAAACCAAGAAGCAAGAGTTACTGCAGGGAGTTTCTCCAGCTCTGGGGAGTGATTCTGTGTTGGGTTTCAGAGGTTGTGGCGAGGCGGTGACAGTAATGGCGGCCAAATATCCCACAATGCCAAGAGAGGGAGAAAGTGCCCGGCGCTGACCAGTTGCCATGGCAGTGCGCATGTGCAGGGCGGCCGATGATGTGCTGGCTGTAGTTGTGCGCTTGTGCAAGGCTGCTGCCCGAGCCGGCGGATGAGGAGCGGCCGGAGAGCGGAGACCCAGTGGCCCGGAGGCCCGGACACGGATGGCGGGCGGAAACGGAGAGTGAGAGATAGAGAGGGGAGCCCGCTCAAAGTTGAATGGCAGGTGTCCCGGGTGCTTGCCAAGCCGGGCAAAATGGCACGGCTTTTAGGTTGCCCGACTGGACCTTAGATGGTCATTGGCACCCGGGTGACCATTAATTCCGAGCCCTGTAGAGAGATACTGGCCGGGTTGGCAGGCATCCGGGGCGATACTTACAGCTGCCGTAATGCAACATATATGAAGATGAACTGGAGAGAAGGACGTAACAAACCTATGATGGACTGGGCTGTGTTCAACACTCTGCAAGTTCAGAGCATTTGCCATACCAGAATGAGATGCATCTCATCAAAATACTTTGCAGAGCATCTGTAGAAGGTCGAGAGAATCCTCATGGATGTGCCTGAGAAAGTAATAACACTGACACACTTTGTTTGATCACCACGTCAGTGTGTAGGGACTGAGTTGGTTTGCTACTGAAATGGATGCCGAAGAACTTGAATCTGCCTCTGCAGCAGTTCTGTTGATGACGACAGTGGACATGAAGGTTGAGTTGGCATTGTGCCACACAATCACGAGCGTACAGGGAGTAGAGCAAGAGATTGAGCACACGACCCAGAGAAGCACCAGTATTGAGGGCCAGGGTAGAGGAAGTGTTATGACCAATTCTAACTGACTGACGTCTGCCGATCTAGAGTCCAGAAACCAGTTTGCAGGTGGAGATCTGAAGGCCAAGGTTGAGAAGTATAGGCATGAGCTTATTCAGTATTATGGTGTTGAAGACATAGCTATAGTTAATGACAGCATTCTGATTTGGGTGATCTTGTTGCCATGGTGATCTCATTGCCAAGATGATGATTGTAATTAGTTTTTTACAAACAATTTAATATTTTTTAAAGTATTTTTTAATTTGACTGCAATAGTGTTGCGGTTAAGCCACTCTTGGTTCATTGTGTGGAGTTTTGGTCACCAAGGAAATGATAGCAGTGGGTACAATTATAACGTTTAAAAGACATTTAGACAGGTACATGGATAGGTAAGGTTTGTACGGATATAGCCCAAACACACAAAAGGGACTATCTCAGGTGAACATTTTGGTCGGCATGGATGAGTTGGGCCAAAGAACCAGTTTCAGTGCAGTTTAAGAGGGAACTGCAGATGCTGGAAAATCGAAGGTAGACAAAAATGCTGGAGAAACTCAGCGGGTGAGGCAGCATCTGTGCTGTATAACTCAAACTTCATTTATGGTATTGTGGACAAAATGAGATTAAAATCTGAAGAAGGGTCTCGATCCGAAACATCACCTATTCCCTTTATCCAGAGATGCTGCCTGACCTGCTAAGTTACTCCAGCATTTCTATCTTTGGTGTAAACCAGCATCGGCAATTCCTTCCTACACAACTTTCTTGCCATGTTTACTGCAGTTTTTAACAATGCTTTTCAAAATGAATGAAGTGATTAAAGGTTTGGACAGTTCACTGGGAAGGACATCTGCTAGTAGCTGTCAACATTTTTGACAGTTGTGTAGAATGCTACTTATTGGACGTGGTGTACATGCAAGTTAAAAATAGTCCTATAGAGTGTTAATTATGTTAAGTTAACTGTGTGGTAGTGTTAATTAGTTTAAAGTTTAAAATTAGCTTTAAATTCAATATTTTAGTCAGAAAAAGAGCAGGGAAATATTTTGTGTATGACCTAGATTTCTCAATCATCTTCAATAATTAACCTGACTATTGATATGATACTTTTTCAACTTCTGCAGTTAAACTCTTTGAATTTTTGACTGATGTTTTTTGGCAAGATTCCTTGTCGTCTCTACTGTTTACCTAAATCATCCTGACATTTTGACAGTGGACCTCTATGATTGGAGCACACAGGAATTGTCAAAAATGTCAATAGACAATAGGTACAGGAGTAGGCTATTCGGTGCTTCGAGCCAGCACCGCCATTCACTGTGATCATGGCTAATTATCCACAATCAGTACCCCGTTCCTGAATTCTCCCCATAATCCCCTGACTCGGCAATCGTTAAGAGATCTATCTAACTCTCTTGAAAGCCTCCAGAGAATTGGCCTCCACTGCCTTTTGAGGCAGAGAATTCCACAGATTCATAACTCTCTGTGTGAAAACGTTTTTCCTCATCCTGTTTTTGCCACCAAAGTGGATAACCTCACATTTATCCACATTAAACGGCATCTGCCCACTCACCCAACCTGTCCAAGTCGCCCTACAACCTCATAGCATCCTCCTCACAGTTCATACTGCTACCCAGCTTTGTGTCATCTGCAAATTTTCTAATGTTACTTTTAATCCCTTCATCTAAAGCATTAATGTATATTGTAAATAGCTGTGGTCCCAGCACCGAGCCTTGAGGTACCCCACTAGTCACTGCCTGCCATTCTGAAAAGGACCCGTTAATCCCTACTCTTTGTTATTTTTATATCCATGTCAATACCCTACCCCCAATACCATGTGCTCTAATTTTGCCCACTAATCTCCTATGTGGGACCTTATCAAAGGCTTTCTGAAAGTCCAGGTACACTGCATCCACTGGCTCTCCCTTGTCCATTTTCCAAGTTATAGCGTCAAAAAATTCCAGAACATTAGTCAAGCATGATTTCCCCATCGTAAATCCATGCTGACTCGGACTGATCCTGTTACTGCTATCCAAATGTGCCGCTATTTCATCTTTTATAATTGAATCCAGCATCTTCCCCACCACCGATGTTAGGCTAACTGGTCTATAATTCCCTGTTTTCTCTCTCCCGCCTCAACTGTAATACTGACACTTCCAATTTTCCCATCTCCCCCTCAAATTGTAGATTAAAACTTATATTATGGTCACTACCTCCTAATGCAGTGGTTCTTAACCTTTTTGGCATAGGTACGCGCATACGTGAACAAAATACTGTATGTGGTATGTACCTTTTTTAGGTTCCTGAAAATGAGCTCAATAAATTGATATGTTATTTATGACCCCTTCGTGTACCCCAGTAAAGCCACAAACGACCCTCCATGGGGGTCCTGACCCCCAGTTAAGAACCACTGTCCTAATGGCCTCGAGTTACCTTATCGAATCTGGTTCATTACACAAAACTAAATCCAAAATTGCCTTCTCCCTGGTAGGCTCCAGTACAAGCTGCTCTAAGAATCCACCACGGAGGCACTCCACAAACTCCCTTTCCTGGGATCCAGGACCAACCTGATTTTCCCAGTCTACCTGCATGTTGAAATCTCCCGTAACAATTGTAACATTATCTTTACGACATATCAATTTTAACTTGCACCCTATGTCCAGGCCAATGTTTGGGGGGGGCGGTAGATAACTCCCATTAGGGTCTTTTTACCCTTACAATTCCTCAGTTCCATACTGACGCTGCATCTCCTGATTCTGTGTCACCCCTCGCAAGGGACTGAATTTCATTCCTCACCAACAGAGCTACTCCAGGCCCCCTCTGCCCACCTGTCTTTCTTTTCGATAGGACGTATACCCTTGAATATTCCCAGCCCTGGTCCTCTTGCAACTTGCCAATTTCTAACTGAGCCTCAAGCTCATCCACTTTATTTCTTATACTTCGCGCATTCATATACTACACTTTATACAGCAAACACTCATCAAGAATCGCCATTACCACTCCCTTGCTATTGAGAATTATTTATTGTTACCCTCTGCACATTTCCTTGTGGTTGTGTGCACAGCCTCTAGGTCCGTCTGGGAGTTGGCAACATACTTTATAAGCTCCAGTTACTACTGTGATTGTCCTGATCTTGCTTATGCTACAGTATCTGTCTCTGTTCCTCTTTGCTTGTAAAGCAATGAAGCAACATTTCTGTGTTCTGATCTTAATTTCGTTATTCAGTCATGATAAATGTCTAATTGTCTCAAATATTCAACCTCCTATCTATTATCTCTAGTAAATACTGAGACATTTCCACCCTGAGGGGAAAAACTTGGCATATCATAAATTACATTGATTTACCACTTTAAAGCAAATAATTCACAGGGTTCCAAAGCAGATTTTAATTAATTTGTGTATAATGGTAGGTGGTTCCTACACTGTGGAATTCTTGCAGTGACAACGCTGAGCTTCAGAGCATACTTAACACCTGGTCCTGAACCATAGACCATGCCAGTGTCTAGTGTTTGGTTCATGAGCAGCACTTTGTTCTGGAATGCCAGTGATATTTGTCAGCAGTGACTAATATTAATCTCCATGTATGTTCCCAAAAGCATCCCGAACGGCAGTGTCGTCAGTTATTTAAATTCATTAGTAACTTTTAGTTACATGCACTTTAAACATATGATCCAGCAGCCCAATTTTACACGAAGGTGACTCGTAAATTTCAACAGCAGACAGTAATCTAGTTCATTGATCTAGGATTCAGCTACCATGAGAAATATATTGTACTATGTGGAATCACCAAGTTAGTTTGGTATTTAAACATTGTAACATTATCCAGCTCCACTCAATGCCTCATTCCACCAGTTACTGAGCCCTCCTTCTTGCCTGAACTTAACATGCACATGGCAACATGCTCAATACATTGCGTAAATGTGAAGTCGCCTGAAATTATTTTTGCCTTTGCCCTAATTGAAACCACATTTCATTCACCTAGTTCCAAGCATTTGCTCACCTATGTCTCTTTCTTTTCCCCATTTTCAACCCATCCCCTCAAAACAAAACTAATAGAATGGCGACTTCATCGCTGATGTTTCACTGTGGCCTTTCTCTTCTCTGCTTCCTGGGTTATTTCTCCATCTCCATAATCCACTTTGATCTTTGATTTTACAATTCTAGCTTTTTGGTTATCACTGATTGTCATTTCTCCACCATTGTTGCTGTGTTTTTAATTCCAGAATTCCCTTCTTAAACCTTACTGCCTTTATGCCTCTTTATTTTCCATTTAGGCACTACTTCATATCAATGTTTTGACAGTCGTTCCTAAATGTGTTTGGTTTAAATTTATGTTTGCTCCTGCTCTCATGAGAAGTCGTCAACTTTATTTGTCACATACACGTACAAGATGTACAGTGAAATGAAAGTAGCACTGCTTGCGGGATTGTGCAAAACAACACAACCGAACAGAGCCAGTATTTACATTAAAAAAGAAGACAACAGTATTTATGCCCTGGTGAGATGAGAGTTTACAGTCCTGATGGCCTGTGGGAGAAACTCAGTCTCATCCTCTCTGTTTTCGCAGCGTGACAGCGGAGGCGTGTGTCTGACGTAGCAGCTAGAACAGTCCGTTGCTGGGGTAGTACGGGTCCTTAGTGACCTTGCTGGCTCTGGATCTGCACCTCCTGGTGTCTAGGTCCTGCAGGGGGGCAGGTGGGGGGGTTGTAGTTCCCGTGGTGCGTTCGGCTGAAAGCACTACTCTCTGCAGAGCCTTCCTGTCCTGGGCAGAGCTGTTGCCAAACCAGATAGAGATGTTTCCGGTCAGGATACTTTCCACTGCACCAGAGTAGAAGGATTGAAGAATCCTCAGAGAGACTCTGAATTTCCTTAGCTGCCTGTGGTGGTAAAGGCGCTGCCTTGCCTTTCTCACCAGTGCGGCAGTGTGTGTTGTCCATGTCAGATCCTCTGTGATGTGGACTCCCAGGTATTTAAAGCTGCTCACCCTATCCACAGTTCCACTTATTCCCAGTGGCGTGTACATCCTTGGTTGTTGTGCCCTTCTAAAGTCCACAATCAGCTCCTTTGTTTTTGTGACATTCAAGAGGAGGCTGTTGTCCTGACACCAGAGTGCCAGATCAGCTACCTCCTCCCGGTAGGCCTTCTCATCGTTATCGGAGATCAGGTCCACCACTGCGGTGTCATCAGCAAACTTGATGATGGAGTTAGAGCTGAACCTGGCCACACAGTCATGTGTGTATAGGGATTACAGTAGGGGGTTGAGGACGCAACGTTGGGGGGATCCTGTGATCAGGGTGAGGGGTTGGAGGTATGTCTTCCCATCATGACCACCTGTGGCCTGGTGGTCATAAAGTCCAGGACCCAGGCACACGGGAGTATTCAGTCCCAGTTCCAGCAGCTTAGTCTGGTGGGGACTATTGTGTTGAAAGCTGAATTGAAATCAATGAACAACATTCTCACATAGCCCCCCTTCTGGCTGTCAAGGTGAGAGAGTGGTGTGCAAAACCTGGATCTCATCATCCTGGATATGTTTGGACAGTATGTGAACTGCAGCGGATCCATGGTGTGAGGGGGGAAGGTGCAGATGTGGTCCTTGATCAGCCTCTCGAAGCATTTCATGACCACTGAAGTGAGGGCCACTGGCATTCTTTGTCACTGGTTAAATTGTGGATCTCTTGAAGCAGGCAGGGATCACGGACTTGGCCAGGGAGAGTTTGAATATTGTGGTGAACACTGGAACTAGCTGATTAGCACAAGACTTTAGTACTCGCCCAGATATACCATCTGGGCCTACAACTTTCCTCGTGTTCACACGTGTCGGAGCCCTCCTCACGTTGTGCTAGGACACCGAGAATGTGTGCACATCCCCAGTGGCGTGCCTCACTCCAGCCTCGCTAGCTAGCCCGCTGACAATGTTGTTGTTAACCAGCGAGCTAGGAGAGTTTTTGCCTGCCTCAAATCGTGCATAAAAAGAGTTCAGGTCATTAATTAAAGAGGCGCCGGCACTCCCGGTTGTGGAGGGGCTGTGTAATTTGGCATTCCTTTTGTTGCTGTGGTGTGATAATGTTGCTTTTACAAGCACTTGTACATCTATTTTAAATTTGACCTGATGATTAAGTCCTATTTCTAAAATATTTTGTAAATATTTTCTGATACTATATTTTGGATGGGTCCATATTAAACTTAATCTATCACTGATACATTATGTTACATATTTTGTCCTTTCTGTCTAGCTTAAATCTAAAATTTATCATCACCACCCCTCGTCCTCAACTTTGTGCGTCAGCTAGAGCTCACTGAGGAACATTGCAGAGTTGTGAATTCAAATCTGTCTCTAGAAAGTCCCAAAACATTACTAGTGTCTACACAATTAGAGCTGCTCATCTGTTTCAGGTGAGTGGTTAAGCCAAGACCTTGTTTGCACTCAGGAGCAGAATTAGGCCACTTGGCCCAATGTGTTTACTCTGCCATTCAATCATCGCTGATCTATTTTTCCATCACAACCTCACTCTCCTGCCTTCTCCACCTAACCTTTGATGCCCTTTCTAATCAAGTATCGAATATTATCGCCTTGCCATTTGCAGGAGCATGGTGAGAACAAATTGACTGAAAAAATCCTGCACTGGATCATTGTTTACTCTCCCTTGGGGTGACTTGTCCAAAATGTTGGAACTCATGGGATTTGGGCAAATTAACAAATGCCATATATTAGCTTTGCTGTTTGTTTAATTGGTTCTGCATGAGCGAGGTATGATTAGCAAAGTTTGAGGATGACTAAAAGTTGGTGTTACTGGACTATTAAACATTATTGATGACTTGATAAGATGGTTAGAGAAATAGAAGATGGCATTAATTCCTGTAAAAGTGTGGGGCTGTATTTTTAGAGAACAAATAAGATAGGGATCTTTAAATATCTGCACCTCAGTACTTTCTATGATCCTATCATTCAAAGATCCCTGAAATGGCATCGCAAGTGAATAAGGTGGTTAGTTTGACATGGGGTTTATTTCCCTCATTGGCAGGGGAATGGGATACAAGAGCAGGGGCACAGCTGTATTAGTGAACAACATTGGAGCGGTATGCATTTCAGGTTTGTACTAGAAATGGCTCATCGGCTTGTCCTCACTGGAATTTAGAAGATTGAGGGGGGATCTTATAGAAACTTACAAAATTCTTAAGGGGTTGGACAAGCTAGATGCAGGAAGATTGTTCCCGATGTTGGGGGAGTCCAGAACAAGGGGTCTAAGGATAAGGGGGGATTCCTTTAGGACCGAGATGAGGAAAACATTCTTTACACAGAGAGTGATGAGCCTCTGGAATTCTCTGCCACAGAAGGTAATTGAGGCCAGTTCATTGGCTATATTCAAGAGGGAGTTGGATGTGGCTCTTGTGGCTAAAGGGATAAGGGGGTATGGAGAGAAGGCAGGTACGGGATACTGAGTTGAAATCTAGAACTCACTGCCTGAAGGCATGTTTGGGGAAGGTACTCCCATTTAAGTATCTAGAGTTGCCAAGGCATTGATTAACTCATTGCATTAAGCCCTGAGTTTGGCAGGAGTGAAAGGATTGTGTATTAGGTCAGCAGTTGGGTGCTGATTCCAATTTTTTTTAGTTAATTATTGCATTAGTTAATAAATTATACTGGTGCAGTGTGCCATAATTTCCAATTTTTGTGATCATGTTTGTGTAATATTTCTTTCTATCAAGTCCTTTGTTTAGGAATGATTCATAAAATACCAACTAATAGGCTAATTATTAAGCTAAATAACAATGTAGTAACAATTGTTTTTTAATGAAATAAAAGAGTGGGTCATTGAGGGAAATTTGTTGATTCGGTGCATAAGGACGTTCAAAGGGCATGTGATATGGTACTACAAGATTGAAGGACATGGAAAGAAAACATTTGTAGCATTGATAGAAAATTAAAGCAATGGGAAACAAAATAGTCGAGAGCTTGTTACGAGAAACTAAACACCGATTGGGTGGTCATTTTGTGGAGCATTTGCCTCCAACATGCAGGAGGGGGCTTTGGCTTGCTGTTCCTTTCATTCCACTGCCAGTCTGACCATAGTGCTCTGTGACACTGGACCTCATGGTAACAAATGGGAAATGTCATCTTTTTGTGTTCCATCTGGCATGTTGCAACCTCCTGGACTCAATATTGACTTCTCCAACTTTGGGTAGGTCGCTCTTTTTGCCTGTATCAGAGCAGGTAATTTTTGTCTGTCACCATTGAATTTGATTTACTCTTAATACAGTCCTGCCTGTTCAGTATGTTGCACAATATGTTGCTATTTGTTTACTATTGTCTCGTCTATCGAGATATAATCATAGATACATAGACCATAGTTGCAGGAGTAGGCCATTCGGCCCTTCGAGCCAGCACCACCATTCAATGTGATCATGGCTGATTATCCACAATCAGTACCCCGTTCCTGCCTTCTCCCGATACCCGTTGATTCCGCGTTGTTGAAAAGCATTGTTTTGCATACTATCGAGGGGGATGATACCGTAAACAAGAACATCAGTGCAAAAAGAAAACAAACAGTGCAGAATTTAGTGTTACAGCTGCAGAGAGAGTGCAGATAAAACAAGGGCTGCAACAAGGTAGATTGGAAGGTTGGGAATTAATCTCCAGCATATGGGAGAGATCTATCACGTCCCCATCTATAACATATTTCAGTGCTGGTCCGGTCTCTATTAAGTTAGTTATTCTGTTCTATTGACTTATACCTCTTCACATTCTCCGACTCCTAAAACTAAAGTATTGTGCTTTCCTAGATCTGTTGAAGGGTCCCTGACCTGAAATATTAACTGTTTCTCCTTATGCAGATTTGAGTGTTTTGAGCATTTTCGATCTTTATTTTTATTTCAATGGCGATGATTCAAAAGTAATTCATTGACTATGAACGTTGACAGTGAATCCGATTTTCGTCCCCTACATTTGGTAGGATGAAAAGTTTTGAGTCAAGTGTACTGGTGCCATGGTATTAGTATAATCATTAGGTATTGTGCTTGTGTCCTTTGGAAGGACAGTCTAATTAGTGCAACTTTTATCCCTTTCTGTATTTACTCATTTCCCTTTTTGATAGTTCCCATTGACATTTCTGCCATTGTAGTTTTGGGGAGATTAGAAGTGGCTGTGTATGAAGACATTTAGAACATAGACCATAGAATAGTACAGCACAAGAACAAGTTCTTTAACCCATGATGTTTTGCTGGCCATCATTCTAAATTAAACTAATCCCATCTGCCTGCACATGATCTATATACTTCCATCCCCAGCCTATTCATGTGACTGTCTAAAGGGCTCTTAAATGTTGTTATCTGTTTCCACTACTTCCCCTGGCAACACATTCCCAGCTTCTCTGTGTGTAAATTACCATCTTGCCTCATCAATCTCCTTTACGCTTTCCTCTTCTCACCTTAAAACTATGCCCTGTAGTATTTGACATTTCTAACCCATGAAATAGGCTCTGGTTATCTAATCTTTAAAAAAAATGTTATATGGTTCTAAGATGTTGCCCTTCACCTTCAAAGCTCCAGAGAAAACAATCCAAGTTTGTCAACCTCTGCTCATACTTTCTAATCTTGGCAATATCTTGGTGAAACTCATCTGCACCCTTTCCCAAGCCTCCAAATCCATCCTGTAATGCTGCAACCAGAACTGGGCTCAGTGCTCCAAACGCAGCCCAACATTTCAAGCAGCTACCACATGATGTGCTAGTTATTTTGCATGACAGTTCTTCATATCCATTGATGCGGCAGGATCCTCGAGCAAGTCAGATGGGTATTTACTGATGAACAAATTTTGTATCTCCAGATTCTAGTCCAGAGTTTGAACATCCGCTGACCTTGGTTTTAAAATAGTTCTGATGTTCCCCAAAAGTTTGTGTTTAAAGTATGAGGCTTCATGCTGTAGTCTGTTTCAAGCCTCTAGTCTAAGCTTAATTGCTATTCTTTGTGTAGAGTGAATTACAAGTATATATATATCCGTAACAACCATCGCACATTCTATTACTAAAAGTCTAATCATGACCACTTCGGCCTATGTTGTAAATAAATTTTAGCAAAACGGTACCCTATTTAGCTTGTTTTTTTTGCCATCTTACTCAATGTCCTCCTCTCCTCCAAGCACCTCAAGAAAGTTATGAATGTTTTAAAAATCATGAGATCAGCAGATTGGTCTTCTCGCCTGTCGATCACCATGATGAAGGTAACGTCCCTTCCGGGGGCCAGGAAAATAAAGCCCCGGAAGCCGGGCTTGAGTCAGTCACCCCGGAAGACCGTGAGTGAGAGTTGAGTCCAGAACTGTGAGTCTACGCCGTTTGTGAACTTAACTGTGAGTCTGTGCCGTGCTGATTGAACTGAACTGTGAGTCTGCGCCGTGCTGAGTCCAGAGGCCGCGCTCACTCCAGAAGTCCCGCTCAGTCCGGATTTCACGCCCAGTCCAGAGGCCGCGCTCAGTCGCATGAGTAAATTCAAGAGAATTTTACTGTCATATATATGTTGTGGTGGAGGGTCTGAATGGTGGAGGGTCTGAGTGGTGGAGAGTCTGAGTGATGGAGGGTGTGTATGTGTGTGAGATGGAGTGTGTGTGAGCCCACCAGCCGTGATTGAGTGAACTGCCAGCCCACCAGCCGTGACTGACTGAACTGTGAGTCCAAGAATCTATTTGCCCACAATGTCCATACTAGCCCTCTGGAAACCAGTCCCTTCGGCCCACAACACCCATACTCGTGCTCCAGAAAGCCCCCCTCCCCCACTGGCCACCAAAATTGGAATTGGTGGAGAGGTGGAATATTGCGTTGGGGGACCAGCCCTCCCGTGTGAACATGGGACCCAACGGGTCCCACTTGGTCTAGTAGCCAATAAATCTGTCCTTCTCCAGATTTTAGCAATTGTAAAAGAATCCTGGCATTTCTTGTCTTCATTGTCTTCTCTCCCACCCCCACCATCTTAACAAACAAATTATACCGGGGGGGGGGGGGGGAAGGAACGCAGTGCTGTGTTATTTAGGGCACACTTATGTTTTCTAAAATGTGTCCTTGACAGGATGAAGGTCAGTGCACTCTAGTCGGCTGATTTGTGATGACATCCTCATGGAAACATAAAGTTGGTAATGTGACCATTATTTGCATTGTGTTTCAGGATAGACTTAATGCTATATATTTATTCTGCACCAGAAATTGGATGCAGTGCTAACAAGTGCACAAATAATGTAGCGATTGCATTGTAAAATATTTTAATTCGTTATATTTGAAATTAGAATGAATAGAAGGAAAACAGCTTGTATTCAGCAGGTTTCATGCCTTTGATGTCCTAAAACATCAATGAAATATTCAAATGTAGCCACCCACTGTTTCACACAGCCAAACACATCATGTATGTTTTCAGAACGATCTTATGGTAACACGACATGTAAGTTTTAGTAATGCTGAATGAGCAATTACATTCAGTTAGATTGTTGTTACTTAAGCGACTCGTCTCATTGAACCATTCCCCTCGTTGCCCGAACCTGATGGAAATCTAGTCATCCAAGTCTTCTCCGTTCCATTTGTCCAATCAGCTGGAATCTTTTGGGCAAAACTGATTTCAAATTTTCACTTTCTGTCTAGAAAGCGGATCCTAATTTCCCTTTCAACCAGCCTAACTAATGTTAGAAATCCTTCATTTTGCTTAGAATCATACCAAGGGAACTTTGGTTCATCTGACTAGGCAGAAAGCCATGGTTCACTATCTCATCATTTAGAATTGCCATGTCATGTCTGCCAATATTATCTGATGCTGGCATAAGAGTGCAATTACTGACCTTTGTTGGTATCACACACCCTGTATGTATTTTACTCTGCAACCAAAGTTGTTGCTTATTTCCGTGTTTCACAAATAACAGTTTAACTGCAGCGAGGCAACGCTGATACTGAAGTAACTGAGGTTTCCATTTGATTGGTGATATGCAAATAAAATAAAATTCTATTGGCCTGTGAGGCAGGAAGTGGCCAGAAAAAAACAATCTGGTTTGAAACGAGGAAGTAGCACTGTGTATTTAATTTCTTAAGGTGAACCAGTCCTGGCAGCTGCTTCAACTTTCTGTTTTATTTTCTTAGGAATCTCTAGTATTGCTTCCTTTAATGATCCTGCTGAAGGAATATGGATGTAAATAAGGTTTCGTGAAATGTTTCTCCATTTTTTTTGTTAATGCTGTTGCTGAAACCTGCTACAGATGCCATCCAACCGTGGAGACGCTATTGTGACCTTCAACTTATTTCAAGCCTCTATTGCACAATAGACTCGGTGGTCATAATTTCTCTTGAATTGGAAAGCTGGGAATCCAAACGGAATCTCGCTCTGTGGACTACAGATGTTCAAGATTTTTGGGGATGTTTTATTGTCGTTCAAAGTCAAAGGAAAGAAAGGTCGTGTAATAGAATCTGTGGTAAGTCTGTGGGTTGGGAAAATTGAAGTGCAAGTTGCTGACTTGGTCTCGTTTCCCAGTCTTTTGTTAGTTTCTTTTTCTGTTGATACTCTCCGTAGGAAAAGATAAAGCTGTTTTCAGTTTGGGTATAGCCTCTTTGGCCACTTGGAAACTTTTAGACCTAGTTGGATTTGTAAACATCTACGAGATTCCTTGCAGATATGATTGGAATTATGGAATGTTAATTAAGACAGAATGAGAATTTTCACAGATCTGAACTGGGTATTAGTTTTCTATTGCCATGCAGTGAACAATTTGTTTTGTAGGCTGCTTATGAAAGTAGAGCAAAAGAAAAGATTTATTTTTTAAGTGCAAAAGCCCCAGTGAGGATGATTGGGAATATAGCCTTGCAATATGAGAGATCCATTCAAAAGTCTGATAACAGTAGGAATGAAACTGTTCTTGAATCAGTGGTACATGATTTCAAGCTTGTGTATCTTTTGCCCGAGGGGATAAGAGAGAAAGACAGGAAAGTGCGTGTTCCTTGGTTATGTTGACTGCTTCACCAAGGCATCGTGAAGTGTAGCTTCGGTGCGATGGACTGCGTTTCGTCCACAACTCTGTCATTTCTTGTGGCCTTTGTCAGAGCAATTGCCAAACCAAGCTTTCCTTCCCATTCTATGAAAGTTGTGGTTAAAGAATACATGTGTGGAGATATCTTCCGATGGAAGGCAAGAATGTTACAGCATTTGCCATGATCTTTCTTAAACCCTCCAACTTATCTTTCTAAATAATACTGAATGGACTGTGGAGCAACTGAAAATTTCAATACTCTTTAGTAGATTTTTTTTTTTGTCAGTCAAGGTTGAATGATCGATTCAAAATGTAAAGTGGATTTGAAATGCACATCAGGTTTGTTCGAATTGAATGGCAGAATAGGCTGGAGGAGTTGAATGACTTCCTGGTTGTGCTCGTGATTGTAGACCATGCCGCTGCTGTATTTGCAATAGGGGTCATTGAACTTGTTTTAAGAGTTATTTGAGATATTTTCCACAAGGATGAAGAGATAAAAGTGTTAGCAATTTATCACTATGTAATGCAGTGTTTTGCAAAATCATTAATTTAAGTTGTCCTAAAAAGGTAGCTAATTTATTCTCCCCATGGACGCTGCTTCACCTTCAAGCACAACATGCTATGGTTAACTACTTGCTTTCACAATACAGTTCTACTTTCATTTTGTGTGGTGAGTTACTTTTCGAGTTGCAAATTGCAATAAAGGATAGTTCCCTTTTCACCAGGCTCTTCAAGTACTTCCTTAATTTGGACCGGTCAATGGATAGAAAAGGTTTAGAAGAATATGCATTCCTGTGCATTGGAATTGCCGTATCAACCCAAGGTGCAACCAGTCAAGATACTTTGAAATCTTTTTTAACTTTTCAAAATGCAGACTCTGACATGCCTCTCATAATTGCATCTGTGCTGGACCCAGGACAGGTCATCTGAGATGTTAATGCTAACTTTCTTCATCACCGACCCACCAATAATAAGAGTGGTTCCCTGATTTCTCCTTTCTGAAATCAAGGATCGGTTCCTTGGTTTTGTGACGGTAAGCGAGAGGTGGTTGTTGTGGCACCACTCAACCAGGTGTTCGATCTTTCTCGTATACACTAACTTGTTTCACGTTGATTGCTTTATTCTATTGAAAGGTTATTGACCTAATCAATTAATGACACAACGTGCCATTAACTCAGCAATTCAAGCAATATTTCTGGAGAACATAGGTACTGTTTCAGGTTGGGGCCTTTCTTCAGACCGGGTCAGGCAGCTTTTCCAAAGATGCCTGACCCACTGAATTGTTCCAGCACTCTGTGTCTTTTTTTTGTAAGCAGCATCTGCAGTTCCTTGTTTCTACATTCAATCTAATCAATTAACTGTTTCTCTGTCCATAGATGCTGCATTGTATTTCCACTGTTTTCTGTTTCTATTTAATCTTTCTTGTATTTGTAATATCTTCTGACTTTCTGTGCCTCTCTTCTGAAGTCCTACTCTCACTAGAGTCTTATCAATGAATTCTAGCAATGGCATCCATCTCCAAATTTCAATTCCTCTTTGGATTGCCTTTGGCCACCACATCTACCCATGTCTACAAACACATGATCAGCTTGGATGTACTAAGCTGTTTCTCTTTGTTGACAAGACCTACCATACTTCAAAATGTAACATTTCCTTAGTCTTGTTACCTCATCAATTCTAGCTCTGACTTTTTGTTTCCTTGGACTTAATCTCTGGAAATTCCTCCCTAAATTGGTCCCCATTCCATGTGCTTTAACACCTTATATGTGAGCTCTGATAAAGTATTTGATTAATCTTCAATTCTGAAGAATCAGTTTTGTGATTGTATTTGGTTAGTGGTCAGTCCAAATTTGACTGATTATAGACACAAAATGTTGGAGTCACTCAGCGGGTCAGGCAGCATCTCTGTAGAAAATGTATGGGCAACGTTTCTGGTCGGGACCCTTCTTCAGACTGATTATAGCTCTCTGCACTCTCACTTTTACTGAAATCCCTGGAAGGCTCTTTGGATACTTTTATGTGTTTGCTCCCACTCACGAGCCATGATAACTGTCCACTTTGGATGTACAGCCTAGGTCATCTTCATGGTTTGATCCTAATACAAGACCTGAAAGCAGAATTTATAGGTGCAATTTGAGTTCTAAAAATAATTCTTGCCTCTCTGTTTTGCCAATTATTTTACCCCTCTATTCGTTCTTTATTTGACACTTATGGAATTAGAAATACCTTTCCTTAATTTGAACACCACTTGACATGTATTTCTTTAAGGAGATCAATACCAGCTTCTGTTTCAGTCATTGTTACATTTTTGGAGATGCACGAAACCGCACGCTGGAATCTTGAACAAAACACAAACTGTGAAGCTCAGTGGATCAGACCGAAGAAAGGTCTCGATGCCAATTGTCGCCTGTCCATTTCCCTTCACAGATGCTGCCTGACCCACTGAGTTCCTCCAGAATTTTGTGCATTGTTACATTTTTATTGGCCGAGGGTGAAGAACTAAGATGGATGGTGACCAAATATACCTTGTTTTACTTTTAACCACCATAACAACTTGTTCTGCTACCTTCAGAGTCATGCTGGTTGGAAACAGTAAACAACAACTTTTGAAATGGAAAAAGCGAATGAAATGCTGGTATATGTCATTAATTGATAATATATAAACATTTTAGTTTAGGTAATCGCGGTCTGATTCTACGGCTTAATTATGGAAATTCTGATGATTTTGAGCTAATCAGAATGAAGGTTGTTAGTGCTTGGGATATGTAATACTTCGTACTTGTATACTAAGTAACATCACACTCCTATGCTAGTGGAGGTCAGGAATGTATCTTATGGATGAAGACAAACTTGGTTACTGCTGAAGGATATATGAAAAGTTGCTGTTTTTGTATATTTGGTGAAGGTACTGTTGAAGAGTTTTAATCATTGATGCAAAAGAACGGGTTGATTTCCAAAGTCAGGTGCAACTGGTTGTGTGATTGGTTAATGGGACCTGTTGCAAGTCGGGATATTGACAGCAAGATATTTAAATCTACAGGGTGGAAGATTAATCAGGAGATCATAGTAACATCTGGGAAATTATATTCAAATGGCCAATAGTTTTATTTGTAAATAGCAAATGCATCAGTGATGGTTTTGGATATGATGTAGCTATATCATTTTCTGCTGTATGGCATGTTTTAATTTGGGTTTAACAGCTCACCAAACCTCATTGATTTCATTTGAGAAGAATTTTGCTTTGGATTTGTTGGCCAACTGCTTGGTTTAATTATGTTCCCAAGCTTTCTACCCTTTTAAAAAAAATGCAATGCTTTATTTCATGGCCTATGCTTACTGCTCTTATCTTTACTGACTCTTGCTTTTCCTTTATCTCTGTCCACTCATAGTCAGTATAATTAATCAGTGAGGATGGAGACAGGTCTTGTGGCCTACCTTGTCCATGTTGACTGAGTTGACATTCAATCTATCCATCTTCTCCACATAACACAAGTCTGCAATTCCAGATAACATCTTGGTGAGTCACTTCTGCACACTTTCCAACTTAATGAAGTCCTTACTATAGCGGGGTGACTAGAACTGCATGCACTACTCCACGTGTCATCTTGCCAATCACTTGCACAGCTGCACGTAATGAGAGCATGTAGGCCAATCCTTTTAAAAATATGGATGAAAGGATTTAATAAAAAGGAATAATGTGGAGAACTTAATTTATTTGGAGTTTTATTCGTATTTGTCAATTTTAGTTGTTAAACGTATTTAGCAGAGTTTATGTTATGTTAGGAATCTTTACAACCAGCATTACTAGAAAGAAGGGATTGTCACCTATCCTTTTTTCTCCAGAGATGCTGCATGACCACTTGTTTCTCAGTCTCATAATGGCTTTTTTGACTTTAATTAGCACAACTTTGGTCCTCATGTTGATAAACAGCTATACAACTTTCCAAAGATGATGGAAAGAGGCAATTACACCTGAGCAATTACAATCACCTGTGAAGCCATGTGTTCCAAATATTATGGTGCCCTTAAATGGGGGGACTGTATAAACACTCCTGTAATTTCCACATGGTGAAACCAAAATGTATAAAATGGCCTTTAATAAAATCTAACAATGTGCACTTTAACCACATGTGATTTTTTGCTATCACAAATCTCAAATTGTGGAGTACAGAGGCAAATAAATAAATGATGGGTCTTTGTCCCAAACATTATGGAGGGCACTGTATCTATATTTGGTACAAACCAGCATCTGCAGTTCTTTGTTTCTACATCTTTACAGTCTAGTTCAGCTTTCGCATTGTTTGGCAAGTTAAGGGCCTGTCCCACTTGCATGCGATTGCATGCATCTGGTGCGACCAAACGTGGTCGCTTGAGGCGTACGGGCCACGCGGGGCCGGTCTCACTTCCAAGCGCGGAGGTGCATGGTTGTGCGGGGCTCCGAAAATCCCGCACTGTCCGAAAATTCCGAGCGCCAACAGCCTGTCGGCCTGCAGGCGCATTGAGGGCGTACGCAGTGTCCTGACGTCGTACGCAGCGTCTTGATGGCGTGGCCTTGTGCGATGACGTCACCGCCCAGCATGCCGTTGCGTATGACGTCACCGCCTGACGCCCAAATTCAGTCGGCCCGCCTCCTGCCCAGCTGATTGGTGAGTATGACGTAAATTACGTCACGCGCGATCTTACCGCGTCCTTACCGCAAACTTAGCGCGAAATCTGCTTCCGTCTGGTTGCACCAAACGCATGCAGTCGCATGCAAGTGGGACAGGCCCTTTACTTTTCACATCACACCTTTTTCACCCACACCATCAGCGCAACCCTTGGCCAGAAGTGATCAGTCATAAGTCTAAACGCATGTTTTGAATGCCATTTGCAGCATTTGGAAAGTTAAGTGTAAAGTGTGCATTGCTAACATTTATTTGCACTGAATTTTATCAATGGGTAAAAAATTTTGATGGAGACATTTGGGATGTTTTATCTCTTTTAATTTAAAACTGAAACATTTCTGACATAGTCTGACATACTGCTTCAAATTTGACGGTAAATTGGCCCTGCATTTCAGGATTAAAGCACGCTGTCCAGTAATTGTACTTCAACTGAAGGATACACTCAATTCTGTACCTTGTATGTACTTTCATGGTAGATGTACAAATATTGTTCACATCATTTGGCTAACTTTGGTTCATCAAAGTTGTTGCTGTTGAAGATGTGAAGGACATTGGGAACCTCTCCTAAAGCTGAGACGGACATCGTCCATTCAGCCCAACAAATCTCAGCTGCACTTTGTGCTCCATGTGGGGCTCCTATTTTATCTCATCTCGGCCTCTGCATTCCCCCACCCCCAACCATGCATTAATTTAAATCCCTTTTGAAAGCGTCAGCACAAGTTAACTCAACCTTTTTCTTTGTGGTGCAAATTCCAAACTACACTGAGTATTAAATAACTTGCTTTGCTATTGCATTTATTAGTTACTGTTTTGTATGTATGGTTTCTTGCATTCTACCATAAGTGGCATTTTGTTGTTGTATGTAATATTTTACTGAGCCGTCCTGCTAATGCACGTCAAAGTGATATGCCGAATAGCCCAGGGTATGATGTGTAATTAATACAAGGTGATCAGCAAAATCGAGAACTATTCAAGTTGATATATGTAAAGGATATCTCCTGTCAGGATCAGTATGTGGTCAACTGAAGTGAGCTGGTATTAATTTGTAGCAGTAATGGGAAATAATGCCCCGGATTTTCGTGATTGCATTCTGGCAGTTTTATGTACACAAGATAAATTTGCGCATGTGTGCAAAAGCATGCCATCTAAACATTCGAAGTAGTTGGTAATGGTTTTTCACTAAACTTTGTCATTGGAGCCCTTGTGTACCGTGCCAAAATGTTAACTTCCTCTAATTCCTTAGCAGCTCTGCCAGAAAGTTTGCCTGCCTTCTGAACTTGCAGGTTGAGCAGTTATATTCATAGAATTGTCACATCACCGAGATGGTTGTTGACCCATGAAAATAGTTGTGAATCCTACTTAAGCAAATCCATCAGCCCAGCTCCTCCTCATTCCAGTGGAAGGGAATGGCTGAGAAAGAAGAAATCGCATCACATCCTTTACAAATAGCTGATTAGAATTAATTTAAAAGTATTTAATTCATTGTTTCTTACTATTTTAATATTCAATGTTCTGTATTTTTATTAGTGTTCTTTAAAAGTATAATTGCTTTTTAATTATATGCCAGTTATAGGACCCATTGAGTCTGTTAAAATGTGGATTTTATGATCAAGATATTTTATTCTTTGCAGGGCTTTGCTGATCAGGTTGTAGTAATTTCACTGAAGTCGCTGAAACACTTATTGGAGATTTCTTGTGTCTATAATCCCTTTCTTTGGACACACCATTTCTGTGTGGAGATAGAAATTGCAGAAGGTAGCGGGCTACTTTGCCAGTTGGTTAGTGAATGAGTGACATTTAAATAGACTCTGACAAATTAAACTGCTGAGTCAAAGAATGGGAGATTAGTGCAAACACACTATAAGTAATCTTCATGATATGAGAGTAAGCTTTCTTTCTGCGCAGAGGTGGAAAAGATTTAAATGTTATTAATCACTGAAAATGACTGAAGGTTGAATATTATCTTTTCCCAGCAGCTGTGTGGTACAAATGTTACTTGCCACAAAGCAGCTCAGGTTGGATATAGTCCAGGCCTTGTTGCATTTTCGTATTGTTATTATTATGATGTGTATCAAGGTACAGTGGAAAAACTGTGCTACCCAGTCAAATTGGGTCCTGACCCGTAACGTCTCGCATTCCTTTTCTCCAGAAATGCTGCCTGACCCATTGAGTTACTCCAGCTTTTTGTGTCTATATTCGGTGTAAATCAACATCTGCAGTTCCTTCCTACACAAAATGTATCATACCTCAGCACTGATAACAGTGGGGCAGAAGCATTTGGATGTAGGCTGCTTCATTTTCAGAGTTGCAAATGGTGCTGAGCATTGTACAGTCATCATAGAAAAGACCTATTTCTGACTGTGATTGGAAGGTTGTTGAAACAGCAGTGGGTAGTTGGGCCTACGACACTAGCCCAACATGGTATAATTATATTTCCACAATTGGAAGTGCATTTAAGAATTTATCCTGGAGGTTCGAATTCCTGTCAGCAAACAGATAGTGTCCACTTCAGCAATACATAACCATTATCTCTTGTTTAAAAATATACCTAAGCTGATAATACAGCTAGATTCCCATGGAGCGTATTAAAGCTCAAGCTGAAATATTTTGTATAATCATTATTTTTAGAACGTTTTCTGTCCAATATCTCACACTTTTTTCGTTTGATAATGTTTTGGTGAAATTCTTTGTTTATAACCATTAGTTGCGCTCTTTTATTTTTCTGCAGGTCATGGAAGGGTTTAATCCATGTTATTAGTGTTTCCCCCCTGATTGAGCTAGGTTAAAAAATTCAAAATTAGTTATCCACTTTTCTTCGGATTGTTGAACGGCGAAACCTTCAGATGTCGGTAAGAGATTGGGAAGGGCAAGAGCACGGAGGGATTGTAAAGCGAGGAAGATAACCTTCTTAGTTTAGTTTATAGATACAGGATGGAAACAGGCCTTCGGCCCACCGAGTTGGCACCAACCAGTTTTTTTTACAAAGTTGCCAGTTGGTTAGTGTATGAGTGATTGAGTGACATTCAAAACGACTCGGACAATTTAAATGGTTGAGTCAAGGAATGGGAGATTAGTACAAATGCATGACAAGTAATCTTAATGAGATGTAAGTAATCTTTGTTGCTGACAAAGGTGGAAAAGATTTAATTTAAATGTTAAATATTCACTGAAAATTTAGGAGGTTTGAATCTGTCAGCAACATGCTGGATGTGTACTGGCATGTGTTCTGAAGATATATAATTAGAAGTTTGAAGCAGGTTGTTCAACCCATTGATCAGACCAATGTAAAGCACAGTGTTGTTTTGCTGTCTGAGTAACAAACCTCTTATGCATCAGAATGGAACAAAAGTGATTTATTCTGATTGGATAAATTATATTAATTGCTCAACATTTTGCAAGAGATGTGGACAAAATGTGGTCAGTTGGCTATTCAACTTGTCTGATGGAATTAACAAACAAAATTGGTGATGAAAAAGTTTAAAATATTTTAGAAACAATGAACTGCAAATGCTGGTTTTCATAAAAGACAAAATGCTGGAGTAACTGCTGCGGTGACTCAGTGGATCACGCAGCATCTCCGGAAAATACGATATTTTGCTTATTTAGTTAGGGGTAAGAATCAAGAGTAGTTAATTGTCATATGTACTAGTAATGAAACAATGAAATTCTTATTTGAAGCAGCTGAGCAGGCCTGCAAACCCAATAGCACGCAGATAAATATATAATAGCCAATAGAACAATAAATTAATAACCATAAACTCGGCAACCATGTGCAAAACCGAAGTCCACAATGCAGCCAAAGATACCGTAGAAGATCGTATTTGCTGAGGTTAGTGTTGTGCATTGTTCAGAGCATAGTGTTTGCTGGGAAGAACCCAGTGCTCATAGTTTTATGTCTGTATTTATTGGATGGTAGTTGCGAAATGAGAGCTGGCCAGGGAGGTGTCGGTCTTTGATAGTGGCATCCTTTTTGAGCAAATAAGTCCTTTTGATAGTGGGGAGATCAGTACCTGTGATGGACTGGTCAGTCAATCACCCTTTAGTCTCGTTTGTTCCTGGTCAATCAAATTGTTGAACTAGGCCATGATGCAACCAGCCCATATACTTGCTACCACATTGCTGCAGAGGTTTGATGGACTACTCGTCGACAGACTGAATATCCTCAATCTTCCAAGGCAATAGAGATGGTGATGAACTTCCTTTTTGATTGCATCAATGTGCTGGGCTCAGGACCGATCTTTCGAGATGTACATGGCCACGAATGGAAGCCGTTGACTCTCCACTTTCTGCTGATGAAGACGGGTTCATGGGTCCTCAATTTTCCTATCCTGAAATCAATAATTGTCTCCCTTGTCTCGCTAAGTATGAGAGTAAGATTATTGTTCTGTACCATTCAGTCAGATTATCAAGATCCCTCTTGTACTCTGACATTGTTATCCGTTATTCGTCCAACAACGGTATTGTAAAGATGGCGCTGCAGCTGTGTCAGGCTGTACAAAGAATAGAGCAGGGGACTGCTTGGACAGCACCTTATTACGTGATGTTACCTCAAAATCAAGCAAATCTTAATTCTTGAAATAAATTACACCACATGGATAATCAATATTTCACAGGGATGTTCTGGGTCCTGTACAAGTACGTCTGATTGATAAAAAATGACATTTTTGAAGAACCCGATTTCTCTTCCACTCAAAAATAAAGCTCCACAAAATGGTGTTTGATGCAGGTGGGAGTGTGGAGTAAGAACCGTGTGGCGTCATTTTGTTGCCTGTAAAAAGAACGCAATCATCAATGAGACTTGTGTAAAGATCGCAGCTACTGGCCAACTGAAGCTTTGTCTTTGTAACAAACACTTTGTACATCGTATCAATTCTGTCTGTACAAATCAGCGATAAGCAGCTTGTAGTGTATATATTTATCAAAGAGAGCTTGAAAATTAATTGCATTGCATATTTCATTTACCCTATGTAATTGGACCCTCGGTTTCCACATCGCAGATCACAATCAGTCTAATTTGGTGATAGCTCAATAACGTTCCACACAGGAGCACCTCAGCTATGTGCTCAGTCTCTTGCTCTTTATCAAAACGCCTGGGTATGCCACCAAACTGAATACTCCATTGGATAAAGTATCCCTTTATCATCCTGTGCTACTTAGTGCTTAAACATGTTATTGTGGTACAGTGAACCCTTTTTCATTTCTGCACCATTGCTATGTTTAATGGTCAGTCTGTGCTGGGAAATATTTGGATATGAAAAGTCTGGGTTATATTCACATACAAAAGGATATGGAGATGGCAATGATGTGAAGAGCACTTCTTCAGGAAAGCAGCTTGGTTGGGTTCTTTTTCATGCATGGTTTTGCTGGTGGAGCGCCTGTATGCAAGAATCAGCTGTTTTTATAGCCATCTGTGTGGTTTCAAGGACAAACATTCTCCTGTGATTTAAAGTGTTGTCCCAATGAAGCCTGAGTGGCAACGATTTCCTTCTCTTTCAATTTCCTATCTTTAGAAATTTACAATTTGCTTTTGAATTGTACGGAACTATCTGGTCTCTGTCCACTCTTAAGCATCTTGATTCCTATATTCTAATGCTACCCTGTTTGTTTGTATTTTCAGCAGATTAAAATGTACAATTTTATTTTTGTATTTATCTTATTTTATTTATCCTAGGGGATGTTTTGGAGTTGCAGACAAAGTATCTTTGATGAAATGAAGAAGAAATTCTCTCAGGTAGCATTGGTGTTGCATTGATTGGAGAATATTAACTGCCTGTGAACAATTGATTGGCATGTGACTGAGATGGTTTGGCAATAACAAGGCTTGGCCTGATTTGACATTTGCTGCAGGAATCATAAGCAGGACTAACAAAATGACAAATGGCGTTGAAGTGTCAGCAGGACAAAGGAGCTAGTTATCAATTTCAGGAAGCGTGCTAGAGTGTATGTTGTGGAAATAGTTGAGGATTGCACGTCTTTCCCCCATTATGGCTCTGGATCCGGTGCACTGAAGTGGTGAGAACTATATTCTGCACTCTGTATCTTTCTCTTTAATCTTCCGATTGTGCTTGTGTTTGGGTGATTATATTTATGTATAGTATTATCTGATTTGATTGGAGGACATCCAATATACAACATTTTTACTGTATCTCGGTGTATATACTGCAATAACAAATCTTGTCTTTCCTGTTAACCCCGTTAAGCAATAAACCTTGTCTTTCCTGTTAAAGTATTATCTGCCATATTGTGGTTATGCTTTCAGTTAATTTGTAACTAAGAATCTCTGTGCTGTTCATTTAAAAGAAAAGAATAGTGGCTAGTGACAACCCTTGCTCCTATCTTGTAGAATTACTTGCTATGAATTGTGCGCATCTACACAATAACACCTGGTGCTCCTCCACTTGTGGACCATTCTCTTCTCAGCATGTTGATACTTGGCTCTCTAGTGGTAGATGTTTGTGCTATATCTTAAAAAGAAACTTGCAGTGCTCTTAATTGTTTTTCTCTCACTATTAGGTGGTGCCTTTTGTGGTTTCTCATCTCTTCGATATAGCGGGAGCCATTTTGAACATGCAGTAGAACCTTTATTTAAATATATTCTATCCTTATCCAGGACAAGAAAAAAACCCAGAGCTAGTTAGAATGTGGTGTTGGGATGCTGTAGTTCTTAAATGCTCATGCTGTGCATTTCAGATACATCAAGGTGAATTTCCAACATCTACACGTTGCCCATCAACAAGTCACTACACTAACCTGATTCATACATCTTGCATGCGAGTTGTTGCCTCCCAGCATTTATCTTTTAGGATGAGGTAACACAGAATTTATGCATGATGTATCTTGGTCGAATAAACTGAATTTCTTTTGTTAGAAGCAGTGGAAGTTTTTAGAGACTTGTGAAATTTTGGGGGCTGTGATCTTTGCATGTAGCCCATTAAATTTCCATGGTAAGGATAAAACAATAAAACAAGATTAAAAGTGGGAAACAAATGCTAGAGATACTCATCAGGTTAGGTAGCATCTGTGGGAAACCAAACAGTTAGATTTTGGTTGAAGACTTTCAACTTGACAAAGGGTCTGCAACCTGAAGCATTAACTCTGTTTATCTTTCCACAAGTGCTGCATTACGTGTTGTGTTTACTATAGTTTAGATTTCCGCACCAAGGCAAGAGATCGTACAAGATTGCAACGTTAAACAGCTGGGTGAAGCCTTGATTTAGATCTTGAAAGGAATACAGAAAGCAGATCTGGGTCCCCCACCTCAGGATGGATATACTGGCCTTGGTGGGAATGAAGTGTAATTTTACCACCGTATTGGCTCCACCATTGGGCCACGAACAACATACTTTGTATCAGAATCCAGCTGTTCGGACATTTGTTTGCTGGTACATCAATCAGCAATGACGTGGCTATGCAGGTGTTTAGTTTCTTTAGTATGGATGCCAGGGGATATTGGTCGTTGATAATATATCTTCAAAGCTGTTTAGTAACTACATTGGAGGTTAATGGATGAACAGTGCAAAGGATCTGTACCTGCACCTATTGAGCATCTTGAGTTCAATTTAATGCTATGAACTACTTATTTCATGGCTGCTTCCTGATTTTGTGTCTAGCTGGAATTTCCAAGCACACTGTTATTTAAAACAATACATTTCCCTCATTCACCCAAAGAAAATTACCTGAAAGAATATGTTGCAATTTATCGGTCAAGATATCTTGCCTCACATGATTGTAACTAGTCTATAAGCTAGTCATTTACTATTGTGTTATCGGTTGCATATAACATTTCCAGCATATGGATTTGATAGTTTCTTTTTAAATATACGTCACAGCATCAGGCTCTTTTGGCCCTATTTGGCAATGCTTTCTATATGCCAACGACTCCCACTTTTCTCTCCTTTTTGACATAGTCCTATCTTGCAATTATGAAATTTCCTCTTTAATGCTCCTCTGCTTTGCATCTCAATTATTTGAAATCCTGACTAGTGACTACCTTTGTGCTAGTAGAATATGTTCTACGATGAATCTGGGAGTCTAGTGATGCGTTGACATGCTTGGTGTTTAGACCTTTGGTGTGTGTGTTATTTTCAGGTTTGGGAACCTCATGCCTGCCATTCCTAAAATATGGGTATATAGTGTGATGGAGAGAAAGTCAGAGTAAAGGGCAGAGTGTAAATTGATTCCAAATACTTTAAGCTGGTACAAATATCATTTATTGCATTTGCCAGTTAGTGGAAATTGAATTTGACCTTGTTTTATTGAATGCGCTTTTACCATAGCACAAAAGTATCTGTGGATAGTCATTGTTTCTTGAAATATTTTAAAAGGTATTTGTCATCTGGCATACACAAAGGAGCAGGTTGTACATACTCAGGGGCCCTGCCTTTCCTGATAAATATCTGTGTTTGGACGCCTAGTCTGTTGTGCACACAAGTGGCAGCCAATGTACACAGAGGAGCCTCCCACAAACAGCAATGACATAAGTATTCTTTGTGATGGTGGTAGAAGGGAGTGGCGAGAATGGTGAGAAGCCTTCATGCATCTCTTCAGATCATAGGGGACTGTTGACATCCACCTGAACAGGAATGCTGTTGGACATTACCCAAGCTTTTCAGACATGCAGCCGTCCAACATGATCAAAGCTGTTGTGAATGTAGCTTGAACTTGTTTTGACAGAAACAAGCACGAGGCCATCAAACCCGGTTGGCTTAAGTAAAAATAAATCATCTTGCATTCCCAGGCTAGGTTGGCTGCTTTCTTTTTCTTATTTTGTGTCAGTTTTGTTGCACTACCTATACTTCAAAAAGAGCACTGCATGAGTCATCTGGAGTTGCATGCTTGGACAGAAATTCTGACAGCGCCTACTTCACTGTCACTTGATTCATTGTTGACCAGTGTTATTTAACAAATACAATCATGTTTTACAGTGGTTTTTCATGGTTTAACAAGCTGGCTGTTTGACTAGCTAAACTAAATGGATTCATGCCAATTAAATGGGTATTACTTGCCTACATAAATTGTATATTTTCCCAGTGTAAAAAGGGGATGTACACCATAGTAATCAGTTTCAGAGCAGATTTCAAGTGAACTATTGGTGTCAGTAATATTTATTTTACAAGAACAATTCAATTTCCTGGTAAATATGTTGGCAAGGTCATAAGTGATAGGTTATTCAGCCCAACGCTGTGAAGAATGTCTGGCATGTTGGAAAGATGACCTATGCCCTGATTCGGGGTGGGAATACTTGGACCATAGCTATAACCCAATATCTTCACAACCCTGTGTGGCATACTCTTAAGTTTGCACGCGGCATTATCCAGGGTAGCCAGGTTCTTGTGCTTTGTTTTCAATAATATATTCAGAATAAAATAATTACAATTCTGAGATATTGTGTTAAATCTTTCTCTTTCCCCCCAGTAGTAACAAAGCTTTTCACTGTATCTCATGACACGTGACAGTAATAAACCCAATACCACTCACAATATTTTAGAGACGTATCCATGGTAAAAATGTTTGAAGCTTCAGTCACTAATTATTGGGTTAGGAGAATATTCAAAAAGCATAATGGGTGGTACAGCGGTATAGTTGCTGATATATGGCGTCATAGACCTGGGTTCGATCCTGACTACGGGTGCTGTCTGTATGGAGTTTGTACTCTCTCCATTTCTCTCCGGGAGCTCCAGTTTCCTCCCACATTCCAAAGACGTGGGTTTGTAGGTTTTGGCTTCTGTAAATTGTCCCTAGTGTATAGGATAAGGTATGGGTGATCGTTGGTCAGCATGGATTCGGTGGGCCAAAGGGCCTGTTTCCACGCTGTATCTAAATTAAACTAAAGTAATGTTATTTGGATGCTCTAGTTAATTTTAGATTTTTTAAAATACAATCGTGTCCATTGCCTAGTATGGAATGATTGTTGTATTAGATGTGAATACTGAACTAGGTACAGACAAGTTATTCTACAAAGCCAAGAATTTAGTAGTTGAAATGGAGTTATTCATTTTGATAGATTGAATACATTGAAGAGGATATGTGGAAGTACATTTGGTGCAAAATCTGCTGGTTAGGCCTGGCCAGTTTCCAGGGTTGCCTAGACTAGTCCTTAATCTCCATATGGAGCTGTGCTTTCTGTCAGAGGTCAGCCATAAACAAACTCGTGAGACTGCTGCAGCTGTTCAGTTTTCCATGCCAATAATATGAGAGAGAGCCAATGTGACTGTTACGTTCTCATTGAAAATAGACTGTGGCATAGAACATGCGAGTGGGAAATATGGTGGTGGGGGGGGGGGGAGGGAGTAAAGGAAAAGTTGCCATATTTTGTGGTGGAACGGGAACTGCTGTCAAGTTGTGATGTAATATGTTGATTTGTTTAGGAAGGGTTGAAAGAGAAAGATGTGTTGTGGCACAGATGTGAAAGTGGGGGGAGGGGCTGGCGGAGTGAACGGAGAAGAAAGAATTAGCTTAATGTGCTGGGTGAGGACATGGAACTAGTTTGCACAATTATGGCTAATAACCATTCTTAGGCACTCCGGGCCAAGGGTGACTTCAAACATGCTTTGGGATCACTGTCAATGTGGGAACTGCAGACTCTTCCACCGAAAGGTCAGGACAGGCCTGCATAGCGCGAGAGGCGTTGCACATCAATCGTTTACATTTAACCCCTTTGTGCTCTCAGTGCATTGGCTCAAGGCTCACAATTCTATCCTAAATGCTGCTTCTGCAGTTTATGCCATCAAGTTTCGGAGCTTGTCAGGAATCGGCCGGGATGTTGCAGTTCATCACGGAAGCTTTAAGCACATCCTTGAATCCCATCACCTGTTTTCCTGGTAATAACTTCCTGCTCCAGAGCTCTGAATAGAGTGTCTGCCCGTTTCAGGACACACTGTGTCAGACACACAAATGACGCGGCCTGCCTAACATAGTCAGCGGAATGTCAATGCTGGGAATGTTGGTCTGGAGAGTGTTGTAGAAACAGCAATGAACCCTGTGATTCCGTGATTGTTTTAAAAAAAAATCATTGTTCGCACGTGATAATCTCTGATCCATTAAAACCTTTTTAAAAGTGTAGAGTGTAACTCCATCTGAATTGTATTTCAAAACAATTGTTTTCTAACTTCAAGTGAAAATCCTTCACATTCTTGTGCAATTTTATTGTCTTTGTGTTATTTAATCTTACCATTGATTTTCCCATATCACTGTCCTGTGAATTCTTCAGTCTGAATGGCTGGGCAACCTGTTGTTGGATACTCCAGAGAATTTCAAAGTGAAACTCATATTGCCACGAAGCCAAGCCGTGCTGTCGGAGCCACTAAATCCTTTTCAGTCTGCCACTGACCTAAAGATCCGAGCCACAATGTTGCGTTTTTTTCTGAAGGATTTATTTTTCTCCCGATTATGCACTTTAGACAGGAAAAAAGCACCCTGCGGCAAGAAATTGGAGACCATGCGAATGTCAAATAATGTGTGGTAAATGTGGTGACAGAAGGATAAATCATTTGTGTCATAAGATGGGTTGAAAGGCTTGCATGACATGATCTTCTTGTTTTCCCTATCAAATCTAACACCATGTTTCTCAACATTAAATTCCCTTTGCTACCCCTGTGTCCATTCCTCCAGCTTGTCTAAAATCAGTGATCCTCGTACCAACCCTGCAACTCCACTGCAGATGTCCCATCAGTATGGGGAGCTGGCCTTCCACATTCTGGTAATATGGACTCCATGGATTTAAAGATCTGCATTTTTTACACAGTTTCTGATGTGGGCAAATGATTTCCGTTAGCCTCTGTTGTTTGTTCTGGATTTCTTTTTCCATTCTATTCTTGTCGGTAACAGTCTTGGGTGACAAATACAAGTTATGTTATTTCTGCTTTATAATAACTGGTGGAGTAACTGTCAGAGGTACAAATCTGGTGCAGTCATAATGCATGGTGAACTCTTGTGTTATTATCGCTGCTGCTCAATTAAAACAAAACCCCGTATCTTTGCAGTCAGAGACGGCAGCGGATGAACCACGGGTGCTGTGTATCATACAGGACACCACTAATGCCAAGCTGGTCACTCAGCGGCTCACTCTTAACCTTCCTGCATCGACTCCACTCAAACAGCTGTTCGAGGACGTCTCGGCTAAAGCAGGCTACATCAATGCCACCTTTGAGTTAGTCTGGAGCAATGGTCTGAACAACCCTGACCAGGTAATTTTAAGAATTAACGCTTCCTCCTTGGGGACCCATCGCGTGCTTAGTTTGACTTCCAGCAATAACAATCGGGGAAATGAGAAGGAAATAAAGTGCAAATGGAATCTCCCTGCAAGCTAATAGCCAAGCCGCAGAATCGATACTTTCTTAGCTTGACAAGGTTTCTAATGTGGGGTGGTGGTGGTGGAGGCAGATACAATATTGGCGTTGAAGAGGCTTTTTGATGGGCACATGGATATGCAAGGGGTGGAGGAATATGGCGTACGTGTTGGCGGAGGAGATTATTTTACTTGGCATCATGATTGTCAACCTACTGCAGGCCACGGTCCGCCTGGGTCGCCTTCAGCCTCGGGGGTCTGGCTCAGTGGCTACCCCTGTAGGCCTACGCCCTCCGGTTGTTTTATGTTTGTGGGTAATCATTGCCTCTGAATACTCAAGCTGAGCCGTCCAAATGCTTTATGAATCTTAATTTAAATCAAATGCTGCATTCGCTCAGGAAGCCAGATCGCATCTCTGGAAGAAACCAAAACTAACATTTTGGGTCCAGCACCCTTTGTCAGAACTGGGAACGTGTGTCATTTACAACTCCCCCTTTCCCCACCTCAGATGTGCCTGCTTTGCAAGTGAAGTGTTTAATTCTCATGTACCAGCAAGGGGAAAAAATCAATTCTTACTTGCTGCAGCTTAACTGGCCTGAAAACTCAATAACGCACAGATAATAAATATATAATAATCATAATACAATAAATGAATATACTGCATTTCGTTGTCTCTGTATTGTACACTGCACAATGACAATTAAAGATTGAATTGAATTGAATAACCGTAATACTAGGTAAGTATAATAATGCATAAATGACATCTGTTTTACAACCAAAGTCACTGTCCACCGAAAATCCCGGTTGCAGACATTGGTAATGTGCAGTATTTAAGAACCTGACGATTGCTGGATGTTGGAAAGAGCTGTTCTTGAACATGATGGTCCCAGTTTTTAAGATCCTATACTACCTTCCTGATGGTAATAGTGAAATGACAGCATGGCTAGGGTGCTGAGGGTCTTTGATATTGGCTGCCTCTGTGAGGCAGTGCCTCCTCTGGGGAAGTCAGTACTTGTGATGGACCGGGCAATAGCTAACTTTCAATGTAGTCTCCTTTGTTCCTGTGCTCTTTTATAAAAATATATACTATATTAGTTTGTGTTGTGTAAATGTAAAACTTACTGTTCCAGTGCCCCCTGGATTATACCAGTGAAAAATCTCTCACCGAATCTGGATTTGAACCAGGAAAGAAAAACTTCCTTCAACTTACAGATAAAGATGGAGAGCAGCCCCAAGTTGCATCGGTAGGTGGCCTTGCCCTCGACAAGGGGTTAATTGTCATCGTAGCTGAATAATATTTAGAATTGATTCGCTTTCTGGTTCGTGTAGGTCCCACTTCAGTGAATTTTGAGACTCCTCTGCAAATATGAACAAGTAAGCTTTACAGCCACTTCAGAATGTTTGTTGTGTGTGTGACACATTGGGTGCTGGAGAGATCTTGAGGTATTAGGCAAAATACTTAATGCTTAGCAGGTCATTCAGCATCTGCAACACTGATGTTGCTAATATCAATGAAACCAAGGGAATTTTTTTTTGGGGTAGTTCAAGAATATCGTTAAAGTTCAAGTGGGGCGGCAGGAAAGATGGAAAAAAAAGAAAATTGGGTTTTTTTTCCCCCTTGCGCATCCATGTCCTAGGGGGAATAAAACCACCACACAAAAAACCACGGCTCTTAGCCTGAGATCATTAACAAGCGCAGTTTATCCAATTGATTGATCAATTAATATTAGTACTGACTGTGAGATCAGAGACATGAGATAGGAACTACTGAATTACGGCATTCTCGAGCAATAGAAATTTTTTGATTGCAAAAAAATTACCCCATGTTAGATTTTCAATTATAGTCTTAGTTTATTAATAGTACTTTAGTTATTTTCTAAGGCCCCCTTCAAACATCTCTAATCATGCCAGGAAGCGTCACTTGTGTTTGCAATATATTTTTCAGGATGAATCTGGTACAGCAGAAAGCAGTGGACACGAGGACAGCACGCAGAAGAGGATCATTGGCCCTCAGCTGAGGGAAAGCTCTGTGGGCTGTGGAGATTACAGTAATAACAGCTACTCGTACTCTCCCATCCTGGGGAAGTCAGAAACCGGTGAGTGAGCAGTGCACAGTCAATGTCTTCTGCCCCAGAGCCATACCTTTGTAATATGTCTTCATTTAATTCACTACCGTGCATTTTGAGAAGTTATTTTGTACCTGTGTGTGATATGATTTAATTGGATATCATGCAATGATAAACTTTTTAGTGTATCTTGGTACACTTGATATTAATACACCAATACCATTAACATGGTTTACCATTTAACACCAAGGGTTTAATACCATTCATTAAAGTTAGGGCTATTCATAATACCCCTGCACTAATCCCATACTTTATTTCCTTAATATCTAAAAGTTTATTAATCTCAAACTTGTATGTATCCTGACTAAGTTGCTACAGCCCACGTGATGAATTCCTAAGTGGAGGAATTTCTCCTCCTCTATGTCCTGACTGGCTGACCCCTTATTGTTAATACTGTGGACCCTGGTTCTAGACACCGAGCAAATGGGAACATCAGCTCTACACCTGTCTTAGCAAAGACCAGTAAGAATTTTGTTTGTTTTATAAAATCACTTTGCGTTTGTCTTAAATCGGGAGTATAGGCTGGGTCTACTCAATCTCGCTTAATAAACAGCTCCATCTCAGAAATCTGGAAAGTCTTTGCATTGGCCCTATCTATTCCCGTCCTGATTCTATACACCTCTGAGATTGTCCCTCCACCTCCTGCACTACAAAGAATAAATTCTTAGCCTGCTCAGACTCTCCATAAATAAGATTCCATTGGAATTATACAGGAATCCTTCACTAATTTCACTGGAAGGCGAGCGGGGGTGCAGGACAAGCTACGGAGGGCCCCACAAAGACCGTCGCTACCAAGCGTCTTTCTCGTGAATGTCCGGTCACTAACCAACAAGCTGGATGAGGTGAGGCTCTGGATCAACACCCAGCGATCCCTGAAAGACTGCTGTCTGCTGATCTTCACAGAGACCTGTCTCAGCGCGCTGGTTCCCAACGGGGCTGTGGACCTAACCAACCAGTCACTGCATCGTGCTGATAGAACAAAGGACTCCGGTAAGAGCAGGGGAGAAGGGCTCTGCATCTACATCAACAAGGACTGGTGCACCAACCACATTGCAGTAGAGAGCTACTGTTCCCCAGACCTGGAATACCTACTGCTTAAATGTAGGCCGTTTTACCTGCCTCGGGAGTTTCCTGTGGTTATCATCATGGCCATATACATCCCACCACATCCTAATGCTAACCTAGCGCTAGCACAGCTGCACTCGGCCATCAGCAAGCAGCAGGATACTCACCCCGACGGTGCCTTCATTGTTGCAGGGGACTTTAACCAGGTGGACCTACGAGCTGCACAAATTCCACCAGCATGTATAGTGCCCTACCAGGGGCTCAAACACGCTGGATGAAGTGTACACCAGCATCAAGGACGCATACAGAGCCCTCCCCTGCCCATCCCTGGGAAAATCCGATCACCTCTCACTGTTTCTACTGCCTGCATACAAACCCCTCATCCGCAAGACCAAACCTGCAATAAAGACGGTCAAAATATGGCCCGAGGACGCCACCCTACAACTCCAGGACTGCTTTGATCGCACAGACTGGGACCTGTTTGCACAACAGGCTACGAGTGGTACAGAGGTAGACTTGGAGGAGTACACATCCACTGTGCTCTCCTACATCAACTGCTGTGTGGAGTTTGTCACAGTGGACAAGGAAATAAAGATGTTCGCAAACCGTGGATGAACAAGGAGGTTCAGAATATGCTAAGGGCACGCAACATTGCCTTTAAATCCAGGGACACTTCTGCCTACAGTGCTGCCAGGTCAAACCTGAGCAAAGACATAAAAAAGGCCAAAGACATCCACAGGCAAAGGGTGGAAGACCACTTCAACACCGCGGACACCAGAAGCATGTGGCAGGGTGTCAGGGACATCACTGACTCCAAGAGCAGCCCCACCTGCCCCCACAGTGATATCACACTAGCCAATGAATTAAACACCTTCTTTGCCTGCTTCGAAACTGGCAACACCACCAGGAGAGGAACAACCCCGGCTAGGGCGGAGAGACAGGCCTTAACACTGAGCACCCAGGAGGTACAGTGCGCTCTGCGTAGGATCAATCCACGCAAGGTTGCAGGCCCGGATGGAGTCAAGGGTAGAGTACTAAAGGACTGTGCTGTACAGCTGGCGGAGGTATTTACGAGGATCTGCAACCTGTCTCTATCTCTGGCAACGGTCCCCAAGTGCCTGAAGACAGCTACCATAGTACCGGTGCCGAAAAAGTCTAAAGTCACCAACCTGAATGACTACCGCCTGGTTGCCCTAACTCCAATACTTTGAAAAGCTGGTCCTCTCCCACATCAAATCCAGCATCCCTGCATCATTGGACTAATCAATTTGCATACAGGGCAAATAGATCCGCAGGGGATGCCATCTCTGTGGCTCTTCACACTGTCCTGACCCACCTGGAAAGATGGGACACCTACGTGAGGATCCTCTTCATTGACTATAGCTCTGCCTTCAATACAGTCATCCCCACCAAGCTCACCACCAAACTCCACCAGCTAGGCCTCAGCTCACTGATATGCGATTGGATCCTGAATTTTCTGACGGAGCGACCGCAGGCAGTGAGACTGGGGCCGCACCTGTCCTCCACTATCACCCTGAGCACCGGCACACCACAGGGCTGTGTACTGAGCCCCATGCTCTACTCCCTCTTCACCCACGACTGCACAACAACACCATTGTCAAGTTTGCAGACGACACAACGGTGATCGGGCTGATCACCAACGGTGATGAAACAAACTATAGAGCGGAGGTGCAGAACCTGGCGGTCTGGTGCTCACGGAACAACTTGTCTTGGGTTCTAAACACCTCCAAGACCAAGGAGCTGATTATCAACTTCAGGAGGTCACAGAATGGGGAATACGCCCCAATCTCCATCTATGGAGATAGTGTCCAGCTTCAAGTTTCTGGGCACTCACATCTCAGAGGACCTCACATGGTCCACCAACACCGCTGCGCTGGTCAAAAAGGCACAGCAACGACTGTTCTTCCTAAGAACATTGAAACTGACTGGTCTGCCCCAACAACTGCTGACGACCTTCTACCGCTGCACCACACAGAGCATACTAACATATGGCATCTCTGTGTGGTATCTCAGCTGCACGGAGGCGGAGAGGAGAACTCTTCAGCGCGTCGTCCACAGAGCGCTACAGATTATTGGGACACCGCTACCAGCCTTGGAGGACATCTGCCACACACGGTGCCTCAGGAAGGTCGTCAGAATACATAAAGACTCCTCTCACCCTTGTAATGGACTGTTCGAACGACTCCCTTCTGGCAGATGTTACAAGGCCTTCTACGCCCGCACTACCAGACTCAGGAACAGCTTTATTCCCAGAGCTATAGCGGCTCTGAACCAGCCCTGCTGAATGCCCCCCCCCCCCCCACCCCCATGGACTGTCTCCCCCGGCCTCGCACTTTAGTCTGTGTTGATGGTACTGGTCAAATGTTCGTTTTTACAAACCTTGTTCTCGGGGGTTGCTAACCAAAATCTCGAAGTTGCAAACCAAATCTCGTTGCACTTATGTGTAATGACAATAAAATATATTATTATTATTTGAAAATATTTATGAATCCAATTTAAATATGACCGGGTTAGCACCTGTCCCGGCTATTAATGGATGATGCATCATATGAATTTCTATTTTGTTTCAGTCAAAGAACTCAAAGGTCCAAGTAGCTGACCTCCCATTGCGACACTGTCTAAAATTAAACACTCATGAAAACCTCCACGCAGTACTGGCACTATTTTTAATTATTAACTTATTATTTTTAACTTATTATAAAGTGAGAGCATCATCTGGTGGTGGCAATGGTTTTATAACATCTTTTAAATAAGTATAGATCTTGAGTATCAGCTCTTTTAGTTTTAGAGATACAACGTGCAAACAGGCCCTTCGGCCCACCACAAAGGGTTAAGGAAAAGGTTTGAAACTGACGAGAGGCAACTTTTTCACACAAAGGGTGGCGTGTACATGGAACAACCTGCCTCTGGAACTAGCAAAGAGAGTTTGAGATCTGTACAGAAGTTGGCATGCTGTGCTGAATCCTTCCTATTCGTATATCTGTACAGATGTCTTTAAAAGTTGTAATTTTATGCACTTCGATAACTTCTTATGACAACTCATTCCAGATCTGGACTACCCTCTGGGTACAAAAAGTTGTCCCTGAGGTCCATCTTAAATCCTCACCTTAAAAGTCTATGCCATATGAGTTTTTAAATTCACTACCCTGCGGCAAAGACTGACACTCTGAATTTCCAGGAATGAGCAAAGACTTGCATTCTTATAGCACTTTTCACAACCACTGGATGATAAATTAAGATGTTTTGAGGAGTAATCACCATTGCAATATAGAAGGCACCTCATCCATTTATTATAGGTTTCCACAAGTAGTGACAAATAACTGCTTCATTAAACAAAAGCTTATTTTGCCTGATAAGGTATTATTGCGATTTTAGTAAACGGGGCAAGCAAAAAATGCCTAGCCTTAGTAAGCTTGTTCTTGTCTGAAACAAAATATTTTAAAGTTTTCTTCTTCCTGCAGGATATGTGGGACTGGTAAATCAAGCCATGACCTGCTATCTGAACAGCTTGCTGCAGACGCTCTTTATGACTCCAGAGTTTAGGAATGCACTATACAGGTAATGTCCAATTTAAAGTTAGTATTTCCAAAATGAAATATCGGACATGTTGAAACGAGCGGGCTGTTTTGATGTAAAACAAAAATTAAAATGCCCACCTGTAATTCAAGCTGCATTTAAATTTGCTCCTGCACTTTCACTGAAATAGAGACCTGAAACGTTCATGATCCCAGGCCCTTTGGGCACTTGCTATGAATTCTCAGGAACTCCATGCATTGTTGTTAAATTAGTCTCTGCAGTGTTCACTACAAGTGCAGGACCAGTTATGATCTATGAGATTGAAGATTTATCCATGGAGTCAAGAATCTGTCCTTTAAACTTTTAGTTCAACAGAGCTCCACATGACAATAGAATAGGTAACTTTGGCCTCCTACGTGACATATTTATAGATTAGGGTGGGGTAAAGATAGAACGTGGAACATTCCAGCACAGGAACTGGCACTTTGGCCCACAGTGTCCGTGCCAAACATGATACCAAATGAAACTAATCTCCTCTTCCTGCATGTGACCAATCTCCCTCCATTCCCTACATAGCCATTGTCCCTCATCTAAAGGCTCTTGAATGCTTCCAACATATCTGCCCCCACCACCAGCCACTCTTGGCAGCGTGTTCCAGATACCCACCCATCATCTTTTGTCTTTAAAACAAAAACCTGCACTGCACATCTCCTTTGAACTTTGCCTCTGTCACTTTACAGTTATACTTTTCAATCTGATATTTCTAGCTGGGTATTAAGGTTCTGTCTACCCTATCTATGTCTCTCATAATTTGTTTATACTTTTATCAGGTCTCTTCTGATGCTGCAGAGAAAATAATCCAAGATTGTCCAACCCCTCCTGATTAATATCCTCTAATCATTCTAGTATACCTCTTTTGCACACTCTGCATAGCTTCCATGTCCTTCCTGTAATTGGAGGGAGGAGGGAGGGAAGGCGGGAGGGGACCAGAACTGCACACAATATTCCTAGTGTGGCCGAACCAAAGTCTTACAAAGCTGCATTTTGCGTGGGGGTGTGTGGAGCCACAGTGCTTCATCAACTGCCGTTTGAATATCTAGCTTGAGCATTTGTGTCCGGGAGCGGAATAATATGAAGAAAGCCAATTGGGAAAACATCACTCACTTATATTCTGCTATTTGTTGAGTATAAATAAGAGTGAAATTTTAATATTACAAGCCGACAACATGTAATTATTTTTTTGATTCAAAATTTAAAAAGTTGGACTTTGAGGGTAGTAATCGCTGTATTACCTCCAGTGCCTCATGATAGTAAGAGTAGAGTGAAAAAAGAAGAATGCATGGCTGAGGAGCTGGTGCAGGGATCCATGATTTAGGCTAAATATGGCCAGTATAAGATGGATGGGCTGCACCTGAACTGGAGGGAGAATCAATATCCTGTCCGAGATATGTGTTAGAACTACACAGGAGAGTTTAAATTAGTCTTGCAGGGGGTGACCCAAAGCGGTCGTGAGGCAGATGAGAAGATTGAGGCAATTAATGAAGTTTAGAGAACAAGTCCAGTGGACAGGGAGGGACATAGCAGGGATTGAGCGCAGACTGCAGTGGCACAGGGCTGCCGAGCAACAGTGAAGACATTGACGGATCACCAGGTCAGGCCGACCCCTGTAACCCAGTGCTGTTTCCAGGGCAATGGCCCTTTCAGGCCAAGATAAGTGTACCTTTAAAAACTTTAAAACTTGAAGGGCCCAGGATGACCCTTGAAAAGTGGCAACTCTTTGTGTACGGCTTCAGTGGTCTACTATTCTTGTATTACACTCTTGTGCTTATGTATGATTGTGCTTTTAAAAATAATAAAAAAACAAATAGAATTATAATGATTGCTCCCAAAGTGCTCCCCCACTAACACTTCAGTAACCTTATCCTGCCTTATTTCCCACGAGGAGGCTGAGCTTTGCTCCTCTCAAAGGGCCATCCACATATTGATTAAGAAAACGTTCCTGAAGATACTTGCATTCTACTCGATCGAAAACCATAGCACTGTGATAGTCCCTGTCAATATTTGGAAAGTTATAGTCCCCCACGATTCCAACGCATTATTCTTCATTTTATTATCTAAATATAGTGAAACTCATGTTTCGTGCACAATTCAGTAAAATCATTCATATCAGTTAGGCAGCTTGCTCTGCATGGCCAGTCTCCATGCACTCTGTGTAAAGTGCTATTTTGAACCCAAAAGTAATTGACCAGCCTGACTATAATGTCGTAAACTTGTTATTTGTTTCATCGAATTAAGATTAAAATGTATTATTAATCAGCATTTATCTTTAGTCAATAATCCAGTATGTCATACAATTAAGGATTGTATCTTCCTCTTGGGAGTTGTTTAGCCATTCTCTCATTTGCTGTCAAACTCTGAGCTCTGAATCTTGTGACCTAATGTTTTTTAACAGTTGCTGGCAATAGTTTTATGGTGCTGGTATATCTTCAACTAATTCAGGCTCATGCGGATGTGTTCACAGGTGGGAGTTTGAAGAATGCGAGGAAGATCCGGTGACCAACATTCCGTACCAACTCCAAAGACTCTTTGTTTTGTTGCAAACGAGTAGAAAAAGAGCAGTGGAAACAACAGATGTGACCCGGAGCTTTGGTTGGGATAGCAGTGAAGGTTAGCTGCACACTGTGAGCAGTATGGGGGAATGTATTCCCAATGTTTTAATGGTTTGTTCTTCAGGTGCTTTATTAAGGCCTAATTAAGATCATATTCCTCTTGTTAGCCTGGCAGCAGCATGACGTTCAAGAACTGTGCAGAGTCATGTTTGATGCACTCGAGCAAAAATGGAAGCAAACGGAACAGGTAATTAATATTACAGTCTCCTTGCTCGGATGAAAATGATATCCCTCCTGTCTTTCATCATATACCACTCTGCAGATATCAGTATATTACTGCCTTGGAGAGGAACCTATTAGGTGGCTTTTTGACATCCAAGTATACAACATTAATTGGTTCTTTGTACCTTTTCATTTCCCTCTCCCCTGCCCTCAGTCTGAAGAAGGTTCTCGACCCGAAACGTCACCTATTTGTCTGACCCACTGAGTTACTCCAGCATTTTATATCTATATTCGGTGTAAACCAGCAACTGAAGTTCCTTCCTACACATTAATTGGTTTCCCCTCCCCTTGTCCATGTTAGTTATATCCCACTTACTCAAGAAATCCAGTAAATCCTCTTTATAACAGACCGCAGTGGGGGTGGGTGGGAATGGTTTCCTTTGTTGGGAGGAAACTAGTTGCACAGCTGGAGAAAAACACCACAGTACAGAATATAGTGTTGCAGCTTTGTTGCGTTGTGGTTACAGAGAAAATGTCTAACATCTGCATTGAGGTAGGTTGAGAGGACTCAGTAGTCTGATAACTGAAGAAGCTGTTCCTGAATCTGGTGGTATGTGCTTTCAAGCTTTTGTACCTTTTGTTGAAGGGCCAGAGCTGAAGATGATCCTGAAGCAAAGTGTCATCTTAAGACCAAAATTTGATTTAAAACACTGATTGTTGGGTTCAATGGACGATGTGTTACATGCATCTTTGCTTTGTAATTTGGTGTGGTGGTATTGGTCACACTGCGTACTGCTTTTGTTGCTCATTTGAATGAATCTTTTACCTGTTCCTTCAGGCTGACCTCATTAACCAGCTGTACCAAGGAAAATTGAAGGATTACGTCAAGTGTCTTGAGTGTGGCTATGAGAGCTGGAGAATCGATACGTATCTCGATATTCCACTGGTGATCAGACCTTATGGTTCCAGCCTGGCGTTTAACAGTGTGGTAGGTATTCCTCATTAAAGGTCATGCAATATAGGTGGACAGTGGAAATTATTTGGATTTGCTAATGCAATTTTGTCCACAAGTATAACTTCACTGAAGTAACTTGTTAAACATTATGACACAAGGTCTTTCAGATAATTGAGTCCACGATCGCTTCCAGCGCAGCAATCTCATCATTCCCCTCTCTTTACTTCTTTGCCTCCTTCCAACATATTCTCTCTTGCATGCCCCTCAGTCCTCGGATTCTTTTGCCACTTATCTCCACTAGGGACCAATTTACTGCAGCAAGTTATTTTAGGCTCTATAAGGGGATGGGAGCACCTTTACCTTGTTACAGGGAAAACTCTGCCTGATGTCAGGATTGAACTCTAGTTCCCTGGAACTGTGAGGCAGCAGCGCTAACTGCTATGCTGCGCTGATATTTTTAGTCCTCACTATTGTTAGTGTTTGACAAGGGTCAGAGACAAACACATGGCAAGATCCTGAACAACAGCGTGTTAAAGATCTGAATTATTTTGGCAATGTTAGTTGATGGGTAAACGTTAGCTGGATGTCATGAGAGCGCTCCTCTTCAAATAACACGCAATCCAAGGCAAAATATGTCATGCGCATCTTTGGGTTAGAATGTACTGTCAAGTTGCTGAACAACCAGACATATCCTTGTATCCAAAGAAAGAGACAATTCAGAGAAGGCAGTGTTTCAACAGTTCAGTACTGTAGTCACTGCTTAGCTCATATTTTATTGCAGTCAGGCTGGAGCCGCAATTACACACTTGTTATCTGAGCCAGGCTGACAATTTTGTGGTTAGTACTTCGCTTAAAGCAGGGTTAGAGATTCTGCAGTTATCCTGCCAAGAATCAAAATTCAGCATACATGCTAATCTTTCATGTTTGGTACTGTGGATTGATCTAGCTGAACAATTAGATGTGTGAAGCCGACCTTCTGCTTCATTCAACCTGAAGTTCTTGATGGGTTAGCATATATACACACCACTCATCTCAACCAAAAGCAGGCGATCAAAACTGACTCAGGATATTCCTGGCCCTGAAGTACATAGCTTTTGTAAGAGTGGGTGGCACAGTGGCACAGTGGTAGAGTTGCTGCCTTACAGTGCTTGCAGCGCTAGAGACCCGGGCTCGATCCCGACTACGGGTGCTATCTTTAAGGAGCTTGTACGTTCTCCCGAGACAGCGTAGGTTTTCTCCAAGATATTTGGTTTCCTACCACATTCCAAAGACTTGCAGGTCTGTAGGTTAATTGGCTTGGTTTAAGTGTAAAATTGTCCCTAGTCTGTGTAGGATAGTGTTAAGTAGTGCAGGGATCGTTGGTCGGTGCGGACTCGGTGGGCAGAAGGCCTGTTTCCACGCAGTAGCTCCAAACAAAACTAAGTTGATGTCTAACCTCGTCAGAAAGGTCGTGGATCTGAGTCTGTGGCATGGGATGACAGCCTGTTGCTGAGGGATCCACCATGGCCAAGAATCGAGCAGGCCTGGCATTGAAACTCCACCTGACTCTGATTAAATTACAACTGGAGCAGCTGCTTCTGAATAATATAATTGAAACCTTGCATTACATTATTCTCCATTCCTCATAATCCAACAACTTTAGTTGTTGGGTGAAAGGATGTGTGATTGGGGTACTGTTGGTGTGCAGAGGTGTTATTTTTTTTTTCTTGTTCCCCCACCCCAGGAAGAAGCTTTGCAAGCATTTGTCCAGCCTGAGACTCTGCATGGTCCCAACCAATATTTCTGTGAACGCTGCAAGAAAAAATGTGATGCACGCAAGGTAAATTGTTCAGGGCGATGGAAATTTGTTGGTGCTTTTAATTGTACAAAATCTGAATTGTTATGTTTTTGATTCTTTGTAGGGACTGAAGTTCCTGCATTTCCCATACTTACTGACACTGCAACTTAAGCGGTTTGATTTTGACTACACCACCATGCACCGAATAAAGCTGAATGATCGGATGACGTTTCCTGCCGAGCTGGACATGAGTCCTTTCATAGATGTGGAAGAGGAAGTAAGCTCAATTCTGCTTAAGATCCACATGAGCTATACTTCAGATCCACTTAATCCAACGAATGCGGCAGGACTGATTTCCAATTCTTGGTTCAGCTACCAGTGGCAGGACAGTTAGAATAAAGGCAGTAAAGATAAACAGGGCTTTTATTTATTTGAAATATCCAAGCTGCATGATATCAGAGCAATTTGTTATACAACGCGTCAACGAGGCTACACTTAGAGTTCAGTTTTTCTTTTCCCACCCTGCTATAGGAAAGATGTCAGGAAACTAGAAAGAAAGCAAAGAAGATTTGCAAGGATGTTGCCAGGACTTGAGAGCTTAAGGTATAGGGAGAGGTAGAGCGGCCTAGAACTTTATTCTTTGGAGCCCAGGAGGCTGTGATCTTATTGAGGTGTATAAGATCATGAGGTGAATAGATAGGGTGAATGCACAGTCTTTATCCCCAGGGTAGGGGAAGCAAAAACTCAAGGTTTAAGGTGAGAGTGGAAAGATTTTATAAGAACCCGAGGGGCACCTTTTTCACAATGTGCTGGTATGTGGAACGAGCTGCCTGAGTAAGTGTCTGAAAAAGGGTCTCGACCCGAAACGTCACCCATTCCTTCACTCCAGAGATGCTGCTGGTCCCGCTGAGTTACTCCAGCATTTTGTGTCTGCCAGAGGAAGTATTTGAAGTAGGTAAAATAATATTGTGATTGAAAGATATAGCACGTAAACAGGCTCTTCGGTCCACCAAATCCACGGCAACAATCAATCACCCGTTAATATGAGTTTTATGTTATTCCACTTTTCACAATGGGAACAATTTATAGAGGCCAATTAACCTGTTAATTCACATGTCTTTGAGATGTGGGAGGAAACTGGAGCATCTGGAGGAAACTCACAAGGTCACAGGGAGAATGCTCAAACTCCACACAGAGCACCCGAGGTTTGGATCGAACCACGGTCTTAACAACAGTGAGGCAGCAGCTCTTCCAGCAGCACCACTGAGCCACAAGGAACATTTGACCAGGTACATGGACAAGAGAGGTTGAGGGATATGGTTTAAATACGAGCAAATAGAATGAATTTAGATGGGGGGGGTATTTTGGTCGGCATCGATTATTTGGGCCAAAGGGCCTGTTTCGGTGTTGTACGACTCTGACTATGATTGACACTGTGCACATTGAAGTGCGCTTATGCAGTGTTGGAAAGCAGCAGTTGACACCTGCATGGACACAAAAAGCTGGAGTAACTCAATGGGACAGGCAGCATCTTTGGAGAGAAGGAATGGGTGATGTTTTGAGTCGAGACCCTTCTTCAGATACTTCTTCAGTCGACACCTGCACGGCAAGTTCACACAAACATAATGCGACAGTCACTGGATGTTGGATGAATAATTTAAAGCTTCTATAAAATATAAATGGTGCATTTAGATCCCTAATCTTGTCATCATTCAGACCATTAAAAGAAATGGGTTATGATGCTAAATGTTGTGTCGTCCTTTAACCCATCTAAAGGCGTTGAAAAAAAGTGCAACAGTGGTGCACATAATAGAGCTGTTGCCTCATGGCTCCGGTTACCTGGGTTTGATCCTGACCTCGGTACTGTCTGTGCAGTGTGCATGTTCACCCTGTGACTGTGTGGGTGTTAATTTGGATGCTCTGGTTTTCTTCCACCTCCCAAAGATCTGGAGATTATTGGGCAGAGATAAATTGTCTGCTGTGTGTAGAATCTGTAAGGTGTCGAAGGAAATGTAATAGAAGATAAAATGGGTTAGGTCAGATTAATGTAAAAGTGGATGCTCGATGGGCTGCCCTCTGTACTCTCTAACACTGAAAGCTGAGTGGATGATGTTTCATCTACTTTGGAATTGAGATAAGCCTTGGACAAGGCAAAAGCAAATAAATTCAAGCTAAATTGGGTTCATAAATGGATAGAGAGTCTAGATTTTGTCTACAACAAAAATGTAAGACATGGCACCAAATGTTAGCTTATAGAAGCAAACAGCATGGATTCATTTAGAGACATAGTTATAAAGCACAGAAACACCAACTCCTCATTGTTGAAGTATATGTTTATCTGAGCGAGTCCCGTCTTCCTGAGTTTGGCCCAAATCCCTCTCTATTACCCTTGTACCTGTCTAAATGTCTTTTAAACATTGTAATTGTACTGCCTCAACTACTTCCTCTGACAGTTTGTTCCATATATCAACCACTCTGTGGAAAAGGATTCCCCTCAGCTCTGAGTTATAGAGACTCGTGGCTTTCTTTTAAATATTTTCTCTCTTACAAATCTGTGCCCTCTAGTTTAAGCCTTCCCTATCCTGGGAAAATGATTGTGACCATTCGTCTTATCTATGATTTTATTTAGTTCCAAAGGCCACTCCTCAGCCTTCAGAAATGTCCTTCGGTTTCAAAATAGACACAACCTATTATTGTAACTCACAACTTTCTGCCCAGTATCATCCTTATGAATCTTTTCTGTACCCTTTCCAGTTTAATAATACCCTTCATCCATTTAGCTGACCAGAAATATGCACTGTATTCCCAAGTGTGGACTTGCCAACAAATTGTAAGTTACAACATAATATCCCAACTCTGGCAAGCCAAATGCTGCCTTCACTTTCCTGTACACCTGAGTTGGCCACTTTGATGGAACTATGTACCAACACCCCAACTATTAATAAGCTAGAGCATAAGAGAGAAAGAAATGAAAGATAAATCAAAACGTTGCAGGTGCTGTAAATCTGAAAAAGAAGCAAACTGCTGGAAACTTTCAGCATGCCAGGCACAATCTGTGGAGTTGGGATGTTACGTTGCAACTGTACAATCCTTTAAGTCCACACTTGGAGTACAGTGCACATATCTGTTCACCCAACTGTGGGAAGGATGTTATTAAACGGAAAAAGGTATAGCAAAAATGAACGAAGATGATATCGGGATGGAAGGTGTGAATTACGACAGGCTGGATCTTTTTTACCTGAAGGATTGGAGGTTGAGGGGTGGCCTTTGGAGCTATATAAAATCGCAGGTAAGGGGGATGTTCAATCTTTTTCCAAGGGTAGGGAAGCCTGAAACTAGAGGGCACAGAGTTGTGAGATAGGAAAGATTTAAAAGAGAGCTGAGGGATTATATTTTAGGTTCAGGCCAGGTTGAAGATGAGTCTTTGATCTATAAGTTTTTACCTGATATGCTGTGTATTTGTACTGTTTCTGTAAGGAACAGAAAAAAACTGTTGATGGTGTGATAAGGCGAATGGGAGAAGATCTAAGTGGAGCAATAGCACCAAGGTGGACTTCTCGGTTGATTTTGTGTTTACAATTCTATGTATTGAATGCACAAAAATATCGCCCTTTTTCTGGCACATAACTGGAAATGAGCAAATTCCCAGGACTCTCCAAACTTCTCGTGTTCAGCAGCAATCAACTTTGGCTGAGGGGGTCATATTTTGAAGATCTGATCATTTCCAACTGTTGCACATCCCTGCAGAGAATAGCTGAGCAACAGGTGTTAAGGGACCTGGCACCACAACTGGTGCTCAAACACTCAGCAGGCCGGAAATCATCTTGAAGAGAGAGAGTTAATGCCTTAGATTGATGTCCTTCAATCAGAATTATTGTTGGTCTGAAACGTTAGCTCTGCTTCACTCTGCGTTTGGGCTTGCTGCTTTTCGATGGCGATTTGATGTTTTCTTTTGCCCGAGGATCTAGTTTAATTCTACTGCAGTTCATGTTTTGAGAAAATAGTGTAAATGAGAGAACAGAGCCAGCCCAATTAAATTGGAACAATGGAAGTGCTTTAAAATGTATTTCAGCTAGTCTAGATAAATTTCATGAAAGAGAATGATGGGGAAATTAATGCCAAATCTCTGTGGGTAAATAATAGTGATATTCTTTCATGGACTTGAAGAAAGTTTCCTGTGGAGAGTCCCAGAAATTGGTATTACGACTACTTTTTTTAATATGCACCAGTAATTTAGTTGTGGATATGCTGAGTACAATTCACATATGACTTTCTTGTACCCTTAGTGAACTGATGTAATAATGGGTGAAAAGATGTTAATGATGATGGAGTGGGAAGATAGGGAGCAGTTGTCTTCTGAGAAACATAGTGGGATGTTATGATGACAAGAGTGGAAAGTGATTGTATAAAATAGAGGGGGAAGAAGAACAGTTGGCAGTGATGGTTGAGAAATTGATTACAAACAAACATGTGGATCCTAAACTCCATAAATATTAATTGAATACAAGGTCTCATAAATGGCCATAAAATACAAGAACACAGGAGCTGCGATGAATCATTTTTAAAATGCTGGATACGCCACAGGCGGATGATTGTGTTCAGTTCTGGGTGTTGGACTTTAGGAAATCTTTAGAGAGGGTGTAAATAAAACGTTCCAATTATTTCAGGGATGTTTACTTTTGGCAATGTGGCAAATGAGAGAATCTGATATTCATTTTGAAACAAAGCGGGGTTAGAAGAAGACTTGATAGAGGTCAGAAGGGTGGCACAGTGGTGAAGCTGTAGAGTGGCTGCCTTACAGTGCCAGAGACCAGGATTAGATCCTGACTATGAGTGCTGTCTGCACAGAGTTAGTACGTTCTCCCTGTGGCCGCATGGGTTTTCTCCAGGTTCTCTGGTTTGCTCCTACATTCCAAAGATGTACAGGTTTGTAGGTTAATTGGCTTTTGTAGAAATTGTTCCTAGTGTGTAGGATGGAACTAATGTGCGGGTGATTGCTGGTCGGCATGGACTTGGTGGGCCAAAGGGCCTGTTTCCTCGCTTTATTACTAAACCACAGGTATTTGAAATCACGAAGGGCATAGACAAAGAAATTGTCAAAGAGATCAAGAAATATGAGGCCGATTAGGAAAAGGGGAGATGCAGCGCGACCTGGGTGTCATGGTACACCAGTCATTGAAAGTAGGCATGCAGGTACAGCAGGCAGTGAAGAAAGCCAATGGTATGTTAGCTTTCATAGCAAAAGGATTTGAGTATAGGAGCAGGGAGGTTCTACTTCAGTTGTATAGGGTCTTGGTGAGGCCACACCTGGAGTATTGCGTACAGTTCTGGTCTCCAAATCTGAGGAAGGACATTATTGCCATAGATGGAGTGCAGAGAAGGTTCACCAGACTGATTCCTGGGATGTCAGGAGTGTCTTATGAACAAAGACTGCATAGACTCGGTTTATACTCTCTAGAATTTAGGAGATTGAGAGGGGATCTTATAGAAACTTACAAGATTCTTAAGGGGTTGGACAGGCTAGATGCAGGAAGATTGTTCCCGATGTTGGGGAGGTCCAGGACAAGGGGTCACAGCTTAAGGATAAGGGGGAAATCCTTTAGGACCGAGATGAGAAGGAAGTTTTTCACACAGAGAGTGGTGGGTCTCTGGAACTCTCTGCCACAGAGGGTAGTTGAGGCCAGTTCATTGGCTATATTTAAGAGGGAGTTAGATGTGGCCCTTGTGGCTAAGGGGATCAGAGGGTATGGAGAGAAGGCAGGTACGGGATACTGAGTTGGATGATCAGCCATGATCATATTGAATGGCGGTGCAGGCACGAAGGGCCGAATGGCCTACTCCTGCACCTAATTTCTATGTTTCTATGTTTCTAATACGGAAAGTAGAATGAAAGAGAGTGTCAAAAGAGCAACGTGAAATTGCATATTAAACCAAGATGAACAGACTGACAAACAATGGGCAGTAGGAGTTGAGGATTGGTGAAGAAGGGATTCCTAGACCACACTCCCAAGAGAGGGGGCGAATTGATGGGAAAGTTGGAAGGAGGGAGTGGGGATGATGTACATATTATCATCAGGCCTATTCTGAAGATATCTGTATTGATAATTTATACTTTGGGCAAGGATGGCCAGCACTTCCTTTACCTACGTCAAGCGAACCCTGTGATCGACCCAGGACATTTTTGGTTTTACAGAAATCTCCACAGACCGAGAGCTGCACGGACAGCGGTGCTGAAAATGAAGGGAGCTGTCACAGTGACCAATTGAGCAATGACTTCTCAAACGATGATGTTGTGGATGAAGGCATCTGCCTGGACAGCAACAGTACCAGTGATAAGACATCAAAGGCAGGGAACGAAAAGGTACATGGTATGATCAGCAACATTGCTCTGGGGTTTATTACAATGTGAATGAAATGTTGGTTCTTTCTAAATATGTTTGTGCAATCGGCTGAGAAATAGCAGATGGAGTTTATTCAAGGTACAGTCCCCTCCATAATGTTTGGGACAAAGAACCACCATATATTTATTTGCCTCTACTCCACAATTTGAGATTCATATTAGAAAAAATTACATGTGGTTAAAGCCCACATTGTCAGATTTTAATAAAGACCATTTTTATACATTTTGGTTTCACCATGTAGAAATTACAGCAGTGTTTATACATAGTCCCCCCCATTCCAGGGCTCCATAATGTTTGGGACACAGCAATGTCATGTGAATGAAGGTAATGACGGTAATCATGTTTAGTATTTTGTTGCATATCCCTTGCACGCAATGACTGCTTGAAGTCTGCGATTCATGGACATCACCAGTTGCCGGATGTCTTCTTTGGTGATGCTCTGCCCGGCCTATATTGCAGCCATCTTTAGCTTATGCTTGTTTTGGGGGCTAGTCCCCTTCAGTTTTCTTTTCAGCATATGAAAGGCATGCTCAATTGGGTTCAGATCGGGTGATTAACTTGGCCACTCAAGAATTGACCATTTTTTAGCTTTGCAAAACTCCTTTTTTGCTTTAGCAGTATGTTTGGGATCATTGGCTTGCTGTAGAATGAACCACCGGCCAATGATTTTGAGGGATTTGTTTGAACTTTAGCAGATAGGATGTGTCTATACACTTCAGAATTAATTAAGCTACTGTCATCAGCAGTTGTATCATCAATGAAGATAAGTGAGCTAGTACCTTCAGCAGCCATACATGCCCAGGCCATAACACCCCCACCTCCGTGTTTCACAGTTGTTGTGGTATGCTTTGGATCTTGGGCAATTCCGTCTCTCCTCCATACTTTGCTCTTGCCATCACTCTGATATAAGTTAATCTTCGTCTCATCTGTCCACAATGCCTTTTTCCAGAACTGTGGTTGCTCTTTTAAGTACTTCTTTGCAAACTGTAACCCAGCCATCCTATTTTTGCGGCTAACCAGTGGTTTGCATCTTGCAGTGTAGCCTCTGTATTTCTGTTCATGAAGTATTCTGCGGACAGTGGTCATTGACAAATCCACACCTGACTCCTGAAGAGTGTTTCTGATCTGTCTGACAGCTGTTTGGGGTTTTTTCTTTATTATAGAGAGAATTCAACTGTCATCAGCTGTGGAGGTCTTCCTTGGCCTGCCAGTCCCTTTGCGATTAGTAAGCTCATCAGTGCTCTCTTTCTTCTTAATGATATTCCAAACAGTTGATTTTGGTAAGCCTAAGGTTTGGCTGATGTCTCTTTTATTCTTGATTCTCAGTCTCATAATGGCTCTTTGACTTTCATTGGCACAACTTTGGTCCCCAAGTTGAAAAACAGCAATAAAAGTTTCCAAAGGTGATGGAAAGACTGGGGGAAAGACTAGGTACTGAGAGCTCTCTTAAACCTGCATTAAGGAGGCAATTAAACACACCTGAGCAATTACAAATGCCTGTGAAGCCATGTGTCACAAACATTATGGTGCCCTGAAATGGGGGGGACTATATATAAACACAGCTGTAATTTCTACATGGTGAAACCAAAATGTATAAAAATGGCCTTTATTAAAATCTGACAATGTGCACTTTGACCAAATATGTTTTTTTTTCTATCACAAATCTCAAATTGTGGAGTACAGAGGCAAATAAATAAATGATGGGTCTTTGTCCCAAACATTATGGAGGGCACTGTAATTGTGAGGTGATGCATTGGAATGTAAGTCGTGGGGCCCTTGTAATCTACCACCACCACACAAGATGGGGCCCTTGATTATTTTTTTTCTATGTCCTTAATGTTTTAATGATGTTCATGCATTGATACTCCTATCAAAGTCTTTAAATCCTATGCCCGGACACCATTTAGAAAGTACTTTATTTGTGAATGATTTTGCATATACCAAAATTCTTTTCATTTGTTGCCATTTTATCCATTCGCTGAATCCAGTGATATTTCCCTCTAACTGAATGTTTTCATCTGCATTGTTTGCGATTCCTTTATTGGCAGATTTGGATAAGTGGCTTTCCATTTTTTATCCAAATCTTCAGAATTATAGCGAGGATGCAAAGAACTGCCTTGATCACAGGGACATCTGAGCAAACAGTATGCAAACGGCAATGATAAATACGGCAATAAATACAATGACATGCAAAACAGCAGAATGGTGCAAGATTATAGTGCAATCCGAGGTAGTGCAAAAAAAAATCAATGTACAATAACAGGATAACTGAAAGAGGTAAAGTTAAGAGTGTGAAACTGCACCTCTGCGATGATGGTGTAAGACAGGAGATTAGTTCAGAAATCTCATAGCAGTGTGGAAGGACCTATTCTTGAGTCTGGCCATCTGAGCTTTCAAGATCCTTATCTTCTCCCAGAAAGTAGAAGAGAGAAGGGAGCAGTCAGGTTGGCAGGCATCTTTGACTGTATATCAGGCTTTCCTGATACAACACTCCAAAGATGGATGAAAATGAAGAGCCTGTGACGGACTGAGCTATGTTCACCACTCTGCAGATTCAGGCAGTCGCACTGCATCACGGTGAAGGCAATAACTTTGGGTTGCCAGTGATGTCGATGCATTAAAATGCATCAGTAGAGGAAGGTGGAACTGGTATTAGTTTCAGAAAGGTTTGGTAACTAGGAGAGAGATTTTAGCTGTGTGGTGATAGTACCAGAGGGTGTTGAGAATTCTACTGGGTACTGCGATTTAGAATGAGTTGCCTGAAGGTGACATGGGGTTAATGCCTGCCTCGTGCTGTTGTCTCACTCCTTAATTCTGTGAAAGGCAATTATATTGCCAAATTAGTGATTTAAGATAATTCCCCGCTCTATTTTGTGCCATTGTTATACTTTCAGAATGGTTGGATCTACGAACTCTTCTCGGTAATGGTTCATTCAGGGAGCGCTGCTGGAGGACATTACTACGCCTGTATAAAATCGTTCGGTGACGGACAGTGGTATAGTTTCAATGATCAACATGTGAGCAGGGTAAGCAACTCATTGTGTTGTTTCGGACTGGCTTACATATTATTCCAATTAAGTACAAATTAAGCATTGCTCCTCGGTCTGATTTCCAAGTCCCCCTTGCTTTTACTAACTGTATTGCTTAGACATGGCTGATCTTTCACCCCAACACCATTTGCATTAACCCTTCAAGGTCTGGCTGTCTATTGTAATGCAAGTGGACTTTATCTGGTCGAATTATAACAAATTGAAATAACGTTGAACAAAAATGTCAACAGATTTCTGAAAAACAAACCATGCACAGTGCCCTCCAAAGACTCAACATTTATTTATTTGAATCTGTACACCACAATTTGAGATTTGTAATGGAAAAAAAATCACATGTGGTTAAAGTGCACATTGTCAGATTTTAATAAAGGCCATTTTAATATATTTTAGTTTCACCATGTAGAAATTACAGCAGTGTTTATATGTAGTCCCCCCATTTCAGGGCACCATAATGTTTGCGACACATGGCTTCACAGGTGTTTGTAATTGCTCAGGTGTGTTTAGTTGCCTCCTAAATGCAGGTATAAGAGAGCTCTCAGCACTAGTCTTTCCTCCAGTCTTTCCATCACATTTGGAAACTTTTATTGCTGTTTATCAACATGTTTATCAAAATTGTGCCAATGACAGTCAAAGAAGCCATTATGAGACTGAGAAACAAGAATACATTGTTAGAGGCATCAGCCAAACCTTAGGCTTACCAAAATCAACTGTTTGGAATATCATTAAGAATAAAGAGAGCACTGATGAGCTTACTAATCGCAAAGGGACTGGCAGGCCAAGGAAGACCTCCACAGCTGATGATAGAAGAATTCTCTCTATAATAAAGAAAATAACCCCAAACACCTGTCAAACAGATCAGAAACACTCTTCGGGAATCAGGTCAATGACCACTGTCTGCAGAAGACTTCATGAACAGAAATACAGAGGCGACACTGCAAGATGCAAACCACTGGTTAGCCGCAAATATAGGATGGCCGGGTTATAGTATTTAAAAGAGCAACCACAGTTCTGGAAAAAGGTGTTGTGGACAGATGAGACGAAGAGTAACTTATATCAGAGTGATGGCAAGAGCAAAGTATGGAGGAGAGAAGGAACTGCCCAAGATCCAAAGCATACCAACTCGTCTGTGAAATACGGTGGTGGGGATGTTATGGCCTGGGCATGTACGGCTGCTGCAGCTACTGGCTCACTTATCTTCATTGATGATACAACTGCTGATGGCAGTAGCACACTGAATTCTGAAGTGTATAGACACATCCTCTCTGCTTAAGTTAAACAAATGCCCCAAAACTCTACTACAGTAAGACAAACATACTGCTAAAGCAACAAACATACTGCTAAAGCAACAAAGGAGGTTTTCAAAGCTAGAAAATGGCCATTTCTTCTGTGGCTAAGTCAATCACCTGATCTAAACCCAATTGAGCATGTCTTTTATAAACTGAAGGGTGCAACCCCCCCAAAACAAGCATATGCTAAGGATGGCTGCAATACAGGCCTGGCAGAACATCACCAGAGAGGACACCCAGCAACTTGCGATGTCCATGAATTGAAGCTTCAAGCAGTCATTGCATGCAAAGGATATGCAACAAGATACTAAACATGACCACTATCATTTATGTGACATTGCCGTGTCCCAAACATTATGGTGACCAGAAATGGGGGGAGGGGGGGGGGGGCTGCTATGTATAAACACTGCTGTGATTTTTACATGGTGAAACCAAAGTGTATAAGAATGGTCTTTATTAAAATCTGACAATGTGCACTTTAGCCACATGTAATTTTTTTTCTATTACAAATCTCAAATTGTGGAGTACAGAGGAAAATAAATAAATGATGGGTCTTTGTCCCAAACATTATGGAGAGCACTGTGTTTAAAAAAAGTTCCCAAATTCAAGGAACTTCCAGATGTGACAATTCGCCGTGGATAGCCAGATTTTCTGGTTACTTTGATTGATTGTAATAACGAAACTGGTTATCTTTCAGATTACTCAAGATGATATTCGGAAAACCTATGGCGGCTCTCCAGTGACCAGAGGGTATTACTCCAGCGCCTTTGCTAGGTGACTATATGGCAAACACTAAACATTATTCACTGAGGACCTTTGGGACTGTGGGATGTAAATATTAACATTGGCAGATTCTGTTGTGGTAAATTATTGCCCTGGTTTCTGTTTTCAAGAACCGTAAGATCGACAGGAATTTATGAACACCATTTAACCATGATTGTTTATATCCTTCCCGATCAACACTTAGACTCGGCATTTTCAGTTCCTCCCTGTCTTTCACTTTGTCCATGTCAGTAACCTTTTCCAAACCTACAATATGAATCTGAAACTCTTTAAGTTCCAGCCCTCGACCATTCCTGAATATTATCTGGCCATCATCGGCAGCCATGCCATTAACCACCTTAGCTTTAGCGTCTGGATTTTCACTCCCTCAGTCTCGTTGCCGACTTTCCCGTTTATTAAAACTGTTTTCGCCATGTGCCCCGTGTTTTTACACACTCAGTACCAAACTTTGAAATGTGTGGGGCTGCAGAAGTTGATTTGGACCCAGTCCTGATTTCCAGGATTTGACCCAAGACATCAACCATCCCTCTGCCTCCACAGATGCTGCTTCACCTGCTGAGTTTCAACAGCAGTTTCAAAAAAAAAAAAAATGTTTTACCTCATTGTCAAATCGTGTTTGGTACATCTTTGGGCTGTGTTGATTGTGCCACCTGCACACACTGCTGTTGTAATAGAAACATCAAAGTGAACATTTCGAGGTTTCATTTTAAAATCAAGTTAATTATTAGTAAACTCAATATTTTAGTCTTTAGACTTTTGTTTAGACATGCAGCGATTGTACATTTTGTTGGAATTAATGTTTTTACTCTTGTGCCATCTTCTACTGAGCTGTATTCATTGCATGTGAACAGAGATGCATTTTCTTAAGCAGTGATTTTCTGTTCCTTGCTACCTTCTCTGTAATGCACACCTCAGAATTAAAAAAAGAAACGTGAATGTTGAGAATATATGCAAGCAGGCACACGAGGGGGAGTTCTACACTGCCTTTAAATTCAGATGTTGTGCCTCTGTGTCCCCACCTCAATTGGACATTTTTTCCTCATTAACAAGGGAAGACCTTTTAATCCTTTGAAACTCTTGTACCATTCAGTAGCTGATTTTTGAACCGAACTCGATGTAGCTGGCTCTTTCTTGTTGCTTTTAATAGCATTCATTTTTGTTAACCAAGCTCAGGCTTAAAATTAACAATTGATGCAGCACCGGTTACTATTTGGGGTAAAGCATCTCATGTTTCTACCGCTCTTCGCTTTGAGTTCCAAATTTGATATCTGGAAGGCCTGGCTCCATTTTTTTTATTTTTTAGATGTCCTTTTATTCTTTGTATTACCACTCAACAGGAATATATTTAATCTTTGTCATATTTCCTTTTTAGAGAATTTGCAGACAGTCTCAACTGAATTTTCTAAATCTAGAAAATGTATTTCCACTTGAATTTCTATCTGTTACCAAATTATTACTGATATAACCTGGTCAAAATCTCCACCTCCTTTTGGGTCACTAAAGTCTTGTCACACGGTGAAAATATGAGCAGCTGTAGTAATATTGATGCTGCAATATGGTAACCCATTTGTGGAATATCAAATGGTTAAGTACATTTGCCGCTTTCTAGCTGTGTGTGCGGTGCCATGGTATTCTTCACTCTTGTAGTGTGTCTAAAATGTTTATTTTCCTGTTTTTATTTTAGATTTCTGAGTGCATTTGTAAGGAATTCAAAATGTGCCAGAAAACCAATGTGCATCTTGTGTGTGTGCGCAGACATTTAGGAAGGGATAAAGCTGGAACGATATCTGCTAGTGAATGTGGGAAATTCTGAGCTAGGAATAAATTGTGTTAACAGCTGACTTTCTCTCTCACCAGCTCAACCAACGCGTACATGTTAATTTACAGACAAAAGGAGTTGACGAAGAATGCAAGTGAGTTTATTTTATGCAGGTGAAAAGTTAATGCAGCACAGAGTCACTTTTGGTGTTTACAGCAAGGATGTTCTTGAGTATTTTTCCATTGTTTGTTGGAAGGTTTAATCTCTGCACACGGATGGTTCCCCATGATTGTACTGACCTTGATGAGAGAAGCACAATTCCCAGCCCCATTCGATCAGTCACCTGTCAATTTCGGAGAATGGAAATGTAAATTATTGGATAGCATGAACTACAGCAGAACAGAAACAGGCCCTTCCGACCAAGTTGACATTCTGGGCTCGTCCATTTGCTTGCATTTGGCTCAGAGCCCTCTAAACTTTTCCTGTCCCCTCTAGTTTTCGAATTCTGTACCCTGGGGGTTTTTGGGGGGGGGGGGGGGAGAGACTGTTCACTTTATCCATGTACTTTATGATCTGGTACACATCAGTAAGGTCAGTCCATAGTCGACTATGCTCCAAAGAAGAACACTCCCAGCCTATCCAACCTTTCCCTACAAATTCAAGTCTGCAAACCCCATGTAACATCCTGGTGAATCTCTTCTGAACCTCTTCCAATTTAATGACTTTATTCCTGGCAGGGCAACCAGAATATGCGCTCAAAGTATGTTCTCACCGACAACTTGTACAGCTGCATCATGATGTTCCAACTTTGTACTTAATGTTCTTCCCAAAAAGGCAAGCGTGGCTGAACTGGCCAGATAGCTGAATGAATGATGCTGTGAGGGATGCTTTTTCAAACGCAGTAGTAAACTGAGGCCTGCCTTTATGGTGGGCACAAATGATCCCATACAATTATTTTGAGTCATGCAGGGGAATTAGTTTGGTGTTGGAACATAGAACAGCACAGCACAGAAATGGGCCCACAATGTCTGTGTCAAACATGGTACCAAGACCAACTCCCATCTGCCCGAACATACTCCTCCATTCCTTGGGTATCCACATGCCTATCCAAAAGTCTCTTAAATGCCACTGTCGTGTTTGCTTCCACTGCCACTCCTGGCAGCGTGTTCCTGGCACTCACTACCCTCTGTTTAAAAATTAAAAAAACCTGCCCAGCACATTTCCTTTTAAATCTACCCCTCTGGACTTAAACCAGCACCCTCTAATATTTGATATTTCCACCCTGCGGGGGAAAAAGGTTTTGACTATCTATTGTATCCAGCCTCACATAATTTAAAAAAAAAAAATGTTTATCACGTCTTCCCTCAAGCTCTGGTGTTCCAGAGAAAATAAATGAAGTGTGTCCCACCTCTCCTTGCAGCTGATACCCGCCAATCCAGGCATCATTCTGGTAAACCTCCTCTGCAACCTTTCCAAAGCATCCACATCCTTACAATAATGAGTCAATCAGAACTGCACGCAGTACTCCAAATGCAGCCTAACCAAAGTCCTATAGAGCTGCATCTATGACTGCCTGACTCTTTACTCAATGCCCCGACTCATGAAGGCAGACATACCATTAGCTGTCTTTACCACTCTGCCTACTTATATTACCACTTTCTGGGAGTTATGGATTGGACCCCAAGATCCCTCTGTACATCAATGATGTTCAGGGGCTTACCATTAATTGTATATTTTCCCCTTGCATTTGACCTCCCATAATTCAGGCTAATATTTGTCATTGACCAAGTGCAAACGTGTTATCTAATCACTAACAGAGCTTGCTGTTTGCAGATAATCACTAACAGAACTTCCTGCTTTACAAACAGTCATTGCATTTTCAGAAGGTGCATTTCAGAGGTTGGATAGGCTGGGATATTTTCCTATGCACCATTAGAGGGTGAGAGGTTACCTTATTGAAGTGTGCAGAATTATGAGGTGCATGAATAAAGTGAAAGCTCAGTCTTTTACTCCGGGTAGACCATTCTTAAAACTAAAGGGCATAAGCTTAAAATGAAACTAGAGAGAAGCGTAAGAGACACTAAATAATATAGATATTTTTAAGTATAAGGGCTGCTACAAGGTAGTTTGGAAATTTGGGGATACTTTGAAAATTTGGGGATACATCAAGGGATTGAGTTTCCCATCCAGGGATACATCCCAAGGCCCACTTCTTGCTGTTCTACATTCCCTTGGTTTCTGCAAATAATCCTTTAAAAACTTAATTTTTGTTGCAAGATGACTCGTACATCTTGAATGTTTAGCCATTGTTGTGTTTGGGATGTAGAGATTAATTTTTCTCTCTGGTAGAGTTCTTGGAGGTGCATGATTTTCCAAAGCATATTCAACACCTGGTCCAAAAGGAGAAGGAATCAGAGGAGCAAGAAAAAAGGCAGAAGGAAATTGAACGCAATACATGCAAGGTATTATCCTAAGGCACATTAAACTTAACATCTTGTCTGTTTCAACTTTAAAGAAATCCTTGTTTTGCTAATCTTTCAATTAAGGCAGATGACCTCAGGACATTGATATTGGTACATGGGACTGAGATATTATAGCTAATACAGAAACATGGTGGAGGGCTGAGTCCAACTGGCAGTTCAGTTGTATAGGTGCTACAAGCATGTTAGGGCTGAAGGTAAGAGTGCAGGGAGTGTTGTGTTATTGATTGGAGAGAACATCACAGCAGTACATAATATATTGCTTGTGGAAAGTACTGATGCAAGTGTGGTTTTAAAAATATCAAACTACACAAAAAACTTCAGTAAATAACCAAAAGTCCGATCATAAATAGATTTTAAGCAGTATCTTAAATATGATGGAGATGCAAGAAGGGAGCGCTGTACAGAGCAGGCAGCAGAAGATATGGATGCAGATGGGGGAATGAAAGGACGTGAGGGGCAACCTTTTCACACAGATGGTAGTGTGTACATGGAAGGAATTGCCGGAGGAAATGGTGGAGACAAGTACAATTAAAATACGCTTGAATGGGCACATGTGTGGGTTTGGAGCGATGATGGATCAAGCAAAACAAGTGAGACTAGTTTGGTTAGGTCACTTGGACCTCATGGATGAGTAAGGGCTAAAGGACCTGCTTCAGCGCTGTACACCTCCATGACTGTTGATGTAAAAGCAATTTGAAATGGGAGATATCAAGAAGGTTATAGAGGGTGGAAGATTGCAACCTTCACGTGGTCGGCCCTGTTTTGACTAATGCAATCAACTCAACGTGCACAAGCTGAAGATCAAATAGAACAAGTTGTCCAACAACTTTAGGCTGTGCACGCCACACGAAAGAAGAAGAAGAAGAAGGTTATAGGATGGAGGAAGTTTAAGCTTTGGCAACATCAATCACAGCAAACATTACTGAACCCCCTGTTCTATGTGCACCGTATTCCAGTTTAAATACTTCTACGTTGACTCTAGAGTCAAAGAACTGTACTGCACAGAAACGGGCCCTTTGCCCCACCATGCCCCTGCCAACTATGTTGGCATTCTGGGCTCGTCCCATTTCCCTGCATTTCGCCCATAGCCTTCCCTATCATTATTTGTGTAAATATCTTTAAAAAGGTCATAATTGTATTTGTTTCTATAGCTTGTTTTGGCAGCTCATTCCAGGTATAGACGACCTTCTGAGTGCAAACATTGCCTCTGATGTCCCTCTTAAATCTTGCCCCTCTCACCTCCAACCTAGGCCCTCAAGTTTGACAATCCTCTGCCATGGGGAAAAGACTGAGCATTGATTTTATCCATGCACCTTGTGATCTTATACACCTCAATAGGGTCATCCCTTGGCCTCCTACGCGCCAAAGAAAACCTCCCAACCTGTCTAACCTCACCTAACCTATAACCTAAGCCAATCCCTTGCAGTCAATAACTATAACCAGCCTCTTTATAATGCCTCCGCCTTCATCCCTGTTCTTAAATGTGTAACTGTATTTTTCTAAATATTTGATTACGAGTTGCAGGTGTTGCTGACAAAACCGTTTTTTTGCCCATCCGCCTTGGCTTTGCTTTTGTACACCTGAGTAGCTATTTAAACAAGCTGATGAATAATTGAAAGTGAAACCGTGCTGGTGTGAATCTAGAGCTCAGGTGGCTACACTATCCTGTTGGTGCTGAACAGTGTTTCAGTAATTAAGACCTTCATGTTTGGTATTGGTGTTGTTTTACTACTGTCACATGTACCGAGAAGCGCAAAGAAAATCATCTTACTGTTATCCAGTTAAATCATCACATGAGTTCAATCAAGCCCTGAACAATAGACAGTAGGTGCAGGAGTAGGCCATTCGGCCCTTCGAGCCAGCACCGCCATTCAATGTGATCATGGCTGATCATCCCCAATCAGTACCCCGTTCCTGCCTTCTCCCCATATCTCCTGCCTTCTCCCCATATCCCCTGACTCCGCTATCTTTAAGAGCCCTATCTAGACTCTCTTGAAAGTATCCAGAGAACCGGCCTCCACCGCCCTCTGAGGCAGAGAATTCCACAAACTCACAACTCTCTGTGAGAAAAAGTGTTTCCCCGTCTCAGTTCTAAATGGCTTACCCCTTATTCTTAAACTGTGGCCCCTGGTTCTGGACTCCCCCAACATCGGTAACATGTTTCCTGCCTCTAGCGTGTCCAAACCCTTAACAATCAATAAGATATCCTCTCATCCTTCTAAACTCCAGAGTGTACAAGCCCAGCCGCTTAATTCTCTCAGCATATGACAGTCCCGCCATCCCGGGAATTAACCTTGTAAACCTATGCTGCACTCCCTCAATAGCAAGAATGTCCTTCCTCAAATCACTTCCTCACAAGTGCAACATATTGTGCCAAAAGAAAAATGCCAGTGTGCAAAATAGAGCGAGTGATACGGCATTGTAGCGTCACAGTTAGAGAGAAAAAGTTCAACATTTGCAATTGGGTAGGAGATAGATTAGCAGATCAGGACTGCACCCGTGCTTATGGATGTTATCTGTCATTAGTGTTGAGTTGTACATAATGAAATATAAGGTTGTTACAGAGATGATTAGTAACTGAATTTTCACCCTGAGTGACAAAATATTTGGGCTGTTGACTAAACGCTAGGACAAAGGGCGAGATGTTAAGTGCCGTTGAGGAGCGCGAGGTAGGGAAGGAATTTGAGCTTGCGTCTATTGCTAAAACGTAGCCATCAGTGGCCTGGATTCGTTTAAGATAATCAGGAGGCCAGAACTGGAAGAATGCATGGTTTTGCAGGACAAGGGGATTGGAGGAGTTGGAAATGGAATTTCAGAGCTCCCAAGTGGTACGGATTTTTCGTATTTTGTACGGAAATGTGATTAGAATACTGATGTACCATTTTTTGTTGTTGAATACGGATTTTAAAGTTCAGTCTGAAGAAGGGTCTCGACCAGAAACGTCACCCATTCCTTCTCTCCAGTCGCTGCCTGTCCCGCTCCAGGTTTAAACAGAGCGCTGTCAGTTTAACGCATGGAAATTTAAACGAAGCGCTGTGAAGTTTTAAATATAGCGCTACCGGCTGGAGCGCTATGGGCTTTAAACATAGCGCTTTGGGCTTTACACATAGCGCTGTGGCCTCTGCGCTATGGGTCACAGACTGTTCAGGAAAATTCTCGTATAACAATGAGTCTTTGGAATTCGCAGTGGAAGTTGAGCCTTTGATTATTTTTAAGGCAGTGGTAGAATTCTGGATAAGCCGAGTGGTGAAAAGTTACCAGTGGGATTACAGTTACATTGGGATTGGCCTTGATTTTATAGAACAGTGGGTGGGCTCAAGGGGGAGAGAGGGAGGGGTGGGGAGAGGGAGAGGATGGAGAGGGGAAGGGGAGAGAGGGAGGGGTGAAGAAAGGGATGGAGGGAGCGAGGGAGGCTTCCAAGATGGCTTCTACATCATCATCTGGTGTTAAAAGCAGGAAGCAGCCGTTCAAACAGCAGTCATACAAAGAGATGGCAATTAATGCACTGTCAAGTAAGGTGTGTAGAAGACACGTCAATTGGTAGCAAAGTTATGCTCTCACATGGGTATGACTGCACATAAAAAACATTTTTTTTCAGCAAAATGGCACCGCGTAAAAATACTGATTTAGCAAAATACTGATTTTCAGGTACTAGAATACTGAAATGCTCTGACAAAACTTGGCAGCTCTGGAATGAGGATGTAGGGAGTTATCATATAATACAGGGGAGTTTCAAATTTGAAGTGTTGGGAGCCTGTGATGAGTTTACATAAATGGAAACCGGTGAAGAATGTTCCCCTGCAGTACTTGAGTAGGGTTTTTGAGAAGGTCGGGACCTATCTGAAGAAGGGTCCTGACCTGTAAGGTCATCTGTCCATTCCCTCCTTAGATACTGTTTGACCTACGTTACTCCAGCACTTAGTGGGTTTTTTTAATAGCAGCCTCATCTCACATTAACCAGCATTTTCTGTTGGCCAATGCTGACCTAAGATCCTCAAAAACACAGAACATTGGTCAATCCTCTCATGGTTTGTGTAATTTTTCTGTCACAGATCAAGATTTTCTGCATTCACCCCATGAGACAGACAATGATGGAGAACAAACTGGAGGTCCACAAGGACAAAACGTTACGGGAGGCTGTGGAGATAGGGTACAAGGTATGAAGATAAGGAAAGAGCTTAAACTAACCAGTCTTTTGCCACAGCTTTTCTTTTAAAAGCAGAATAACTAAGCTTGCAGAAACTTTCTCTATTTCTTACCTCAAACACTGCCGGGCTGTTCAGGTATCAGGAGTAACCGGGGTATTGCCTCCAGCACCTTCCAGATCGGCTGCAGGAGGCACCCCAAAGGTGAGGAGAGGGACGTCAGTTTGCCGGTCAAGGGCGACGGAGGAGATCCTGCAACAGCCCGGGCTTACCTGGACCAGACTTTGGACTTGCAAATGGCGCTAAAATATGGTGACTCGTGCATGTGTGATGTATGCAAAAATAATTTAATTGCATGTGACAATAAAGCACCATTGAACCATGAATTACATATGTGCCTGGAGCAGAACAATGACATTCTTACTTGTGGTGCCTTTACAGCTACATTTTATGCAGCAACACAACAAATAATTTATTGTATCATTGTTTATTGTATATTTAACATTAATATTCAGTAACCTGACCATAATGATGTCGAAGTAGTGCTACCTAAACAAAGTCCATAGTAGTTTAGAGCACAGATAGGCATGTGCAGTGTGGTTCAAGAGTTTAATGGTTGATGGGAAGAAGCTGTTCTTGAACCTGGGGGTAATGGTTTTCAAGCTCCTGTACCTTCTTCCTGATGAGTTGAGACTGTGGCCAGTATGGTCTTTGATGTTAACTGCCGCCTTGAGGCAAAACTTCCTCTAAATCCCTTTGATAGTGGGGAGGTCAATATGTGATGGTCAGGGTATTGTCCACCACTCTGCAGCCTCCTTCATTCTTGGGTGAATTACAAAACCAGACAGTGTGCTTTCCACTGTACACCCTTAGAGGTTTAATAAAGTGGTGATGTGCATGAAGAAGGTTACACCATAGTTAATAGTGCATCAACAGTGAATAATGACTGTTCCTCTGCTTTTTTTGAAGCTGATGGAACTAGAAGGTGTGCTTCCGCTCGACTGCTGCCGGCTGGTCAAGTACGATGAGTTTCACGATTACCTGGAGCGTTCGTACGAGGGAGAAGAGGAGACCCCGGTGGGGATGCTGCTGGGTGGAGTCAAGTCATCGTACATGTTTGACTTGCTGCTGGAGACGAGGCGACCGGAGCAGAACTTTCAACCGTACAAGTCGGGAGGTACGTTTCTTGTGTTGGCTTCATGAAAGTGAAAACAATGTTATAATTTCAAAATACTTGTGGAAAAATAATTTGTATGAAAATTCAAATTTTATTTTAGCATGACTTGCTGATAAATTGCTTCAGAAATGTAGCTTCTGCAGTAGGTAAGCACTCGAGCCCTGGCCTGAGGAAACGGCCTATCCAAAAACACCTTGTGAAGTTTTCTCACCAACCTTGGAGGTGATTCAACAATAACTTTCAAAGTCCTTTTCAACCAGTGGATCCAGATCGTCACCTGCAATATTTTTCTTATGCTGCCTCCTTTTCGCCAGGCATCTTAATCCATTCTACATAGAACAGTATAGTACAGCACAGGAACGGGCCCACGATATATTTGTGCCGAATATAATGCCTAGCTGAACTACTCTCATCTGCCTGAAAGTGATTCATATCCCTCCATTCCCTGACAATCCAGATGCCTAACTAAAAGCATCTTAAACACCACTATCATATCTGCCTCCTAGACCACCTCTGGCAATGTGTTCCAGGTCCCTACCACCCTTCGTTTAAAAATAAACTTGCCCCGCACATATCGATTATATTTTTCTCCTCTCACCATGTAGCTATGCCCTCTAGTGTTGGACTCTTCCACCCTGGGGAGAAAAAAAAACTGACTGTCCTATCTAGCTCTCTCATAATTTTAAAAACTTCCATCAAGTCTCCCCTCAACCTCCGATGTTACAGAGAAAACAATCCTAGTCTATCCAACCACTCCCTGTAGCTGAAACCCTCTACTCCAGGCAGCATTCTGATAAACCACCTCTGGCCATCTCCAAATCGTCCACATCTTTCCTATAATGGAGCGTGATTAGAACTGCGCACTATACTCCAAATACAGCCAAACCAAAGTTCTATATAGCTGCATCAAGACTTCTTGATTCTCAGATTCAATATCCCTAGCAATGAATATTGCCACCCTATCTACTTGTGCTGCTACCTATAATGAGCTATGAACTCTAAGATTGCTCTGCATATCAATGCTGTTAAGTTTCTCCTCAAACCATGCACGTGTATATTGCTAGTCTTTCATCACTGTCTAAATTCCAGAAGTTCATCCCCAACAGCACTGTGTGAGTGCCTTTACCAAAAGAACTGCAGAGAACTGTTCCTACCTCTGTCTCAAAGGCAAAATGGGATGTTTGATTACGTTGGATTCACCAAGATCTCAAACTGTTTTTCTTGAACAATGTTTTTTTTTAAATTAAGTTTGGAACAACAGGCTATATAGATTGCATTCAGTGGGTCTGAAATCTTATCCAGATCTTGGATAAGCATTACCGGGGCAACGTCTGGTTCTCCAAAAGATGACGTAAAACCAGAAATGGAAAAGAAAGCTGCTTGATTTATCACCAGTTGCGTTTAGAGGGTTAAGGGCCAAATACAGAACGTAGTTCACGTGCCACTTAGTTCACGTGCAATCAATCTTTGCTTGGACATTGACGTAGCTGAGACGTTATTCTGCAGACGATTGAGCCCGTATCAGGCAAATGTGCTGAGATTGGAATCTTTTGTTGATTACCATGAGAAAATCAGAGTGTGACCTTGCTTGGAAAATACTGGTCAGAGTGGTCTGGCATGTTTCCAGGTCATCTGGTTCCAAGGTAATTCCATCCACTTCATGAAAATCATTGTGTACATTCCTTGCACATCCAGATTCCCAACACCTCACCGTATCGCCATGGTCTGTCAGAAATAAGTTGCCAATCAAAATTACAAGGGAAGCTTTACCTGGTTCTTAGTGGGGCCCAGGTTGAAGTAGAGATTCTTATTGATACCCAGAAACTGATGCTTCAGAGGGCATCGAGTCATAGAACTGTACAGCATGGAAAATGATGCTTCAACCCACTTAGCTCATACTGAACAAGTTAGCATATTCGGCTATTCCTATTTTCCTGCATTTGGCCCCTAACCCTCTAAACGCTTCCTATCCATATATCTGTCCTAATGTCTGTTAAAAGTCATAATTGTATCCGCTTTTATAGCTTTATTTGCAGCTTGTTCCAGATATGAACGATGCTCCGAGTGGAAGAGTTGTCCCTGAGATCTTTCCCCTCTCACCGTAAGCCTATACGCTCGAGTTTTAGAGTCCTCTAGCATGGGGAAAAAGAACTGAGCGTTCACTTTATCCATGGCCTCGTGATCTTGTGCCCCCCCACAATGTCGCCCCTCAGAATGCTGTGCTCCAAAGAAACCAATCCCAGCCTATCCCACGTCTCACAATAACTCAAGCCTGCAAGCCAGGTACATCCAGATGAAATCCATCCTGAAAGTTTTTTAAAAAATGCCTATGCTTTTTTTGAGGCTCGAGTTTCTGAATGTATTGTATGTTATAAGTACTGGTAACTGAAGGAAGCAGAGCAGAAATAATGCTCCATGTTATCTTGCACCATGTGTCACTTAGTGACTTTTTGTTAAGCAGTTTCAGAACACAGTGGCTTTGAGGTAAAGTGTCACTCAAACATTCTGGCAGTGAGTAATGTTTCACCCTTTCCTGTGGCTTCCTTGCTATGTTTATCTATTCTTCCTGTGACTGCAAGCACCGTAATCGCACTGCCGTTAGCAGCAGAGACTGCACGAGGAAGCCCTGGGTTTGGTTGTAGTAAAACTATTTTCCACGCTCTAGCTCTCAGCTCGGGATCTCACACTCATGTAAGAGTAAATGTTTTGGTGTGGAGTTGCTTAATTTTTTTGCAAGGGGAACAAATAGGATTTGGAATCCTATAGATCTCCATACGTACCTCATGCTGCTGTGTCCCTTTAGACAGGTGGAGACTGTGTAATCCCTGAGCAGCAGTGGTGGAAGTTTGAGATGTGTACCTGTCATTTCAAATGGACATGCATCAGTTGAATATCTCTGGGTGGTTCCAACAAATATTTCTCGCTTGACTTTGAAGTTAAAATTGCAGATTACAAGGTGGAAAGACCAGCATAATTCTTGCCTTGTGAATGCTGATGAAGTAATGTGTTTTAGAGGCATTGTATTCAGCAGTCTGCATAAGTTAAGGATATTTATCAAAAAATATTGAACTTTTGCCACTGAAGATGTCATTTTGTTTTGCTTGATTTTGTAGCTGAAACATAGCCATTAGAGGCCAAAGGCCAGTGGCAGATCAAACATGTCATTGTCATCTTTGCCCATCTCATGTTCATCCATTACTGTTTTGTTCAGAAGTGATGGTGAAGGTGCACGTGGTTGACCTGAAGACAGAAACCCTGGCTCCACCCGTCAATGTTCGGGCCTACCTCAACCAAACTGTGGCCGAGTTCAAACAGATCATTTCCCAGGTAGGAGTTGTGCCCCGTTTGGCTCTCCAGTTTGTTTTTCTATTTGTATTGGATCTGCAGAGTTCCACAACACATTGTTGTCACGCTAGACTGAATGTCAAGCTGCAAGCAATGTTTGCTCAAGGCACAAGACAGAGAATATGTTTCTATATGATCAGCAGTAGACAGATGTGTTTCAAATGTGACCCAGCACTCTGTGTTAACAATGAGTACATTGATCATACTCGTGTATAAATATGATTTCAATGGATAGCATGCAAATAAAGTTTTTCACTCTGTACAAGTGACAATAATAAACCAACACCAAATACCATTTAGTTGTCATCTGACCTATGTAGCTCTAACAGAAAAAGATAAGTATGGGATATTTATTGTCAGGTGGCAATAAAGGTAATAAGGATTTTTAAGGGAGAAGGGCAAGCAGTAAGTATAAAATAGTGAAACAAGGAACTGCGGATGCTAGAATCTGGAGCAAAACACACAATATTGTTATTCCAGCTTTTTTTTGCTCAAGTGTGAAATGATATTGATACAGATTTATTGTTGTCTCATGATACAATGAAAAGCTTTTGTTTGCGTGCTATCCAATTAAATCAGATAAGACTATACCTGACTACAAATCAAACCACGCACATGTACAACAGGGTAGAGCAAAGAGAAAAAAATGGCAGAGTGCAGATATGGTTTTCAGCATTGTAGTGATACAGTTGTGGAGCAAAATTCCAATGTCCGCAGAGAGGTAGGTTGGAAGATTGGGACAACACACTCTCCAAAGGGAAAAGTGGCAGGGCAATTAAAAAATAGGCATTTGATTGGTTGAGGAAGAGAGACAGCAAGCAACTAAAGGAAGGGAAGGTGCACAAATGTTGGAGATTTTTTTAATCTTCAAAAATTGAGGAGAGAGTTGGTGAGACGTTTTTGAGAGGAGAGAAAACATTTTTGAAATATCAACGGGAGAGTTGTGAAAGAGCAGGTATTCATTAAAAATACGCTTTTTTTTGAGAGAATGCAGGACATTTAAAAGGCAGGTATTTGGCTGAGGAAGCGATTGACAACTGATAAAAAGAAAGGGACTATTAGCGGAATAGCCTGTTGGGAGAAATTCTGTGTGGAGGTGTTGTTGTGTTGAGGGTAAGTGCAGCACTGAGGTGGACAAATCCCCAGGATCTGACGGGATTTATGAGGGGAGGGTCGACATGGATTTTAGTAAGGCATTTGTTAGTCCAACATGGTGGGCAGATGCAGAAGATTAAAATGCATGGGATTAACAGTGACCTGGTCGTATAGGTTCAGAACTGGCTGACTGATAAAAGACTGATGGATGAAGACGTTTGTGGTGGACAATATTCAGGCTGGAGGTCTGTGACAATTGTAGTTGCGCAGCAATCTGTGCTGGGACCTCTGCTGTCGGTGATATAGATGAATGACTTGGACGTGAATGGGTCAAGTCGGTTAATACGTTTGCTGACGACACCAACACTTCTGGGGAGTATAGCCTGCAGTTTTGTTCACCAGGATGGACGTGGAGGCTTTGGAAAAAGGTGCAGAGGAGGTTTACCAGAATGATGCCTGGATTAGAGAGTGTTAGCTACAGGGAGAGGTTGAACAGATGTTGATTGTCTTTTCTGGAATTCCGGAGGTTGCCCGGAGACCTAATGGAAATATGTAAAATTATGAGGGGTAGATAGGATAGACAGTCAGAACCTTTTTCCCAGGATGGAAAAATAAAAAAAACTAGAGACCATAACTTGTGGCATGGGGCAAAAAGTGTCTGGGGCAAATGTTAAGGATGATGTGCGAGGCAATTATTTTTACACGGAGGGTGGTGAGTGCATGGAATGTGCTGCCGGGATGATAATTGCAGTTGAGGGTCTTTTGGATGGGCATATGGATATGAAAGGATAGAGATCATGTTCTTCGTACCCCCACCCATATCTAGTTGACCATTTACACCCGAAAACCCCATGATTTCCCTTTCATGAATTCGTTTTGACTTTTCTTTAATCCGGTTGACATTTTCCAGGAGTCCTGTAATCGCAACCTTTACACTCTATATTAATGTTTGGATTGAAAGGTAATACAAATTACCTTGTTTCAATGATATTCAAATCTAGCTGGAAAAGAGCTCTAAAGAGGACGTTAAGAGTTTGCAATTGATTGTAAACAGGTGGAGAAGACAAATGGAGGACTTTGTGGGAAAATATGTGTTTATGGTTTGGTGCAAAGAATAGGAAAAAAATAAATGGTGAGAAACTAGTGTTTTGTGTACAGAATCTGCGTATGTACTGGTTCATGAGACATGGAAAATAAACATGCAGGTAAGCAATCAATTAGGATGGCAAATGTTTATTGTGAAGAGTTTGGAGTGATGTGAACAAAATAACATTGCACTCTGCTACAGTATTGTGACTAGCTTGGGTATCTAAAATGAAAGGGCATTTAAAAGACATTTGGACAGATATGAATAGGAAGGGATATGGGCCATTGTGACTAGCTCAATAGCAGAGGGTTGGCCAAAGGGCCCATTTCCAAGCTGAACAGCTCTGGTCTCTGACTCGAACGACATACTTCGATTCAGTGCAGTGTAGATTGACTCAATTAATTTCTGCCGTGAAAGTGTTTACTTCAGGAGAAACTTGAAAATTGAGGAGATCTGTTTCTTGTGCAATCTGTAATCATAAACACTGGAAATGGGCAATGTTGTTCAGAAAGACGGTAAAACTTCTGGAACGAAAACACAAAAAAAAACCTGCAGACATTGGAAATCTGAAATGGAAATCAAAAAAATACTGGAACTGCTCAGCAGGTCGGGCAGCATCCGACGAAAGAATCTTGTCAAAACTTCATCTTTAATCTGAAACGGCAGCTAAATTTCTATAACCTTGTCTGAAAATAGAGTATTTGATCACAGGTGTCCATGAATTAAATGTGTGTTGAGTTGTTCAACAGAGAAGAAAACCTAATTAATTGGCGACACCACACAAATGATTAACAGGATAAAATGGGTTGGCTAAGTCCCCACTTGAGAGAATAAAGGAACCTAAATTTTGGTTCAGGAGCACGGAAAATATCTAAGTGCTGCAAACTTGACAAACATCAGGGAAGATCAATATTGGGCCATTTATGCTGACCAATGATGACGGTTTTGTAATTCCAATTCCCCTTCGTGCTGTGCATGTGTGTGAGCTGATTTCATCTGTTTTCAGTTCTGACCAAGGTGGATATATCGCAATGTTGCTGTCTTTCCCTTACGCAGCTGCTGAGTGAGTGATTTGTAAATAAAGGGACCTGAAATTCAGACACAAAGCAATGAGCATCAGACAAGGTGCTGGAGTAACTCAGCGGTTCAGGCAGCGTCTGTGGAAGAAATGGACAGGGGACATTTCGGTTTGGAACCCTTCTTCAGACTGATTCATCAGCAGTAGTCGATCAGCTCATGTATTTTAGGCACAAGTTTGCCTTTATTCTCACCCCTTCCTCCACCCCCCCCCCCCCCCCCCCCCCCATTAATAGTTAGCACTACATAGAACTTATCAAGTTTCTGAATTAATCACAATGGAGGTAAAACTGAGCTGCAGATATGTTTGCGGCACTGGTGACAGGAGATTTACCAGGATGCTACCTGGGATTAAAAACACAAAAGTGCTAGGGGAACTGTGCAGGTCTGGCAGCATCTTTGAAGGGAAATGGATGGACAGTGAACAAAATGGAATTGAGGTAATGATCGGACCAGCGGGACAGATTCTGTTTCGTAAGGTCTTGTGCCCCGACCAAGCGTCAACTACACTGACCCATACATAACGCTTCTCTTCACACCCACAATCATAGACGGCCAGCTACAGCTAAATTTCTCCCGTCTTTGTCTTGCTCTCTATTCCCACCCACTCTTCAATCAAGTTACCCTCATGATCATGTGTAGGAAGAAAGGAGTGTTGACCCGAAATGTCGCCCATTCCCTCTCTCTCGAGATGCTGCCGGTCCCGCTGTGTTACTCCAGCAATTTTTGTCTACCCTGTGCCAGATCCTATCTCTCAGTGAAAAATGCAAAAGACTTGTTCTATTTCCAGATAATCTGTTTCCCAGGTTCCTGCCACACCTTGTTGCCTCCTAGTTATCAAATTTCATGGCAAACTTTCATGCGGTGGTTCCTTTCGATTTATTTATATGTATGTGAGAGTGTTATTTGACCACTCGGAGCAGTATTCACCAGTGCTAACTTCATGTTGGATCAGTGTTTGTCCACAGTGTGGAGCTCTCGGCTCTCACATCAATAATTGCATCATTCAGTGCTTTAGTGGTCATGTGCTCGGACACTTCAGCGTGTCCCACATGTTGCTGCAACTGATAATGATTATCGAGGCAAGCTAACTCATAAATCTTGTTGTAATGTTATTCTGAGAACATGTTGAAAATTTTGCAGAAGCAAAAATGTTTAGTCTCCTGATAGCACTTTCTGGCAGTAAACATTTCTGAGAACATTGGAGCTGAACTCACTGATTGTGACAGTGCGCAAGGGCGGCACAATGGCGCAGCGGTAGAGCTACTGCCTTACAGTGCCAGAGACCCTGGTTCAAACCTGACCTCGGGTGCTGTCTGTACAGAGTTTGCGTGGGGTTTCTCCGGGTGTTCTGGCTTCGACCCATATTCCAAAGACCTTGCAGGCTTGTAGGTTTATTGACTTCTGTAAATAGTATGTAGGATAGAACTAGTGTACGGGCGATCGGAGGTTGTTGAGGACTCGGGCCCAAGCGTCTGTTTCCATGCTATATCTCTAAACTAAACTAAATGTTGTCCATACCGACCATGTCCCTAAATCTTGTCCCTCTAAATTCTTCGTGTCCATTTACCTGTCCAAATGTCCTAAACGTCATAATTGTATCCATTTCAACAGCTTTCTCTAGCAGCTCATTCAAGACGCGTACTGCCCTCTAAATGAAAAAGGTGCTCATTAGGTCCCTCTTTAATCTCTCCTCTCTCATCTTAAGCCTATGCTCGCTAGATTGGAATCCTCTATCCTCTGAAAAAGACTGAACGTTCACTTTTCCGTGGGCTATAGCATTAATCCTATATGAATCCTGTTTGTATATTCTCACATTCTCATCACCCTCCAGAAACTACCACTGCCTTACACTAGAACACTTTACAGTGGTCATTTAACCTGTCAACCCACACACCTTTGGGATGTTAGAGGAAACCCATGTCTTCGACATCGCCTGCAGGTATCTGAGATGGGAGTGGCGGTCAGTACCCGTGATAGACCGGGCACTATCTACCAATCGCTGTGATCGTCTTTGTTCCTGGGTGTTCGAGTTGCAACACATGAACAAATGAGCTGAGGAAAGGGCTCAGTCAAATGTTGTCGGGAATGTGGAAATAAACAAAAAGAATGACCTCTTATGATAAAATAAGATGGTAAATGCAGTGGTTCAGTTTAGATAGAGAGAATGAATTGAGGAAAGGGGTTGTGGCCCTTTAGTAAAGATTTTTTTTCAAATAGCGTTTACATTGAATTGCTTTTTTTGCTTGTTTTTGAAAAGCTGTTCCCTAATGGACACCATTTGCCTCTTTTTTTTGAATTGCAGGCAACGGGACTCTCTGCTGAGCACATGCGCATCGTACTGGAGCGCTGTTGCAATGATCTGCGGCTGCTCCATGTGCCCAGCAAAACACTGAAGGCTGAAGGATTCTTCAGGAGTAACAAGGTGAGCGTACAAGATTAATTTTATAAAAGGATTACATTATATTTTTAGAGAAGACCCGAGGGAACTGAATGGCTGGTGATGTATGATTTAATAACAGTGAAGCAAGTTGTGTTAAAATCTTTTGGTGTTAAAAAGCTGTATGAGCTGATTAAATACAGATTATAAGATACCATTTTGTTGAAGATAAATTGTCCTTATGATTTAGGCCACCACCCATTGAGTCAGTGCTAGCTCTCAGAGCAATAACCCACTTAATTCTCAGTAACCTGTTCTCTCCCATGTGCTCATTAATTCCTGTTGATATTCTGCCTATGCTAAAGACAATTTAAAGTAACCAACCAACCCGGCTCTTTGGGACATGGGAGGAAACTAGGGCATCCAGGGGAAGGCCAGGCAGTCACAGGAAGAATGCGCAAACTCCCTCAAACAGCATTGGAGACTGTGGTTGAACCTGAGTCACTGGGGCTATTGGCCAGCAGTTCTATCTACTATACCTACATAGATACATAGACAAGAGGTGCAGGAGTAGGCTATTCGGCCCTTCGAAACAATTTAATATGATCGTGGTTGATCATCCACAATCAGTACCCCGTTCCTGCCTTCTCCCCATATCCCTTGATTCCGCTAGCCCAAAGAGCTCTATCTAACTCTCTTTTGAATGCGTCTAGTGAATCAGCCTAAACTGCCTTCTGAGGCAGAGAATTCCACCAATTCACAATTCTCTGTGGAAACAGTCTTTCCTCATATCAGTTGTGTAGCTAATTGTGAGATTAAGACAGAGATGCAAAGAACTGCAGATGCAGGAATCTTGCGCAAAATTTGAACTGCTGGAAGGTCTCAGTGGTCAGGCAGCAACTGTGGAGGGAATGGACAAGGTGATGTTTTGGTTTGGGGTCAGTCTGAAGAAGGGTCCCAGCATGAAAAGTCACCTGTCCATTCCTTCCACAGATGCTGCCTGACCCGCTGAGATCCTCTAATAATTGTGAGATTAATTGGGTATTATATATGGGGGACACTTGTATGTGTGTGCTTGAATGTGCGTGCTCCCGTGTGTAAGTGACGTGCATGTAAGAACATGTTCTCAGTAGAATGTACGGCATTATTCTTTAGTCAGTGTAATATGATATTTCAGTTTAAATAATTCATTTCCTTTGGGGAACCAATTGATTAAGCCTTTAGACTTCAAATAACCTGTGTATTTTGATGTATTTTGTAGATCAAGAAATCATTATTCCCAAGCATTCTGTAATGCAATGATCCAAATCGTGAATAATAGGCAACGACAGATTTGCAATCCTACTGAGATTTCATAATAGCAAGAAGCTTTTCAGACAATGTAATTATTTTGAATTAACAGATGTGACACATAATTTGTGCACAACAAACTGGCTTCAGCAACGTTTTAAATTGGCCCTAGTGTATAGGATAGTACAGGATGGACAGTGGGCCAAAGGGCCTGTTTCGTGCTGTACCTCAAAAGTCTAAAGTAATATTCATGCCATAAGTGTGCACCCCATCTGTTTCTACAGGATGCTCCACCTGCAAAATACATTGCAGATTATTTGACTCTGCTATTATCGGCTCGCAAACCTGTAATCTCTTATCACCAACACAGCACGTCATGGGAACATCACTTCTTGTAGATTCTACTCCAAGTTGCATACTGTTGTGACTTGGAAATATATCTCAATTCGTTCATTGTTGTTGAATCATTTTGGAGTGCCCTCCTCAACAGCATTGGGAGAGTACCATCATCCGAGCATCTGGGGTGATTCAAGAAAACAGGAGATAGCAAAGCATTGAAACTTTGAATTAACAAAATGCTGAAATTGCTCAGCAGACTGGGCAGCATCTGTGGAGAGAAGTCTGCTGTCAACAACTGCAAAATTAGCTGTGTTTCTCTCTCTACCGATAATGGTTTGTGATAAAATTATCACAAAAAAATAACATCGCTACCAGTATTCCATTAGTGAATTTGTGAAAAACCATAACTACAATTTCGTGAGAGTGCTCAATGCACCTTACAGAGCCAGAGACCCAGATTCAATCTTGACTACGGGTGCTGTCTGTAGTTTCTGGCCTAAATCATAAGGAGTTTGTGTGTTCTCCCCATGAACACGTGGGTTTTCTCCGGGTGCTCCGGATTCCGCACTCCCACACTCCAAAGACTTAGAGGTTTTAGATTAATTGGTTGTTAAATTTGTAAATTGTGCGTGTGTGTGTGTCTGCGTCTGGTTGGCATGAACTCAGTGGGCCGAAGGGCCAGTTTCTGTGCTGTATCTCTAAAGTAACTAAACTAAGCCAACCTGGGTCATCTTATGTTCCAGATATTTGTTGAAAGCTTGGACACGCAGGATAATCAGGCACCGTTCACTGAATCACAGCTCTGGCATCTACTGGACCAGCATGCCAACACCATTCGGCTCTACGTGTCGTTGCCAGAACAATCACCAGGGTCCCAAGGGCTGCATCAAAAAGCTGCCGGAGACCCAGTCAATCAAGAAGGCAGCTGTGAGCCTGCGGGAGCATCTTCTGCCTGCAGGAAGCCCGTGGAAGCCATTTTGGAGGAGAGCACAGAGAGACTGAAGAACCTTTCACTGTTGCAGCACCAGCAACAGTTGTCCTGCACTTTGGGAGGGAATGGTGATGGGATGAAAAGTGCGGAAGGCAGTGACTTTGAGACCATCGAGTCCCCGTCGCAAGAGACCGAATTGTCGGCCTCTGTGGACAACAGGGAATTGGAAAACCGGATTCCCTCCTCCGATGCCGAGGCCCCGCTGCAGTCTGAGGAGAGGTCCGACTCGGACATAAACAACGACAGGAGCACCAGCTCCGTGGATAGCGATATCCTCAGCTCCAGCCACAGCAGCGACACTTTGTGCAACGCCGACACGGCCCCCATTTCCCTGAGCAACGGCCTGGACTCTCACAGCATCACGTATAGCCGCCGCTCGAAGGCTAGCGAAGGGAAGAAGGAGACCTGGGACACGGCGGAGGAGGACTCGGGAACAGACAGCGAGTACGACGAGAATGGGAAGTGCCGAGGATTAGCGCGGTACATTTACTTCAGAGCAGAGCACTGCACATCTGAAGATGGATCAGGTGATGGACAGAAAAGTATGTTGCATCCTGTGTGTTAAGTGCTTATAAAACAAAAAGGAACTTTTCTGTTGTCTGCTGGTAGAATTACGTGTCCTCTAACGCCACCAACCTGCTAAATAATCAATAGTTTAAATCCAAAATGCAATGAAACTCCTCCCTTCCCATGTAGCATTGTGCTATTACTTGTTCCAGAAAGAAAACTTGTATTTGCATTTTTATCATTATTACCTCTCATTCCATTCACTTCTTGGGACATCGGTGTTGCTGAGCTAGTATTTATCGCCTGTCCAAATTGTGCTTGGCAGTGAGCCTCCTGAAACCTAAGAGTACTTTTTGAAGAAAGTCTGACAATAGTATTGAGAATAGTCATAGAGCTGTACAGCATGGAAACAGGCCCTTCAGCCCACCTTGTCGATGTTGACCATTCTGGGTTAATCACACTTGCCCTCATTTGGCTCATAACCCTCTAAACCCTTCCTACATAGAAACATAGAAAATAGGTGCAGGAGTAGGCCATTAGGCCCTTCGAGCCTGCACCGCCATTCAATATGATCATGGCTGATCATTCAACTCAGTATCCTGTACCTGCCTTCTCTCCATACCCCCTGATCCCTTTAGCCACAAGGGCCACATCTAACTCTTAAATATAGCCAATGAACTGGCCTCAACTACCTTCTGTGGCAGAGAATCACCACTCTCTGTGAAAAATGTTTTCCTCATCTCGGTCCTAAAGGAATTCCCCCTTATCCTTAAACTGTGACCCCTTGTTCTGCACCTCCCCAACATCGGGAACAATCTTCCTGCATCTAGCCTGTCCAACCCCTTAAGAATGTTGTAAGTTTCTATAAGATCCCCCCTCAATCTTCTAAATTCTAACGAGTACAAGCCGAGTCTATCCAGTCTTACCTCATATGAAAGTCCTGACAACCCAGGAATCAGTCTGGTGAACCTTTTCTGCACCCCATTGAATGCCTACTTTCAATGACTGGTGTACCATGACACCAAGGTCTCATTGCATCTCCCCTTTTCCTAATCAGCCACCATTCAGTTAATACCCTCCTGTTTTTGCCACCAAAGTGGATAACCTCACATTTATCCACTGCATCTGCCATGCTGCATTATACTGCATCTGCCATGCATTTGCCCACTCACCCAGCCTATCCAAGTCACCTTGCAGCCTCCTAGCATCCTCCTCACACCTAAAACTGTCCCCCAGCTTTGAGTCATCCGCAAACTTGGAGATGTTGCATTCAATTCCCTCGTCCAAATCATTAATATATATTATAAATAGCCGGGGTCCTAGCACTGAGCCTTGCGGTACCCCACTAGTCACTGCCTGCCATTCTGAAAAGGACCCGTTTACTCCTACTCTTTGCTTCCTGTCTTCCAGCCAGTTCTCTATCCACATCAATACTGAACCCCCAATACCGTGTGCTTTAAGTTTGTATACTAATCTCTTCTGTGGGACCTTGTCGAAAGCCTTCTGAAAGTCCAGATATAACACATCCACTGGTTCTACCTTATCCACTCTACTAGTTACTACTCATATACCTGTTCAAAATTACTTTTAATTTTATAATTGTCTCCGCTTGTACAGCTTCCTCTTGCACCTTATTCCAGATACGGACTACCCTTCAAATAAAAATGCAGAGCCTGGGGTACCTCTTAAATCTCTCCCTCACCTTGAGTCTGTCCTCCTGTTTTAGAATCCTCTAGTGAGTGCTACCTTTATCCATGTTCCTCGTGATCTTGTGCACTTCAATAAGGTCAACATTCGGCCTCCTCCCTCCAAATGTCCCATCCTCTCCCCACAACTCAAGCCCACAAGCCGAGGTAACATCCTGGTGAATCCCTTCTGCACGCATCTCAATTTAATTACATCATTCCTATAGCTGGGCAATCAGAACTGCACACGGTGCTCAAAATGTGGTCTTTGCCAACTTTTAGGATTGAGACCCAGCAATGACAAAAAGACTGGCATTGTTGTAGGTAGCAAAGGAGGGAACGTACAGGTGGTGGTGCCTGCACGTCCCTGGTGCCCTTCAAAATAAGGAAATGGTCCGAGGCACTTTATGATCCCAGACACTTCACAGCAGTGATAGTTAGCAAGCAAAATTTGACCCTGCACCACATAAGGAGATATTAGAGCAGTCAAACTTGATGAAAGTTGAAATATTTAAGCTTCTTAAAAGAGGTGAAAGGCGGAGAACAGTTTGAAGAGGTTTATTGCAGATGTGCTAACATTGAATTAACGACGTGGAGGGAACTGGGGTTATTGCAGGAAAGTGACACCAGGCTGGAAGATTGGCCGTGATGGCTTTGATTAGTACGGGTGTCAGGGGTTATGGGGAGAAGGCAGGAGAAAGGAGTTGGGAGGGAGTGATAGATCCGCCATGATTGAATGGTGAAGCAGACAATGGGCCGAATGGCCCAATTCTGCTCCTATCTTATGATAGTAACGGTGGGTCAGACTCAAGGGGGCAAATAGGCTGTCTTTCCTCCCTATCTTGCAACAGTACAGCATAGGAACTGGCCCTACAGCTCACTGTGTGTCAAAATCATGATGCAGATCTATTTAATCCATCTGCCTGCACGTGGTCCGTATCTCTCCATTGCTTGTCTGATTATAAACCCGTCTAAACGTCCCATAAACATTGCTATCATAACTGCTTCTACCACATCACCCTTTAGCAAATTGTTTGCAGCTGCTCCTTCATCTGCTGCTCCCTGCTCACTCCATCCTCCTCCACTGCTATGCCTCTTTATCCCCCACCCCCCCACCCTCCCTCCCCCGCCCCACAGCATTATTTACTCCCATGATTACATAGTTCAGACAAGGAAATTGGAAACCCACTAATATTGGAGCTAAGATTATGTTTAAAGCCTGTTCTTTCTGATGTCAGTATAAGCAATCATTCTGCTCTTCGTAATGCGGATGTTAAAAAAAAGAATGAAAAATGGTAATTTCCTGTAGCTTTTTGATGTTGCCACGGATACTTAAAGCAGTTGCTAACCTATGGAGAATGTTCTCCTGACAGAACAAATGAACCTCGTATGTACATCGTAGCAACGGACAACCGATCACCCGCATTACACATCTTGGCAATAGAATAATAAAATTGTACATTTGGTAATCCTGCTTACGTAAAATTTGCCATGAGTAATGCCACAGGAATTGCGCTGGTTTATTTAAAAATGCCAGAATTACTGAGTAAGTGGATTAAGAAGGATGCTGTATTCAATTTTGCCGTTACTGTGCCGTTTAAATGGTTCTACTGTTTTAAAAATTGAAGTCCAAAGACTTTTTCCTAAAGATGGTTTGCTCACTCAGTCGAGATGTGATAACTGCAAACAATCTTCACGCCACTGTCTTCCCTCCGCACCTTCAAGTTAGAGCTGCAATTGGTTTTGGTTTATTATTGTCACATGTACTGAGATACAGTGGCAAAACGTTGTTTGCGTGCTATCCAGGCAAATCATACCATTACATGAGTGCGATCATCTCATACTTGATTGCAATGGGTAGTGCCAAAAGAGAAAATAAACAGGACGCAGAACCTGGTGTTGCAGCTATAAAGTCCAGATATTAATTGGGCATAAATTCTTCCCATATGAGGTGTCCATTCAAGAGTCTGATAACAACAGAGAAGCAGTTCTTTAGTCTGGTGGGACGAGGTTCAAGGTTTTTCTTTTTTCTGCCTGATGGGAGAGGGGAGTAAAACCAAGGTGGCTGGTCCTTGATTACGTTGGTGTTTTCATCAGTCAGCGTGAAGTGTAGATGGAGAGAGGCTGATTTGCACGATGGACTGGGCTGTGTTCACTACTCTGCAAATTTTTTTTGTGCTCTTGGGCAGAGCTGTAACAAACTGCGGTGCGTCCTAATTGGATGTTTTTTTACAGACATCTGTAGAAATCTGTATGAGTTACTGTAGAATTTCCTGCGCCTTCCGAGGAAGCAGAAGCTTTGGTGTGGTTTCATGGCTATACCGTCAATGTGGTTGGACCAGGACAAGTAGTTGGTAATGCTTTCACCCAGGAACCTGAACCATTTCCGCTTCTCCACCATTGGTACAGACTGTGGTGTGCACCCCAACCCTGCGTCCTGAGGTTAATGACCAGTTCCTTTGTCTTGCTGACATTGGGAGAGACGTTATGTTGAAAACGTGTTACTAAGCAAAGATTATAGAGGAGCAAGATGCGCCACTCAGTGGAAATCCAATGGACTGGTGTGTAGTACGTAACGGGACGTCACGGCCGCCATTTTGGCGGATTGCCTCCCCATGTGTAATCCGCTACAGAGCTACAGAGCAGTTGTAAGCAAAGATTATGGAGGAGCAAGATGCATTAGAAAGTTATTAGATTTATTTGTAATAGATCTTTACTTACCTCTCGATCCCTCTCTCTCCCCCTCTCGATCTTTTTCTCCCTCATGATCCCTCTTTCTCTCCCTCTCTTTCGATCTCCCTCTCCCTCTCTTCTCTGTCTCCCCTCGATCCCTCTCTCCCATCTTCTCTCGATCTCCCTCCCCCTCCTTCCCTCTCGCTCTCTCCCCCTCCCTTTTCCCCCGTTCCCCTCGCATCTTTCCTCCCCAGCCCCTCCTTTGCGTAGTTTCCCTTGCATTGCATTGTACAGCTTCCCTTGTATTGCTTTAACACACACTGTGCACACAATTACACGCACACACAAACACACATTCATATAAATATATGGTGGGACAGATAGAAGCAAATCTTTGGATAGAAGAGCTTATTAAAATCTTCCTACAATGGCCATTATGTAATTTATTTCTATCCTCTTTTGGGCCGAAGGCATAGCAGGGCTGCCAACTCTCACACAGAGGGAAGGGAGGGAGAGAGGGAAATCGAGGAGAGGGGAGAGAAAGAGTTGGAGAGGGGAGAGAAAGAGATCGACAGGGGAGAGAAAGAGATCGTCAGGGGAGAAAGAGCGATAGAAAGAAGAGAGGGTGATCGAGAGAAGAGGGGGAGAGAGAAGGGTCGAGAGGTAAGAAAAGATCTATTACAAATAAATCTAATAACTTTCTAATGCATCTTGCTCCTCTATAATGTTTGCTTGCAACTGCTCTGTAGCTTTGGAGCGGATTACACAGCGGCAGATCGAGAGACAAAGATCATAAAGAAGTACAGTTTTCCAGTAGACGCCATAGTCGACGCCATCTCTGGTCCGCTAATATGGCGTGGACAATCACACACGTGATACTACGCCTTTTCCACGGAGTGGCGCATCTTGCTCCTCTATAATCTTTGTTACTAAGTACTCTGTCTCTTTCCTGTACCCCGTCTTGTCATTGTTCAGGATCCAGCGCAGTACGGTGGTGTCGTCTGCAAAGTTGTAAATAGAGTTAGAACAGAATTTAGCCACACAGTTGTGAGTGTGTGGGGGATGTAGTAAGAGGCTGAGAATGCAACCTTGGACGACTAAAAATTATCCTGAAGGATTTTTGGTTGCCTTTCCTTAGTGACTGCAGTCTATATGGCAGGATGTCAGGTATCCAGTTGCAGAGAGGTATGCTGAGCCCTGCATCCAGGAGTTTAGTTCGAGTTATTGTGTTGATGGCAGAACTGGAGCCAATAAATTACAAATGTGACCTTGGTGTTTTTGCTGTTGAAGTCGGAAGTGATCCTGTAGGGTAATATGTGGTTGGAGAGCCAAGGCAACAACTGAAGAGTTTGCGACAGATCTAGGCTGGAGTATGATTTTGGGATGATAGTTTGTGGTTGCAGCAAGTTCAGAGGCAGGTGGCAAGCCCACAGGTTCTTCAATACCAATGAGGGAGATTCAGACTGAAAACACTGCAAATGGGCAGGACAGTGGCACAGCTGGTAAAGCTGCCTTCTCTCAGTGCCAGAGACCCAGGTTCGATCCTGACTTTGTAGTGTTTATACGTTCCTCCTGTTTTCTTGTCCGCTTGGGCTTCCTGTCCGCCTGGGTTTCCTACCGCATCCCAAAGACGTGTGAGTTTGTAGGTTAACTGGTCTCTTTAAAATTGCCCCTAATGTGCAGGTTAAGTGGGACAACATAGAATCAGTGTGAACGGGTGATCAATGGTTGGCGTGGACTCGTTGAGTGATGGGCCTGTGTATCTACACTGAACTAAAGATATTTACCGTGGAGTGCAGGTATAAAAACTGTAAAAAATATCAGTAACACAACAGATCAGGCAGCACCCATGGAGAGAAAAACAGTTAATATTTTATTTTATATTCATGCCATTTAATCTTTTTTTTAAAACCTCAAAACTGTTTTTGTTCTTCAAAGCATTAAGAGTTATTATGGACATAGTTCAAAATACTTTTGATGCATAAAACAAACTGTGTGGGCCACAGACGTTTAGACTGCAAGGGACAAATACACCTTCACTTCTTAGAATTTGCTTTAGTGGTCAGACTGCTTTAAGGTGCTGTCCAAGCATAATCACTCCCTGAATTGCACTTCAGCATCAGCAGGTATTCATTTTTATGGCTGGCTTGGACACAAATAGGTTATTGAGAATCGAGCTTTAAAAGTAATTTAATTAATTACCTCTACTTTTCTGCATTATTTATTTTTCTAAGAGACTGTTCTATAAGCTGAATCCGCACCCAGTATTTATAACAGAAATGCCTTAAACTGGTTGGGCACTAATTCTGGAATTCTCCCACCTTAACACTGTTCTTGACATTTTTGCTGACTAGTCCTTGCGTGTCAATTTATATTTAATAACCACCAGCTTTGGAAAAGACCACTTAGGGGTTTGAAGAAAGGTCTTTGGCCAGAGTTGTTATTCGTTCTTCTTCCCACAGATTCTGCCTGACCTGCTGAATATTTCCAACATTTTGTGTTTTTACTTCAGGCAATGTAACTCAATGTGCTTTTTGCAGCATTTATCACCAACCTTAGACATTTCTCCACGTAATCGCCTTTACCCTAAATCCCTTATTAACATTTGGTTAATTTCAGATTCGGAATTAATAATTAGCCCAGCATTTCCAGCAATTTGCAGAGGAGAATTCTAGATTTCTCCCAATTTGTGTAGAAGTGTTTCCTGCCATCAAGTGCCAGACTGTGTCCATCATACCTTAGATAGACACAAAATGCTGGAGTATCTGTTGAGACTACTTCAGATTCGGGAGAGGGAGACGGAGATAAGGAAGTATCCGACTCTACTCCATAGGCTACTCTGCCAGCATAATCAGTTCCTGTCACTCTATCAGTTCTCCTTGATGTCATGAATTCTTTGATCACATCACACTTTCATCTTCTAACTCGGTCTTTGTATTTTAATCTTTGGGTTGAGCGACATTCTGAAAGATGTGCACTGCTTTCCATCCTGGGTCAGTATACCCTTCATAAAATGTGTTGCCCACCACTAAAAACAAATGTTAAGGAGGTGTTATCTAATCCTAACGCCACAGCATTGCGTTCTGATTGTGTCCAGCGTTCTTTTGGCCTTTTTTAATAGTTCCTGCACCTATCTGTGACATATTAGAGGTCCACGTACAATTAAGACTTTCTGAATGTCAACACTTTTTAGTCTCTCATGATTTGAAAATTATTCTAGACTGCTATATTTTTTTCCATGATAAATGACCTCAAACTTATCTGTCTATGTGACTAAATGTGTAGGAAGGAATTGCAGATACTGGTTTCAATCAAAGATAGACTCAAAATGCTGGGCTAACTTAGCAGGTCAGGCAGTATCTCTGGAGAGAGGAATGGGTGAGGTTTCGGGCCGAGACCCTTCTTCAGACTGAAGAAAGGTTTCGACCCAAAACTCCACCCATTCCTTCCCACCAGAGATGTTGCCAGTCCTGCTGAGTTACTCCAGCATTTTGTGTCTTCTGTGTATGCGACTGATCTCGTAAGGATTGGCAAAGACTTGATGGGCCAAATGGTGACCTGCACTGTAACAGTTCATTATGTCCATTTGTCATAATTATGACCATTCAAAGTTCCACAGGGTATAGGACAGTACAGAAACAGGCCCTTCGGCCACTGTGTCCACGCTGACCACAATGCCAGTTTAAACTCATCCCACATGCCTGCACATGGTCTGTATCCCTCCATTCCCTCCTGTGCCTGTCTAAGTACCTTTTAAATATCACTTGACGGTATGTTTCCAATACCTACCACTCCCAATGCTCATAAATCTTTGAACCTTTCCCCTCTATCTTTAAAACTATTCCTGTAGTAGTTGCAAAGAGATTTGGCAGTTACTGCTGTCTCGCTTTGCGTCATACATAAATAAATGACTTCTGATGCCATCATCCGCTTGAGCATATACTCTACTTTGACCCCCTTTGAACCTGATTAATAAAGCTTTTGTTCTCCAAGCACAGACTTCAGCTGCTGCTCTCTAATGAGATGTGATATTATGCCTTATCCAATTCTTATCAATAATGTCAGTTAGAGATTCCTCTGTTCATTACTGTGGTCAACTTAAATTAAATATATATGGTCCAGAATAATAATCTGTGTGCAAATTCATGCACTTGAGTATTAATTCTTCCCGAATTACGGACACGTGTACTTTTATGTCTACAGCATACTCGTCTATAGTTGCTGAGCTTTTTCACTGATGCAATACACCTCTAAATAGAGTAGTGTTACCGGCACTTTCTAAACTAAAGGAACAGTTATTGGATCAAGGGATACAGGGAAGTTCCACCCTTTGATGTCCTGGGTTGGAACAGTCTGATCTTTGTTATTTGTTCATTCTCCACTCCATTTTGGAACAGAATCTATCAGAATAAAATTATTTTATAAAGTAAAGAGGATAAAATGACATATAAATGTCATGGAAAGGTATCGAGCATAACTTAAAGGCTAGTGGAATGCTGGCTTTTAGAGAACTCTCATACACTGAGTTACGGGCCTGTCCCACTTAGGTGATTTTTCAGGCGACTGTCACAGACACACACAGACATCATTTCCTTCACAAGCCCGTTATGCAGGCGGGGAGCACTGTCTGAGTGAAATTCACACGGTGCAAAGCCAAGGTGATACAGATATACACCGCGATGAACAGTAAGGTTGGCGCTGTAATTAAGACGGTGAAAGCACAGTGCATGGGAAGGGTAACGCAAGTCCTTTAAGGGGGGGGGGGGGGGGGGAAGAAGGAGTGGAAACAACTTTTAAGAAGCCAGAGATCCATGGCTGTGAAGCTCGGCGGACATTAACATTACCGGTCGGTTATCCTTGGTTCTGAAAACTACTGCTTATGTTTTTTTCTCCCAGTGAGCCAATGAAATTCACTGGTCAGCACCGGCTAAAACTTACGACAACCTACTACAACCTTCGACCTCCTGGCAACCCACTAGGACCTCCTGGCGACCCACTAGGACCTCCTGGCGACCCACTAGGACCTCCTGGCGACCCACCTACTGCGCAAGAATTCTCGCTACTCTCCATGGCGGCTTAATTCTGGTCGTCGCTAATTATTCAACATGTTGAAAAATTTGCGGCGACCATAATGAGGCCGCAACAAGTTCCCAGAATGCAGGAACTTGTTACCACCATGCAGGCGACTCCCCGGCAACCACTCGCGAACATGTGGCGGCCATGTGGTGACCGCATAGTCTCTTGCAGTCGCCTAATTGGAACAGGCCCATTAGACTGCAGCTGTACAAAGTTGCGGTTAGACAATAGTTGGAGATTTGAAAGGACTAATGAGCTCCACATGATCAATTTTCTGGGACAAGGTGCAAACTCCAAATTAGATTATGAGAAGAAATTACCCAAACTGTAAATTACTAAGTAATGTGATTAAAGTTTTAAAGATATCAGGGGAAACTGAATAGGGATCTCTTTCATCATGAAAGAGGAATCCAGATTGGATTTAAAATTAGAGCCAGCTTTCTCCAGAAGACGGTGGTGGAAATTTTGAAGTACTTCAGTAGATAAATGTTGATTTGCAGTGAACCAGTTTAAAATCAGCGGATTCTGGATATTGCTCGCCATAAGTGTTGATAGGGAAGGTTACTGACCTCTCATAAACAATGGAATGGGCTGAAGGCTGTAGATGGGATTCTCCTGCTCCACTGACGCTGGGGACACTTTTTTTTTCATCTGCTTATAATTTTATGATAATGGGTTACTTAAAGGTGCAGCGCACAGGCCTTGAACCTGGTGAGACGCAGGAGGAGCCCGGTCAGGACACTCCACAGAGCGCCCTCCCTCCACGTACTAGTCTCCCAACCCTTTCAGAATAGTTCCACAGCAACGGATTGAGTGGCCCTCAGCCAACCAGCGGAATGAATGGCTGCAGTTTGACAAAGACGTGACGCTCACTCTGCAAAGTCCTCAACCAGTTGGGCATTACGGGGCTGGCAAAGAAGAGGGCCATTCTCCGCGGCTTCGCTTGCGGATTGAAAGCCACTAGGTGGCTTTGGATTAAGAGGGCCGATCCGTGGGCGGTTGCTGCTGGGGCGCAAGTCGGGGCTTGATCAACCCTGGCTGGGTCGCCTGGGCGAGGGTGTCTGATGTTGTGAGACCCGATGACCCCAGGTCACATCACTGAGGACGCATCCCAGCGCATGTAGAAGATGTATCTTTCACACTGCCCAACACAATTCCTCCTACAATAAGTTCTCATACAAAATAATTATTTAGTCTGTTCCATCTAATCCTTTTTTAAATTTAAACACCATGTCCACGTGTTTGTTTTCTATCTCCTAGGATCTGTGCAATTATTTGTACTGCATTTTATTTCAGTGTAATATTTCCAGTTACAGAGTCAGCTGACCATGGATTTTTCAGTTAGGCACATTGCATTCTTGAACTTTGGGCAAACTTTGTGCTCCTCCCCCCTCCCCCCCCCCCCCCCCCCCCCCCCCCCCGTCTCCCCCTCCGGTATCATTCTGTGGAGTCATTCTTTTTAAATGGTTACGTCACTGCTTTATTTTTCCAGGTCAAAACACTGGTGTGAATTAATTCTAATTATTTAATGTCGGGGCTGGGAGGTGTTTTATCACTGCAATAGCTTGAAGTGCAGCTTGTACTAAACACTGTGATAGATGCCCATTATATGCCCACTTTGTTGTACTTATTTTCAATCTAATAGATCATTGCTTTTAACTAGGTCTTTGATCTTGTGGATCTTTGTCAGGAAGTAAAAGATAACATTGATTGATAAGTAAATGATGAGATAAGTCCTAATTACATGGGTAAATGGTGATTGGCAACTGACGCAGCTGTACTATGTTTTATCTTTAAGGACAGTATAATAATCCGTCCGCATTTCCCAATAATACTCCCTGTTGATTCTAGCTATTTCCAAATGTTTTCAACACAATCCAAGTTTATTTAGATTTTTCTAACACTCAATTGAAAATTGTCCATAATTCCTGACTAGAACATTATAATTCAGCTGACTGAACATGATACCAAGTTAAACTAATCTCGGCCAGCACATGATCCATATCCCTTTATTCCCTGCATATCCATGTGCCTATGGACAAGCCTCTTAAATGCCACTATCGTACCGGCCCCCATCGCCACAACCCTTGGCAACGCACTCTCGGCACCCACCACTCTCTGTACATTTTTGTTAATGCTCCACGTGTCTCTGTTAAACTTTCTCCTATGCCCTCTAGTCTTTGATATTTCCACTCTGGAGGAAAAGGTTCTGACTGTGTACCCTATCTATGTCTCTCATAATTTTATACACTTCTCTCAGATCTTCCCTCGATCTCTGATACAGTAGACGAGGTTCACCGGCCACACACATTGCATAAGGATTAGACTTCCTAAACAATTAAACTCTGACTTGACCGAGTGTTTACTTGAAGCCAGTTGTTTATGGGCATAATTTGTATGTAGCACCGAATAATACATTTTCTGTGAAACAAAATTAGATTGGTGTTCCTGTAATAAAGTGTACATCTTCCTTACCTCTGAGAATTCTGCTATGAAACCTAACATTGTAGAATCACAGATGCAGCAAACTATTCTGAATGAATACAATTGAAAAATATTTTAAGAATCCCCAGTTCTGGATCTTAATCACTCTAAACCCGTTGCACATAAAAACATAATAAATACTGTCCGGTGAAATAGTACAATCATTAGACAAGAAGCACTTAACAGGAAACAAACCAGGGTGAAATTGGAAGACTATTTCCTGATTGCTCATCCATAGACAATCACATGGATATTCTATTCCTCATTCCTGGACTTGGTATTTGCTGGCACTACTAGTCCCACTTTTCTGCCCTTTCTCCAAGCACTCGGAAGTCTTTTCCTATTTGAAACTTGTTGAGGAATCTGCTCCTAACGCCCTTTCGGACCTTCAGGGCCATAACTATAACAAAATAACTTTGCCCTCATCTTTGACGTTTGCTAAATGGCCATTAATCTGCATCCTCTGATTACCAATCCTCCTGTCATTGGATATTTCACCAAAGCTGTATTATATCCGCCTTTAACCATCCCTGTCATAAGGAGATTCATATCAATATCTACATTTTTTCTTGAATAGAACCATTTCAAAATCACTTTGCTAGGGCCCTGGTATCCCCCCCTGAGTGTGTTGTCCAGAATTATTTAAGGTAGTTTTCTTGCCTTTATATTATATCCATTCTAACAAGGCCAAGTGCCACACTTTATTTTAAAAATCTCTATAATGTTATGGATGCACAGTGGAGCAGTGCCAGAGCCCCGGGTTCAATCCTGACTATGGGTGCTGTCTGTATGGAGTTTGTTCGTTCTCCCCATGACCGTGTGGGTTTTCTCGGGGTGCCTCTGTTTCCTCCCACACTCCAAAGGCGTACAGATTTATAGGTTAATTGACTTTGGTAAAAAGTATCCCTCGTGTGTAGGATAGTGCTAGTGTATGGGGATTGCTGATCGGCCTGGACTCGGTGGACTGAAGGACCTGTTTCCACGCTGAAATATATTACTATGCTGAGTAATTCATCAGACTCCCTCACACCCAATGTGGTCTTTATCTTAAAAAGGGATGATTGTAAGTGGCAGTTCAAAAGAAGCTTTAAATTACATTATGGTGTTTAAATCTGAATTATTTTCTGACCATGGGGTCTTCAGCTAAACCCAATGTCACACATTGGAGAGATAGAATTGGGTCATCTGGTCGCTGACCAAATGTGCAGTAAACAATTCCAGTCACTGCAATGAAAGCTCCCTTTCATCTCCAGTGCGGCTGCCAGCCCTTAATTACATCTGGAGTTTATTACACCAAACTGTGGAAACCTTGAAGTCAAATAACAAGTCCATTGTTCGAGGATGCTAACTTGAAGCTGGACCTGTCAGACATGAACCCACACAAGGCGGCTGACCACAACCAGAAGCGTTAAATATAAGCGTTACATAAATATAAATACAGCAAGGGAAAGCCTCTATTTCTTGTGAACGGTAAACATGTGATTGAGGCGAATAGCAGAGACGGAGTTAAGCAGATGTCTGGAAGAGTGGGCAGGGAAGGAGAGGGTGTGGTGATAGCTCAGAGGAAGCTTGTGTAGTATGTAAACACAAGCACAGAACAGTTGGGCTGAATGGCCTGTGACAAAATCCATAAATGTCATTCCTGTTGTGTGTGTATTTATTGGCCTTGTTACCCACTTTGCCAGACTGAATTAATGAGAGGTGTGGTTAGTGATCTTAGAAGTGACATTTTTCATTGCTTTATTATTGTATGTCAGAAGTATAATACTAGAATGTTTATTTTTTTCTGGGTTGCTCATTTTCACCATATCCACATTTAACACACCAATAGAATGTGAAAGTTTAAAATAAACTGATGGATTAACACCCTTAACTTCCTTACAGTCTAATTAAATGGAATACGTCCATGGGAGAAATACCAATCAAAACATAGTCTTGTTGCTTCTGGCAGATTTTCAGAATGCCTTCTCCCTACATTTTGGCTCATTTTGTGACCGTTAGTCTCCAAGTCGAGCATTAAAAAAAAAAAAAAACTCACCAGGGTGTGTGCTGGAAAGGAGTTAGTGAACTTGCTTCAACCTCAAACTACTTACAAAACTGCGTATCCCTATGATAGAATCTCACTGCAGATGATGTGCATTGGAGACAGGACTTGAGTCGGCTACATCACCCTTAATGTGGTCAACAATGAATCAAGATGATGGCTGATTTTTTTTTTTTCCCCCTCCACTATTCCTCTATCCTTAGATTTCCTTAATTACCAGAAATGTGACTATCTGTTTCGGAACAAAACTCAATGACTGAGCCTCTTGGGTCATCTGGTATGCACCTTCCAAAGATAGACACAAAATGCTGGAGTAACTCAGCGGGTCAGGCAGCATCTCTGGAGAAAAGGAATAGGTGACATTTTGGGTCGAGACCTTTCAAATTGAAAGTCAGGGGATTCAACCACAGTCCTCTAGGGTAGAGAGAGTTCTAACCATTCACCACCCTCTTCGGGTAGAATTTTCATCTAGGTCCTGAAATTATTCAGATTGGATACCTCAGATGGGAATCATGCTGCATTTGATTTGCAAAGTCTGAAAAGAATTTTGTAAATTTCAGTGAGCTCTCTCCTCCTCTCATTCTTCCAAACTCTAGAGAATAATGGTAAAGTCTGTTAAACCTCTCCTCGCAGGAAACATGAATGTTAAAAGCACCAGTTTGACCTGAAGTAAGAAGTCCAGCATTATGCATTGGTGCATTAAATGAAGCTTCTAATACACCAGCTGAGAACCCAGTGTACTTGTCGCCCATGTTTTGCGGCCACGCTGATGCAGGTTTGGTACCATTCACCATCCATCAATCTGTGGAGAGGAAGAGATTCCCAATTAATTGTGAATTAGATAATAGACAATAGGTGCCGGAGTAGGCCATTCGGCCCTTCGAGCCACCACTGCCATTCAATGTGATCATGGCTGATCAACCCCAATCTGTACCGCGTTCCTGCCTTCTCCCCATATCCACTTACTCTGCTATTTTTAAGAGCCCTATCTAGCTCTCTCTTGAAAGCATTCAGAGAACCCGCCTCCACCCCACTCTGAGGCAGAGAATTCCACAGACCCTCAACTCTCTGAGAAAAAGTGTTTCCTCGTCTCTGTTCTAAATGGCTTACCCCTCAGTCTTAAACTGTGGTCCCTGGTTCTGGACTCCCCCAACATCGGGAACATGTTTCCTGCCTCTAGCGTGTCCAAACCCTTAATAATCTTATATGTTTCAATGAGATCCCATCTCATCCTTCTAAACTCCAGAGTATACAAGCCCAGCCGGTCCATTCTCTCAGCATATGACAGTCCAGCCAACCCGGGAATTAACCTTGTAAACCTACGCTGCACTCCCTCAATAGCAAGAATTATCAGCCAAGTGGCTTTGGCCTCAATTTTGAGGGAATCTCATGAAGTTTAAGCATTCATTAATCCTCCATTCAACTTGTCATAGAAAGTTAAAACAGCTACTTAAGGGCAGTATTGAGGGATGGGCTAAGGATGTCGTTAAGGGCTCGATGTTACTAATGTTATAATTGCAATGCCACTGATGTTCTCTGACCCAGAAAAGGAACTGTTGAACTTCTGCAGTATCTACATTGCAGCTAGTAACTTGAATATTTTTTTAAATTCTCCAATTTCTCCGTCTGTCCCTCTCTGTACCTGCTTTGAACTTCTATTCTAACTGATTTATTTCATCCAAGCATTCCACCATCATTAATTCTCATTCATCAAAATGATGGTGTAGGAAGGAACTGCAGATGCTGGTTTGAATCAAAGATAGACACAAAATGCTGGAGTAACTCAGCGGGACAGGCAGCATTTCTGGAGATAAGGAATGGTGACGTTTCGGGTTGAGGCACTTCTTCAGACTGATCAGTCTGAAGGGTTTTGACCCGAAACGTCACCCATTCCTTCTCTCCAGAGATGTTGCCTGTCCCGCTGAGTTACTCCAGCATTTTGTGATAGTCCATTGGTCTGGACACTGTTTTTTTGTGATGGTATACACCGGTGGCTGCATCTCTAAAAAGTTATTCGATTTTTAGAATTCGTATACTATTACAAAAATATTCCTAATGTTTTGAAAGAATTTATATTAATTTAGGTGGTCAGGCGCTTAAGCAGGTTAAGCAGCTTAGTCGGGCGATGATCCACCATAGACACCAGCAGCAAGTAATGATATGTGTACAGTTCACCATTTTGTCTGGATGGAGATCTTCACAGAACCAGATGCCTGACATACCTGCACCATAATCGGCACGGTGCAGACCAAAGCATTTTCATGTTGAAGGGGGAGGGATTCATTCTGCCCAACCCTGATCACCAAATCTGAGCCGATCGGTTCCTTTAATCAGTATTTTCCAACTTAACACTTGTCTCAGTGTTGACGCGTCTTAGCGGAGTCAGGAGATAGAGCAGCACAACAGGGTTTAAAACCCTTCATGACGAAGGGCGATGGCAGTGAGCAGCTAACCTCCTGTTCTGCTCCGGCACTCCTTGCCGCTTGTACAAAAACGCTCAATAATGTACAAATGAACGCAGAAGTTTCAATCAAATGAATGTAAATAGAATTACTGTTTGGATGTCACGTTTTTTTTTATACTGATTTTCTTCTTGCAGATTTGTTGGTGTTTGTTGACAAGCGTATCACACTGGCTGCGTTCAAACAACAGTTAGAACCGTACATCGGAGTTCCATCATCCCAGTTTAAGATATTCCGAGTCTATGCCAATAGCCAGGAGTTTGAAAGTGTCCGATTAAATGAAACACTTTCGTCATTCTCCGATGACAACAAGGTGAGAAGTGGAATTAATTTTGATTTCTGTGGAGCCAAGATTTTTTCAGTTGTTGCATTTAGCTGTTTTGCATCTGACAAATTAAGTCATCACCAAGAGATGTTCCAAGACTCTCAGGTAGACAAAAATGCTGGAGAAACTCAGCGGGTGAGGCAGCATCTTTGGAGCAAAGGAAATAGGCAACGTTTCGGGTCGAGACCCTTCTTCAGACTTCGAGACCCTTCCAAGACTCTCAAGTTACTTGTCCTCTAGTGTTGCATCCATCTGGTTTAGAAGCAGCGAATGCTGTGTGACCGTGAGGGAGAGAAGAACAACTACTGGCAACATTTGTGGAGAGAGAATTAATGCTTACGGTTGGTTGCTGACCTTGCATCGAAACTGGAGCTCTTAAAATTTTAAGATCCCAGCTTTATAAACATTTGCAGCACCGGCCCATTGTTTCCAAATCATTGCAGATCCTTCCGACCTGCTTTAGATTCCCAGCTTTTTGTCTGTGCTCATTCGAGTAACCCAGACCATAAAAATAGATGAAATGGACGCGGTAACAGGGTGCTAAAGCCTCTTGAAATGTCCCTGTCATTCAATGAGATCAGAGTTACAGTTACGCTGCAGGGAAGAGGGGCCTTCATCCCAACATGACCAAGTTGACTACTTGAATTTGTTCCATACGCCTGCATTTAGACTATATATCCCTATGGACTATTTCTGTTCATTAACAGCGTATGCACCCCCGACAGAAGTACAGCCCATACATAGGAGTGATGTTTGGGAGACGGCTGGGATGGATTTGCTGGCTGCCGTGGGAACTGCAGGCATCTTCTGCACATGGGTACTCTGCTCACGGCCACGTATCTGACCTGTAAACTGTTCAGGTTACAAACATGTTTTCGGGAAGATGATCGGAGTCATCCCCAGGTTACAGCCTGTATAAATGTATTTTATATGTTGTAATTGCTCTTGTCTATGCCATGTTTTCTGGCAACTTATTGCATATACCCACCTTGAAACTGTATGAATAATTTCCCTTCATGTCCCCCTTAAAGTCTTAAGCCTATGCCCTCTACTTTTATACTCCCCTGCCCTGGGAAATAACTGTGGCTGTACCTTATCCATGCTCCTCACGATCTTATACATCTGTCTAAGGTCACCACCACCTGGTCTCCTGCGCTCTAGGGAAAAAAATGATTCTGGCTATCCAGTTTTTCCTGATAACTAAAACCTTCCAGACAGGACTAGCTATAAGAACCAGATGGAAGCTGGATATTCTTTTCTTCCGTTGCCTTTTGACGAAGAGCATTCCAAAGATCCAAGTAAAAAAACAATTGCCTTAAATAGGTCAGGCCTTGCATTTCCCTTTGCCGGGATGAGTGGAGCTCTGGTAGAGCTGAACCTGCTGAATATCATCCAGGTTAAAGCAGCTGCTAATTGGTAACCAAGCCCCCTTCCGTAATGTTCCATCACATTGCACTGTGATTGTAAGGCCTATTCCAACTGCACTTTCCAAATTCTCAACCTGTACCGCAGGAAGGTCAAAGGCAGCTGATGCCTGGAGGCTCACAGCCTGCAGGTTCCCCTCCAAGATGCACACTGTCCTGATGCAATGTTGGTGTGGGAGCAGGAGCGCCTTCCTCATATGTTCACTGAGGTGACACAGCACAACTTTCTAAAGGCCATTTAATTGTGTCCTTGCAAGTGACACCAGTGTCCTATGAATTAATTAAAGGCACATTCATTCGGACTTTGGATTCCAGAACCCCACGGGCTTCTAATTCTTGTCAGCCAATTAATGCTGACGTTGGAGATGCAAGAAAGTGCTGATGCGGGAATCTTGAGCAAAGCATAATACTGGAGGAACTCAACATCTTCACCCTGACGAAGGTGCCTAACCAAAAATATCATCTGTCCATTCCCCCCACAGATGCAGTCTAACCTATTGAGTTCCTCCAGCACTTTGCGTAATGCAGACATTGGTGGCGTCTAATTTTAAACTATGGTGTAAAATGACCAAAATCCATTTTTTTTGTTTCAAACAAACCTACAGATAACCATTCGACTTGGGCGAGCTCTACGGAAAGGAGAATATCGTGTTAAAGTGTTCCAACTCCTGGTGAATGATCCGGAGGTAAGGCCTGCTCCTTCTCCTGACTCTAACCTCGGTCACAAGCCTGAGCAAACCCCTGAATTACCAAAATCCAATTTTATGCTCAAGTCTCTGATGTTACCACAGAACAAGGAGGGGGGGGGGGGGGGGGGGCAGCTTGGTACTGAACGTAACTAACACTGTAATTAAATTTGGCTGGATTAATTTTCTTACATATGCTGAAGCAGATTTAATTACTTCTGCTGCGATCTTAATTGACCACATAAAATTTGAAAATATTGTGATTTCTGGGTTATGTCTTGGTACTTTTGGCTGTATTTGGTGGTCTTATAAGCACCTCATAAACTATGTTTTGAAATGCAGTGAAATTTAACTTGTGGGACCTATTACTTCTGTGTGTCAGAAGTTTGTGAATGCAACCTTGGCTGGTTCATTTTAAAATTCCCTCTAGGGTAGTAAAAATGGAGTCAAGGCAAATTTCTGTGCAAATATATAAAGTATTTTCCCTGGAAGGAGTGGGACAGTTTTTCACAAGTTTTATTTTTCAATTACCATTTGGGAGCCGCACTGTCCCCGGCTAAATAATAATCCAGTGTCACTGGCGAGTGCCGTCAAATACTGTCTGTTCATAATGCAACTTGTGACTGCACTTGAAACCTTGCGGATCATAGCTGTTCTCGAGAGATCCACCTGCCTCACCAGGCACTGATGGGCGTTGGTTGCTGACATGCAGTCGGGCGGGGAGTGAAAGAGCTGCGAGAGTAACAAAGGGGGCAAACTACCCCAGCCTCGCCACGGGTAAATCACTCTGTACGCAGGCAAGTGAATGATGCTGCTCCACGGCAGCTACTCAATCATTTTGGTCTTGAATGAGCAGCAAGGTGCAAGTTTGAATCCCCGAGTAAACCAAGCATATTGTGAAATGATAAGCAGCATTAGGATAGTTGCATTTTCTATAAAAGCCTTGGGTTCACTAATGTAAATGGGATCTTTGGCTATAATTACCTTGCATTCTACTTTGTGAAGTGACGTCTCTGGCCAACATGGGATGGGCAGCACATACTTGCACTCCTTTCTGCTTGAACACATACACTTCAACGATCTGATTCCTCTGGACATTGGGACAGTACTTGGATATATGTACCTCCATGATGTCGAGAATCAAGTGTGTTTAATTGTCATATGTACTGGCCACAGAACAATGACATTCTTACTTGCTGCAGCTTGAGCTGCTCAGTGACACACTTGAACAGATAAATAAACAATGTTCAATTGAAGAAGGGTCTCGACCTGAAACGTCACCCATTCCCTCTCTCCAGAGATGCTGCCTGTCCCGCTGAGTTACTCCAGCATTTTGTGTCTATCTTCGGTGTAAATCAGCATCTGCAGTTCCTTCCTAAACAATAAATTAATAACCGTAATACTAGGTAAACGCCATAACAAGGCAAAACTGAAATTTGTAATGCAAGCAAAGATGCATTCCATAGAGATCACTGTTCCTGAGATTAATGTTGTATACTATTCAAGAGCCCGATGGTCCAGGTTGCTTTGTAAATATTTTGTGATAACCTAAAGGTTTAGTCTGGAAAGGCATGTTTGAATGTTCTTTGGTCTTTATTGAAATTAACACCAGAATCATACTTGTATGAAAGATTGCTGTGCCTATACTGTACTGTGCTCTTGTATTGCAGCCTTGTAAATTTCTCCTCGATGCTGTGTTTGCTAAAGGCATGACAGTGCGTCAGTCAAAGGAAGAGCTGCTGCCCCAGCTGAGAGAGCAATGTGGGCTCGATCTCAGCATAGACAGGTACGGTTGGCATGAAACACATTAAAGCAGCACGCCAATTTCTAAACCATTTAGCACATTGTCATCTGGTCCATTTTTGTAATTCTTTTGCTTATCTGCCAGATTTACATCCATATGCCTGACTCACAATTTTGCAATGAGTGATATTACAAGACCGTCATTGGTGAGACAACACTTGGAATACTGTGTGAAGTTCTGGTTGCCCATCTAGAGGAAGAATGTCATTAAGTTGGGAAGGATGCAAAAGAGGTTCACCAGGATGTTACCTGGGTGTGGGTTTAAGTTATAGGAAGAGGTCGGATAGGCTGCGAATTTTCCCTTTGGCATGCAGGAGGCCGAGGGGTGACCTCAACACTGCACGAGGAGTGCAATCTCGAAACTATGCCAGCGGACCTGAACACAATCTGCCGACACAGGAAAGCAAGTGCTTCATGTGAACCAGAGCCACAGTCTTGCCCCAATGAACGATTGCAACGTGGTCTTGTCCTTGTCTGAAAAGGATTGTATCCCACTGCTAGTAAGTCTAGTTCAGGAGTTGTTGAATGAATAGAGAGTGTAGACCTGAAGAGATTGCAGCACCATGTAATTAATCTGATTAATTACAATTAATTATTAAGTGGACTTATTACTGTCCTGCATCATCCCTGGGTACACTGGCTGACCATCTCTCATCATATGTTTGACAGGTTTAGACTGAGGAAGAAAACCTGGAAGAATCCTGGAACAATCTTTCTGGACTATCACGTCTATGAGAACGACATCAACATCTCCAGCAACTGGGAAGTTTTCCTTGAAGCACTTAATGGTGAGCTTGCTTGGGGAAGGAGATTCCAGGTTTGAGCTCTGAGGCAGCTGAAGGCCGGTCCTCCGCGCAGGGAGCAGTGGACAAGACGCTGCCGAATTGGAGAGTTGTTGGGAGGAGTTTCAGGCCGGGGATTTGTGAGACTGAATAAGGATTTTAATTTGACTCGTGAGGGGACAGGAAGCCATGTTGGGTCCGTGTGGAGAAACTTGGGCAGTAATTCTGTGGGCCATTGACTCTCAGCTAAAGTATGTGTAGAATCAAGTATTTCTGCCAAAGTATTTGTAGAATCAAGTACGTTCAATGGCCCTTTGGTATTATGTTTGCCTTGCACTTGGTATGGATTGGAATAACTCTACATCGCCATTAAGCTGGATCGAGTTCCGCAAAGATTCCTTGTGCAGGAGGCTGAGGGATGATCTTATTGAGGTGTGTAAAGTAGGAACCCGAAAGGAAATGTTTTACGCAGACGGTGGTGGGCAAAAGGAACGAGCTGCCAGAAGTAGTAATTTAGGCAGGCACAATCATGTTTAACACATATTTGCACACGCACATGGATAGGAAAGGTTTAGAGAAAGAGGAACAAATGGGACCAGCCTAGGTGGGGCATTTTGGTCAGCAGGGATGTGTTGGGGAAGAATCACGTGGCCTTCTCTTACCCTCCTATATGGCAGCGGCTGTAGGACAGAGGCGACAGTAAGCCAGTAACACGCACAGTGGCTGCAATGTGTCATTGGTGAGAATGGGGTGGATCAGTTAACTGAAGGGAAGCTTGGCCTCACTTCACCAGTGAGTGACCGACCACAAATGCAGCACCACTGAGCGGTTTCTACACGGCCGGAAATAATTGCCACTTCACTATTTGTTCCAACTCTGTCGGTCTTCCTCACAGAAGCTGAGAAGATGAAGTCCCTGTCCCAGCTGGCAGTGCTGACCAGACGATGGAAGCCGTCGCAGATGAAGCTCGACCCTTTCCAAGAGGTTGTCCTGGAAAGCAGCAGTGTGGAGGAGCTGAAGGAGAAGGTCGGTCACTTGCTTTTAAATCCATCTGACGCTGCATCTGGTAAATCGTTCACTGCGGAGCCCCTGCGAGTGGGTGGACCACTCGGCTGTTCTAACGACCAACAGTTGGGGACTAAAGAAGCAGGGGTCATAGTTTTAAGGTGTGAGGGGAACGATTTAGCAGGAATCTGTGGGACAATTTTTTCACAGAGGGTAGTGAGTATATGGGACGACCTGCCAACGAAAGTGGGTGAGGCAGATACTATAACAATGGATTACGAGGAGAAGGTAGAATTGGGTTGAGAGGGAACGATAGATCAGCCATGGCTGAATGGCAGAGTAGACTTGTTGGGCCCAATAGCCTAATTCTGCTCCTATAAATTATAACATGAACAACAATTAAAAGGACAGGTAAATGGATAGAACAGGTTTAGAGGGATATGAGCCAAATGGAACTAGCTTAAAACAGGGCATTTTGGTCAGCATGGAAGAGTTGTGTCCAGCGGGTTTGTTTCCGTGCTGTATGACTCTACGTAAGGTGCAAACAGGACTTTAAGCTCCGCTTAATGTTGTGGTCCATGAGTGTTCAGCATCAACTGGTCGGTCTATGCTACTTCACACTGGTCAATCTCAGATTCACACAATTGATATCTCACTTGGCTCACTATATTTGGGGTTTGTATATTAATTTACAGATGAAGCTGGAGCTTAAAATGATCACTGTTGGATCTTACAACCCACTGCCTATTGGGGTGACGGAAACAATGAATCACCTTCATGAGATAATTGGATTGGCAATGGGAAGAATAACTAGAGGACTAGAGGAAAATTATCTATTGCCTATTGGCATAAATGAGACATGGCATAAATGTAATATGGCATTGAAGGTGGTCATTCATCCCGTTGGGTGCATGCCAGCTTCCAACTGAGCAATGCCATCAATCACTTTCACTGCTTCCTTATTTTCCTTTCGTTTGCAACACATTCCCTCTCATTCACCTATCAGCCCTTTAGATGCAGGCAAATGGGATATGCCCAATATGCCAACGCGGTTGGCATGGACAAGGTGGGCCGAAGGGCCTTTTCTCATGCTGTGTAGTCCTATGACTGTGACTCTAGAAGGGCTCACTGCAGAATAATCAAGGTAGGTGGTTAAAGACGTCAAATAGCAGAGAAGTCTCGAGCATGGTGTGGTTCTGATGTCATGTGCCCGGTTCTGCTTGGATGATGATCCATTTGTTGTCTCCCACAGTTACACGCAATAAGTGAGATTCCCATGGACAATATCGAATTTGCCAAGGTGAGTGTTCTTTAAAACCTATCAAAAGTGCTGGAAAACCTAATTAAAAGCATGCTGAAAATACACAGCATTTTAGGTTATCTCCGTTAATGCTTTTATATTCAATCAAACAGTAACTAAGACAGAAACTGTGATTTTCAATGGGCTGCGTTGCTTCTTGCACTACGGACTTTGATTTTGCAATATTATGGTTGCCCAGTATTAAATTTCCTCATTTATTGGACTATTGAATATTATTCATTTATCTGGGTTACTGCATTTGTGGGCTTGTTAAGCTGCTGCAATTAAGAAATGCTAAATCACCTGTAGGAACTATCTGCTCCAACTCCCTCTGGTGCAGATTCACCCACCGCAGGCTCCTCATGAATCGACAGCAAGTTGTTGTGAAGCGATGTGTTTAATTAAATTAATTAACAGGCATTGTTGATAATTATTAATGGTCCACTATCTTGTGTTGCGCAGGGCAGGGGAACATTTCCCTGTGACATTTCAGTGCTGGAGGTTCACCAAGATTTGGACTGGAATCCCAAAGTGACGACCCTGAATGTCTGGCCACTTTACATCTGTGACGACGGAGCAGTCATCTTCTACAGGTACCTGGGTTCAGTGAGTGGTGCAGGATGATGCAGCACCCCGCACTGTCACACCTATCCTCTCAACACCTCTTGCCCACAATATACAATGAACACTGTCCGTGCTGGACAGCAGGCACCTCGCTGTAAGAGCCTGTCTTTGGCCAATAGCTTTCGATGTTTTCCCAAGCTCACTTGATACGACTAAACTGTAGTGAGCGTACCTCCCTCTACCACCCCTCCGGGCAGTGTTGGTGATCTGGACCGAACCCCAATGTTGAAGTGCCACCCAGTTTCACATTCTGATTTTGCTGATGCCAAGTTGAAAGGTTTGCAGTTTTAGGATGAGCATATGGGAATAATCACTACAAACTATGTGCAAAGTATTAATAAAAATGTATTTCAGTTTGAAAGGTTATTACGGAACAGCAGTTTGTATCTGCATTTTATGTCAGGCTAGTTTCTTCTTCTCGGGCAGTGTCTCTGGATCGATGGCGACTTGCATCCGGTCTGGTTCTGTGGGTTGGGAGATGAGGCCAGTGTGGAGACTACAGGCTCTTCCACAGGCAGGGCAGGGGGTGGCTGAGGGGTGGAGATCCCACCTGCATTGCAATCCTTCAAGGAAGCAAGTCCTCAAACCTTATCTGCCTGGTAATCACTTCACACAATAGAGCTCAGACTGGAGAGTATTTCAGGCTTTGAGAGTAAGTGGGAACAAAAGTAACTGGTAACAAGAGCAGTGTGTTTGACACGGGTGTGTAAGACCATGCGTTCAACTATTTAATTAAAATAGGTAGTTTTATTTAAAGAGAAGTCATCTTGGTCAAAATAAATGAGTCCCAACTTTCCACAGTTGTGTTTCAAAGTGTGCTCTCCACACCTCTGACTATCCCCTGTGCCTCCCCAGGGACAAGACGGAGCAGCTGATGGACCTGACGGAAGAGCAACGCAGCGGGCTACTGAAGAAAGAGAGCAGCCGCCTGCAGAAGTTGGGCCACCGGGTCAACTACTCTCCCCGCAAGGAGAAAGCACTGAAGATCTATTTGGACAGTGGCCCCAGTAAAGACTCCAGCCAGGACTGACGCCCCGCCTGGCTTTGCTCAGCTCAGCCCTGCTGATCAAACGGAACCGATTCACCACTGCTGCGTAGAACTTCTGTGGCTGCCCCCTTCTTTATTAGGTCTACCTAATGACACCAGCACTGAATGGCACAATACCCACCAATCACAAGCCCAATGGGGAAGACTGGCACTGAATCATGTTGTGCACTGCAGTCTACCGGGCTGTAAACTTCAAAAGGGTGTGCAAACCACAAGGAAGAGATTGAATATAACCTGGGCTATGCACACACTCGCTGGAGAAGCTAGACACCCTTCGCAAAAGGGATTTTGTAGCTGAATAAAAGCTGTGCACAGTCCGAAGAATTTGTCATTTATTTTATTCACGTATGAGCACGTTTCTCATTGATGAATTATAAAATAAGACGTACTATATATGGGATAGGGAGGGAGTGCCGTTAGAACTGGAGGAAAGGGCATGGTTCGGAACCAAATGAATGAGTGTTCTCCGCGACTTTTGCTTGGCTTGAAGTTCCGTGCTTGCGGTTTTTAAAAACCTGTGCCCTTGTGTGCTGTCAGAGACGTGATTGTAACTTATTTCATTGGTCCCCGGTTTTGGTTTTGCGGATCGGCACTGGTATCGCCTGGCCGATGTTGAGACGGCTAAATGAGTTGCAGCTTGGCGGATAAGGTCAGGGTGGAGATGTCCCACGCTGTCTGCCTCAGGTACACACACCATGCTACACCGCCCCTGTGGTGCTCGAAGAGGGCTGCTCACAACTGTGTTTTTCGGGTTTTCTTTCTTGTCTGTTTGGTTGATATTTGGACACTGATGACTTTTCTGCCTTTGTTAATTACCTTGGTTTTAATCGTCTCCTAAATCCACCTTGGGTTTCAATTATGTATGCTGAACCTTTTGTGACCCGGCGTCAAATGGTTTCATTGGGTTTGTGAATCTTATTCCACGAGGAAGCATAGATTGATTATAATTTTATGCTGTATTTAATTCACTTGACAGAATTGGGAAGTTCGTTCTCTTTAAGTGTGAATTTATTTCAATCAGCTCAAAGAAAAGGAAGCAGTTGAAACAATGCTCACGTTGAAAGGTTGTAATCAGGTCAAACACTCTTCAGGGAAGTGGAACCTCCACCCATACAAACCCTTCACCACTGTTTTCTTTTGAACTTCGCAGGAGTTCCAGTTTTTAATGAGGCAAATGGATCATCAAAAATGCATTTTGGTGAATATTTTTTCATACCCGTTGCTGTTCATAAATGAGTAACATGCCAATAAAACATTTATTCATTCTATTTTCATTCTCAAGTTTGCATTTTATGGCCAGAGAATCAAGCTGTGTGGTGATTTTAATAGCTGGTATTGCCTGTTGTGAAAAGCCACGGTCGTCTATTCAAGTCTATATTTTATGTGTAAACTTCCACGTTGTGAGGTTATCGAGTCATAGAGGGACACCACATTGAAACAGGCCCTTCGGCCCAACTCGTCTATGCCTACAAAGTTGCCGAAGTTTAAAATGTAATTGTACTCTCTTCCACCACTTCCTCTGCCAGCTCGTTCCACATACCAACCACTCTCTGTGTGGAATAACACTATCCTCTCAGCTTAAGCATATGGCCTCTGGTTTTACGACTGCTACTGTGGGGATAAGACTGGTTATTTACCTTTTCTACGCCCCTCATGATTTTGTAAATCTCCATAACGTCACCCCTCTGCCTCCTGTGCTCCAGGGATAAATAACTCAGCACATCCAACCTCTTGTTGTAACTCAACCTCCAGACCCAGTAGTATCAATCATTTTTTTTGCCCCCCTCTAGTTTAATAACATCCTACCGAGAGCAGGCACCTGAACTGTGCACAGTACTCCGATTGTGACATGACCAATTATAGTACGGCTGTAATAATAAAGTCCTAACTTCCTCACCTGTATTCACCTACCAGATTTTGTCCTTCCCCCAACTCTTTTCCAGTTTTCTCCCTCCTACTCCAACCAGTGTGAAGAAGGATACTGTCTTGAAACATTGTCTGTCCATTCCCTGCACAAATGCTGCGTGACCAACTGAGTTCCTCCAGGACTTTGTATGTTTTGTCCCAACTCCTCTACTCGATACCCTGACTGCAGAAGACCGGCATCTTGGTTCCACTTGACACGTGATACATTTTAGTGGGTTAGAGTTGTTTGTGCCTTAATTCAGCACCACAATGGTGTCCGATTCTGGGTCTGTACTAAGGGGGAAAATTGTCAGTACTTTGGAGTGGAGGAGATTTACAGGTGAGAGACCAGAAAGGCTGTGGCTGTTCATTGAAGCTTATATTTTCTCATCTGATCCTGTGTCCAGTATTTTGTAGTGCTGGGCAGTTGTCTATAGTCATGGTGTATTTTTTCTGGTTGGAATTTAGACCATTGTCTCCATTCAAACCCAGAATCAAACAACACGTGCCTGGAGACACAATAAACTACAGATGCTGGAAACTACTGAACCAAACTGCAAACTGCAGACAGAAGGGTCCTGACCTGAAATATCATCCGTCCATTTCCCCCCACAGATGCTGCCTAAACTACTGAATTCCCCAGCAGTTTTGTAACTCAATAATGAATGTGGATTTGGTTTACATTTCAGACTGATTGAGAGCAGATTCTGGTGAACTCTAATGTTTAATGTTCCTACTGGAAAATGTCTGCGCAGGGGCCGGGAATGACAGTGACTGGAGTAACATTGAGTTCAGCCCCGACAATGGTTGGGTACTGGAGTAGGTGGAAGTAGCCCCTTGGGGATAGATTGCACTCGGTACAGCAGGACATTCATTCCCAGTGCCAGACACCCAGAACCACACAGAGTCCACCGCAGGTGTAGCTGTTACTGTGCTTTATAGCACGTTCCAATGATGTACGGACTTGTTCAAATCGGGCAATGCAGCAGCAGACTTTGAAGGATTTGAATGCCATTTTATAGCCCGCAGTGAGAAAGCAAGTTTAGTATTGGCCTCTTTTTGTAAGGGGATGGAGAAAGGTTAACACTAGCTTTAGTTTAGTGTGCTGTGAAACATTAAAACTCTGCATATGTTGTGCACAGAACAGTACAGCATGGGGATAGACCCTTTGGCCCATCACGTCCATGCTATCTTCAACTGCACATCTCCCTTCCCATGGTCAAACCCCTCGATTCTGTGCACGATTGACTAAATGGCTTGTAAATGTTGCTGTCTTATCTGCTTGCACTGCCTCCCCAGCAGCTTGCTTTGGGCACCCACCACTGTAAAACAAACTCCTTGTAAATCTCCTTTAAACTTTCCCTCTGTCACCTTTGCGTGGACCATCGTGGATCACTAGCTGAGCTCTCTCTGTAATTCAGGAAGAGCAACTCCTGGGGAGATTTGCTGTGGGAGAAATAGCATGAATTTGGACGTTCGCCGAGACAGGCCCTTCGGCCCACCGAGTCCGCGCCAACCAGCGATCGACCTGCACACTAGCACCATCCTACACGAGGGACAATTTACAATCTTTACCAAAGCCAATTAACCTACAACCTGTACGTCTTTGGACTGTGGGAGGAAACTGGAGCACCCGGAGAAAACCCACGCAGTCAACGTGCAAAGAGCGCCCGTAGTCAGGATCAAACCTGGGTCTCTGGTGCTGTAAGGCTGCAGCTTTGCCACTGTGTCACCCTAAGGAGTGGGCTGAAGGTGGAAAAACACATGGAATAGGTGGCAGTGTTGTTGCCTTGGACCTTGGGACCTCCTTTGATCCTATCCTGATGCTTCCCCTTGTTCTCTCCAAGACCAGGTGCTCCACATCCCAAAGATGCGCTGGGAAACGAGGAGCAGGCCGGGCACTCGTGGCATTGCTCTCCTGGAAGTAGAGGACAAATGGCTGCTTCTTGTGCCCGTGAGAAGGCTGCTGTAATTCATAAACAGCAGCCGAGATAATGGGCTGTATAGTTTGCAGAAGTATGAATGACACAAGGTCTTGCTGTGACCTCCGGAAGATGTTTCTTTTATTGATAACAGATATGTTACACAAAATATGTTTTAGAAAAAGCAACAGGCTGCTGCCAGTGGGCTGAGCATACTTGGAGCCGATGGAGTAGACTATGTGGTTGGTGCAGAAGCATATTGCTCCCTACATTTCACTGGAATGCAGCAAGAATCAAACAGCCCGTACTGCTCCAAATCCATCACCAGCGACCCAATTTTATGTAAAAACATTTGAACTGGTGCCTAATTAAGTGGCTGTGACAAGAGCACTAACTGACTAAAGATGTTCCTAAAAATACCAAGGAATCTACACGTTTTTCAAGCGATTGCTAAAGTAACAGCTTCTCTGTGGAACACAGCCTCTATGTGCTTCTTGCTTTCCCTACTGTGCAGCAGGGGTTCAAAGACCCAATTTGGACTGAAGGGCAAGGTTAGCCGTGACTATCAGCTCCCGTTTCCCTCACCTCTGCTAGCTCTGTCACCTGTTCAACTTCATATTCTTCATTTCCTTCTGGATTCTCCCACTCATGGAGGTCCCTGATAGAACCCAACATGGCACTCACTGCAGTCCTGAGCTCGGCTTCCTCTTCCTTATCTGCCGCCGTGTGGTGATGTTCTCTGTCACTGGGGTCCTCCCCAGCTGAGAGACGGATGGCCGTTGGGTCTTCCATTTCCGCGTTGTCGGAGAGGTCTTTAGTGACCGCTGCTTGCTTGTGGTCCTTACACACGGACATCAGGGTGTCCCTGAGAATAAGGGCAGGAAAAGATTTCAGCAATTGCCGTGTAATACAATAGACAATAGGTGCAGGAGTAGGCCATTCGGCCCTTCGAGCCAGCACTGCCATTCACTGTGATCATGGCTGATTAACCACAATCAGTACCCCGTTCCTGCCTTCTCACCATATCCCTTGACTCCGCTATCTTTAAGAGCCCTAACTCTCTTGAAAGCATCCAGAGAATTGGCCTCCACTGCCTTCTGAGGCAGAGAATTCCACAGATTCACACGTTTCTGGGTAAAAAGGCGTTTCCTCATCTCCGTTCTTAATGGCCTACCCCTTATTATTCAACTGTGGCCCCTGGTTCTGGACTCCCCCAACATCAGGAACATGTTTCCTTCCTCTAGTGTGTCCAATCCCTTAATAATCTTATGTTTCAATAAGATCCCCTCACATCCTTCAAAATTCCAGAGTATACAAGCCCAGCCGCTCCATTCTATCAACATATGACAATCCCGCCATCCCGCGAATTAACCTAGTGAACCTACGCTGCACTCCCTCAATAGCAAGAATGTCCATCCTCAAATTTGGTGACCAAAACTGCGCACAATACTCCAGGTATGGTCTCACTAAGGCCCTGTACAACTGCAGAAGGACATCTTTGCTCCTATACTCTACACTTGTTATGAAGGCCAACATACCACTAGCTTTCTTGACTGCCTGCCGTACCTGCATGCTTACTTTCAGTGAATGATGAACAATGACCCCCAGATCTCCGTGTACTTCCCCTTTTCCCCAACTTGACACCATTCAGATAATAATCTGCCTTCCTGTTTTTCCCACCAAAGTGGATAACCTCACATTTACACGGACTGTCTTCACATAAGAGATTAGTATACAAACTTAAAGCACACGGTATTGAGGGTTCAGTATTGATGTGGATGGAGAACTGGCTGGCAAACAGGAAGCAAAAACGGGTCCTTTTCAGAATGGCAGGCAGTGACTAGTGGGGTACCGCAAGGCTCATTGCTGGGACCCCAGCTATTTCCAATATATATTAATGATTTGCACGAGGGATTTGAATGCAACATCTTCAAGTTTGCGGATGACACTAAGCTGGGGGGGTAGTGTTAGCTGTGAGGAGGATGCTAGGTGGCTGCAAGGTGACTTGGATAGGCTGGGTGAGTGGGCAAATGCATGGCAGATGCAGTATAATGTGGATAAATATGAGGTTATCCACTTTGGTGGCAAAAACAGGAAAGTAGACTATTATCTGAATGGTGGCCGATTAGGAAAAGGGGAGATGCAACGAGACCTGGGTGTCATGATACACCAGTCATTGAAAGTAGGCATGCAGGTGCAGCAGGCAGCGAAGAAAGCGAATGGTATGTTAGCATTCATAGCAAAAGGATTTGAGTATAGGAGCAGGGAGGTTCTACAGCAGTTGTACAGGGTCTTGGTGAGACCGCACCTGGAGTATTGCGTACAGTTTTGGTCTCTAAATCTGAGGAAAGACATTCTTGCCATAGAGGGAGTACAGTGAAGGTTCAACAGACTGATTCCTGGGATGTCCGGACTTTCATATGAAGAAAGACTGGATAGACTCGGCTTGTACTCGCTAGAATTTAGAAGATTGAGGGGGGATCTTATAGAAACTTACAAAATTCTTAAGGGATTGGACAGGCTAGATGCAGGAAGATTGTTCCCGGTGTTGGGGAAATCCAGGACAAGGGGTCAATTTAAGGATAACGGGGAAATCTTTTATGACCAAGATGAGAAAAACATTTTTCACACAGAGTAGTGAGTCTCTGGAATTCTCTGCCACAGAAGGTAGTTGAGGCCAGTCCATTCACTATATTTAAGAGGGAGTTAGACGTGGCCCTTGTGGCTAAAGGGATCAGGGGGTGTGGAGAGAAGGCAGGTACGGGATACTGAGTTGGATGATCAGCCATGATTATATTGAATGGCCTACTCCTGCACCTATTTTCTATGTTTCACAAAAATAGATCACATCTCTGCTGCTCAGCCCTTACACCTGCAAGCAAGGTGAGAGGGGAGACATGCAAGAGGGACCTCAGGCAACCTTTACACTCAGAAGGTAGCTGTATTCTGAATGAACTGCCAGAGGAAGTGGACATAGCTACAATGTAGATGTGGACTTAGCTACAATTTTTAAAACACATTTGGAACAATATTGTTTTGAGGGATCTGGGTCAAATGCCGGCAAATGTTTGAATGTGATTGAGTCTGAAGGGTCCTGATCTGAAATCTCACCCATCCATTTTCTCCAGAGATGCTGCCAGACCCACTGAATTACGCCAGCATGTTGTCTATCCCAGAATGCTATCTTGGTTGTCATGGACAAGTTGGGCTGAAGGGCCTGCTTCTGTGTGTAGGAAAGAACTGCAGATGCTGGTTTAAATCGAAGGTAGACACAATGCTGTAGTAACTTTGCGGGACAGGCAGCTTCTCTGGGGAGAAGGAATGGGTCGAGACCCTTCTTCAGACTGATCGGCCTGTTTCTGTGCCGCACAACTCCATGACTACATCCTACAGATGCGCCAGTGGGGTAATTGCTGCTGTGTATTGTGAGTGAGTGATACAATCTGGGGGGGTTGATGTAGGGGGAAATGGTGATGGTAGAATTAGCATAAATAGGTGGATAGTGGCTACCGTGCTCCCGGTCCGTGTGCAAGCACCACAAGCTGCATCTGTCCAAAATGTCTCTGGCCAGAGATGATGTGTTGGACCACATTGGGGGATATCGTGCAGTGCAGCTGCCCCCAGGTTAGTGCCATGCCCTGAGTTGGCACCGGGTCAGGGTTTCAGTGTGTTTTGTAGCCGGGGGTGACCAAGTCAGAAGCTGTGCCCCGTTGACGGGCGCTTCTTCTCTGCGCTCAGTCTCAGGGATGGGTCCTTCGGCCCACCAAGTCCGTGTTGACCTTCAGCCATCCATTTTATACTCTCCACTTTCCCGTCCCCAGATTCTACCACTCGCCCACACAGTAGGGGGGGGGGCCATTGAACTCGCACACCTGCACATCTTTGGGACCAGGGAGGAAATTGGATCACCCAGGGACACGGTGGACAATGTACAAACTCCCCACAGACAGCAGCGGTGGACAGGATCAAACCTGGGTCCCCGGCGCTGTGTGGCAGCGGCCCTAAAGGCTGTGTCACTGCGCTGACCTGGCCAACAGGCAAAGCCTCCTACCCGTCTGGCAGACACAGCAGTCCTCTGGCACAGGGGCAGCGGTCGAACGCTCCGTCCGGATCCATCTCCCAGGTGACGAGGTCCAGCAGCTGGTGGGCAGGGTCGTGACATGGCCGCCCTCTCTCAGCCAGTGGGGTGCAGACGGGAAACAAGAGGTCTGAGCGGAAACCAATACAGTGTGAGACCCAGCCGGCAACGCAGTGGCACAGGCAGTCACAGTTAGCACCTGCACACCAGGCGACCATAAATAGTGATGCTTTAGTTAATAAAATAATATTCATTGTCATAGAGCATTAAAACATGCCTTTCAGCCTCGTCCATGCCAACCGTGAGGGCGACACAGTGGCGCAGCAGTAGCATTGCTCCCTTACAGCGCCAGAGACCCAGGTTCGATCCTGACTGCGAGTGCTGTCTGTATGGAGTTTGCACGTTCTCCCTGTGACTGCCTGGGTTTTCTTCGAGTGCTCTGGTTTCCTCCCACACTCCAAAGACGCGCAGACTTGTAGGGTAATTGGCTTCGGTAAAATTGTAGGACAGAGGTAGTGTACGGGGTGAACATGGACACGCTGGGCCGAAGGGCCTGCTTCCATGCCGTATCTCTAAAGTAACGAAATAAACCAAGTTGGCACACTGGGCCAGCCTTATTTACCTGCCTGTGAACTAAAGCCCTAAACCCTTCCTATCAACATCTGTCCAAATGTCCTTTATCAGTGGCAATCGTATCCGTTTCTGCAGTTTCCTCTGGCACCTCATTCCAAATATGCACTACCCTCTCAGTGATAAGATTGCCCCCAAGGTCCCTCTTAAATCTCTCCCCTCTCACCTTAAGCCTCTACCCTCTAGTTGTAGAATCCTCTACCCTGGGGAAAAAAAAGACTGAGCGTTCACTTGATCCATGCCCCTCGCGGTCTTGTGCACCTCAATAAAGCCTCCTATGCGCAAAAGCGAGAAGTCTCAGCCTATCCAACCTCCCCCTATAACTCAAGCCCGCAAGTCAAGGCGGCATCCTGGTGAGTCTCTTCTATACGCTTTCCAACTTAATGACAGTATGAATTATCATTATCAATGAAGAGATGTAATTTAGTGCTTCTGACTATCCAGGTATGCCACTTGGACAATAAACCATTCAACACGAGTCGTTTATTACAAGTTTCCTTGTCCCTGTAATTAGAACAGGGCCCGAGGCTCATGAGAGTTTGTCTTTGTGAGATGAAAACAGTTATCGAATCAAATGTATTCACATCTGAAATATTTGTTTCAGTTTAATCTGACACCCTTGTCTCCTTTTCACCTCCAGAATAGGCTCAAATGCCCCCCCTCCCGCCCCATATTTTCCTGTTATTTACCCCTCTTCTCATTCCCCCCCCCCCCCCCCACCCTGGCCACTTCCACCTTCTGTGCCGAAAGCTACACATTCCCACTGCAGTAAGACTTTGTGCATCTGGTGCGCTGAGGACTAGCTGATCGTCCAGTCTATCAGATGGCATCTTATGAACTCTCCAATGCTCCTCTAATTCACCTTTTGAAATATCACACGGTAACAAACACTTCAGCAAACCTGGCGTGTTTAAAAGGATGGCAGGGAACAGGGTCTCACAAAGTTTAAAAGGATTCAGGTGAATGGGGCCCCAGTGCGTTCAAAGGAAGTGTGGCCTGGTGAGTTTGAAGTGAATACGGGAAATAGGGCCCCAAGGAGTTCAGAGAGAGTTTGGAAATGGGGCCTGGGAGGTTTAAAGGGAGTGTGAGAAACGGGGCCTTGAGGAGTTTAAAGGCAGCACAGGATTCGGGGACTGGATGACAGGAAAGTGCTAAAGTTGGGATTTCGGAATGGTCAGGGAGCAGATTATTGAAGTTTTGCCTTTTTAGAACGACAAACTTGGCGTGCGAGAGAAGTGTGGCCCATTGTGGGGTCATGTCTGTGGACGATGGAGTTAGCCGAGCCCCGTCAGCGTGTGGGGAACTCACCGATGTGGAAGGCACAGCACTGGTGTGGACCACACTGTTGTTGTTGCTCACAGATGGAGCCCAGTTGCCCCCTCACTGCGTTCGCACGGCACTCTCCCCAGATGCACAGGTGGCCCCGGTTACACTGGCCGTCACGAGTACAATTCTAGGAACAGTCAAAACCAAATGTTCACCAACAGGCAAAATCTCTTATTTAAAAACCATAACAAATTCAACAGTTCAAACTTTTAATTGTTGGGAAGATGTTGGCCAGGTTCCAGAATCCCAAGAGAAAATGAGACAAACTTCCATAGATAGAGCTCTAGGGGCTGGTGTAATCAAGGGATATGGGTAGAAGGCAGGCACGGGTTATTGATTGGGGACGATCAGCCATGATCGCAATGAATGGCGGTACTGGCTCGAAGGGCCGAATGGCCTCCTCCTGCACCTATTTTCTATGTTTCTGATGAAGGGAAGAAATATGCTGGAGGCTGAGACGTGGCAGTGAACTGGAGATGCTTGGGACTTGATCAGTGGTTTTTATTTGTGCTGAAAATTCAATAGTCAAGTGTTTAATAGTCCAATGTACCAATGCAATTCTTGCAGAGGTGACGGCCTCCAAGAGGAGTCGAACAGTCCTGGAATGGTCCGTCCTGGCTGCTAGGGAGCTGAGATACCAGCCTGCAAATTTGCCTCGGATGTCAGTTGTGGGGACGGATCCGCTGGGTCGGATTTCCAGAGCCCCGGCCGCTGGTGGCGCTGATAGGAATTTTGGTCGCAGAAGTCGGCTATGGGAATGGATGTGCCGGCTGTAGCCAGGCTGGAGTTCCAGAGCCCCGGCTGCAGGGTGCAAATGCAACCCGCAGATCGGCACGGAAGTCCCAATGAGGTCACGATCTGCCACCTCGCCGAGACACCGCATTTAGTGGGTGGGGGGGGGGGGCGGTGCGGGACGGGACGGGACTACAGAGGGGGATTTCAAGTGCACTCTCGTCATTTTGTCCAGATTAAAGGAGGTGCTGGTACACTATCTACACAATATACATACACATGAGATGCTGGTATACCACATAATAGTGTAACACTGAAGTCTGTTGTGCAACTGAACGCACAGTCCATAGATCATATTTGTTAACGTCAGTGTTGTGCAGAGTTCAAGGGCCTAATAGTTGGTGGGAAGAAGCTGTTCTTGAACTTGGTTAGGTTCATAAAGTTATAATAATATTATAAGGGGCATAGCTGGGATCAATAGCCTTTTTCCCAGGGCAGAGAAGTTGAGGGCACATGTTTAAGGTAGGAAGAGAGAAACTTAAAGGAGATGTGAGGGGTACATTTTCCACAGAAGGTGGTGAATATATGAAACAGGCTGCCCGAGGAGGTGGCAGAGGCCGAACCAGCTGTAGTATTTAAAAGTCATTTTGGTGTGAGTGGAGAGGAAAGGAGTAGAGGGATATGGGCCTAATGCAGGAAAATGGGACTAGCCTGGATGGACTTTGCAGTTGACATGAATGAGGTGGGCCGAAGGGCCTCTTCCTGTGCTGTCGTGCTTTATGAAAGATTACATGGAACCGCACCATGTGTTAAGGCTGTTCCACCCATCACATACTGGAACTGATCTCACTCTCTGAATATTTCATTTCTTATTTTGTCCTGTTCAACTTTCCCTTGAATGTTAGTTGCTCCACCCCCTCCCTGGGCATCAGCCGATCCCACCAACCTGTTCGCTTCCTCTGCGCGGAAGGCACTTGGGCTCCAGCGGGTTGGTCTCGCAGAACTGGTCCTCCCTGCAGTCCTCATCCACGATACATTCCTGCAGAGGGACAGAGAGATCCGTCAATGCCGGCACCAAGGGCGGCACAGTGGCGCAGCGGTAGAGTTGCTGCCTCACAGCGCCAGAGACCCGAGTTCAATCCTGACTACGGGTGCTGTCTGTGTGGAGTTTTAACGTTCCTCCTGTAACAGCGTGTGTTTTCTCCGGGTGCTCCGGTTTCCTCCCACACTCCAAAGTCGTGCAGGTTTGTAGGTTAATTGGCTTCGGTAAAAATTGTAAATAGTCTCCAGTGTGTAGGATGGCGCTAGTTTGCAGGGGTCAGTGGCCAGCGCGGACACGGTGGGCTGAAGGGATTGTGTCCGCGCTGAAATCTCCAAACTAAACTGGGGACAGATCCAAATGGCTCCAGATCTACCCAGAAGCACAGCATGGGTGGGACCACAAGTGTATAACGCGTACAGAGGTTTTCATGCAAAAGCCGACTGGGGCCAATGCCCAGAAGGTCAGTTTGAGAGGCGAACTGAGCCTGGTCCATAACGTGCACTGCCCTCCCCATCATCAAAAACACCTACACTGCCCTCCATAATGTTTGGGACAAAGACCCTCATTTATTTATTTGCCTCTGCACTCCACAATTTGAGATTTGTAGTAGAAAGAAAATCACATGTGGTTAAAGTGCACATTGTCAGATTTTAATAAAGGCTATTTTTATACATTTGGTTTAATTACAGCAGTGTTTATACATTGTCCCCACATTTCAGGGCACCACAATGTTTGGGACACAGCAATGTCAAATAAATTAAAGTAGTCATGTTTAGTATTTTGTTGCATATCCTTTACATGTAATGACTGCTTGAAGTCTGCAAGTCATGGACATCACCAGTTGCTGGGTGTCTTCTCTGGTGATGCTCTGCCAGGCCTGTATTGCAGCCATCTTCTGCTTATCTTGTTTTGGGGGCTAGTCCCCTTCAGTTTTCTCTTCAGCATATGAAAGGCATTCTCAATTGGGTTCAGATCGGGTGATTGACTTGGCCACTCAAGAATTTACAATTTTTTGCTTTGAAAAACTCCTTTGTTGCTTTAGCGGTATGTTTGGGATCATTGTCTTGCTGTAGAATGAACCGCTGGCCAAAGAGTTTGGAGGCATTTGTTTGAACTTCAGCAGATAGGATGTGTCAATATACTTCAGAATTCATTATGCTACTACCATCAGCGTTTGTATCATCAATGAAGATAAGTGAGCCAGTACCTTCAGCAGTCATACATGCCCAGGCCATAACACCCCCACCACCGTGTTTCACAGATGAGGTGGTATGCTTTGGATCTTGGGCAGTTCCTTCTCTCCTCCATACTTTGCTCTTGCCATCACTCTGATATGTTAATCTTCGTCTCGTCTTTGCACAAGACCTTTTTCGAGAACTGTGGTTGCTCTTTTTACTTCTTGGCAAACTGTAACCTGCCATCCTATTTTTGCAGCTAACCAGTGGTTTGCATCTTGCAGTGTAGCCTCTGTATTTCTGTTCATGAAGTCTTCTGCGGGCAGTGGTCAATGACAAATCCACACCTGAAGAGTGTTTCTGATCTGTCGGACAGGTGTTTGTGGATTTATCTTTATTATAGAGAGAATTATTCTGTCATCAGCTGTGGAGGTCTTCCTTGGCCTGCCAGTCCCTTTGCGATTAGCAAGCTCACCAGTGCTCTCCTTCTTCTTAATGTCCTAAATAGTTGATTTTGGTGAGCCTAAGGTTTGGCTGATGTCTCTAACAGTTTTATTCCTGTTTCTCACTCATAATGGCTTCTTTGACTTTTATTGGCACAACTTTGGTCCTCATGTAAATAAACGGCAATAAAAGTTTCCAAAGGTGATGGAAAGACTGGAGGAAAGACTAGGTGCTGAGAGCTCTCTTATACCTGCATTAAGGAGGCAATTAAACACACTTGAGCAATTACAAACACTTATGAAGCCATATGTCCCAAACACTATGGTGCCCTGAAATGGGGGGGGGGACTATGGAAAAACACAGCTGTAATTTCTACATGGTGAAACCAAAATGTATAAAAATAACCTTTGATAAAATCGGACAATGTGCACTTTAACCGCATGTGATTTTTTAAAATATTACAAATCTCAAAATTGTGGAGTACAGAGGCAAATAAATAAATTTGGGTCTTTGTCCCAAACATTATGGAGGGCACTGCATGGATGAGAATGTTTTAACAGTGACGTGCCAAGTGCAGGCTGCTGGGACTTGCCCAATATGCCAACATGGTTGGCGTGGAGGAGGTGGGCTGATGGGCCTGTTTCCGTGCTGTGCTGTTGGGTTGGTGGGGGATTGTGGAGAAGCCTCTCCCACATTACTGGTCTAGGGACGGCTCGGTTTCATCATTCCTGTGGCTTTCCTGCCTGCAGAATGCTGCTGTTATTATTGGAAGGAAACCACTGAGATGTGAATAAGATTTTCCACCCCTCAGCAGCCTGCAGTAAAGGCGCTACTCACAGCTGCCGGAAGCTTGGAGATGATGGATGGTAGTCCCGCTAGACGAACAGCGAGCCGTTTGAACCATAGCTGGAACCCTCATCGGAAGGTTGAAGGGAGACTTGATGTCAGTATATAAAAGTATGAATGGCAGAGAAGATAAGACTCAAAATGCTGGAGTAACTCAGCAGGACAGGCAGCATCTCTGGAGAGAAAGAATGGGCACCATTTTGGGTCAGGACCCTTCTCCAGACAAAGGCACAGATTGGGTAGAGAGTCAGGAGCTTTTTCCTCAGGGTGGAAATGGCAAGGACTAGAGGACGTAGCTTTAAGGCGAGAGGTGCAAAGTTCAAAGGAGATGTGCAGGGCAGGTTTTTTCTTTCACGCACACGCACACGGTTGGTGAGCGCCTGGAACACATTGCCAGGGATGATGGTGGAGGCAGATACGATAGTGGCGTCTAAGAAATGTTTGGACAGGCACATGGACATGCAGGGAATGGCGGAATATGGATTGTGTGCTGGCAGATGACATTAGTTTAACTCAGCCTCGTGCTCGCCACAGACATTGTGGGACAAGAGGTGTGGGGGGCACATTTTATTTTAGAGTGGCAGACTCCTGGAGTAAGTTGTCGAAGAGAGAGTGAAAGGGGGAGGGGTGGAGGTGCAGATACTAAGGGTCCTTTAAGAGGATTTTAAATTTCTACATGGAACTGCAGGAAGTGGAGTGCTGTGGATCACATGCGGGCAGAGATTGGTTTAACTTGGCAGCAGGCTCAACACGGACATTGTGGGCCATAGGGACTATTCTGGGGCAGTACCCTGTTCTCTGTTCTAAAATCCATCCCTTCTTCTCACAACGTTCCAGCGAGCGTGTCTGAACCACAGGTAGCGATGGCCCATTTGCTGTAAACGGGTTTCTCAAACAGGGTTCGAGAGGATGACTCTGAGCGGTTTCATGGATGTGGGTAAAGGAGCAGGTTCTGTGTATTCACTGGAGAGGGACTCCTCCCGGTGTCTCAGTGGTTGTGCAGGCCCAGCTAATAAGCTGAAGGAACCTCCAACAGTGCAGACCCTCCCTTCACCACTGCACTTTAGTGCCAGCTCTCCCCCCCCCCCCCCCGAGCTAGGTCAAACCTAGCTCTGACCCTTCTGCTGAAGACGCTCCCTCACCACCACCCCTCCGCAGCATCTCTTTTAGAGGACCAGTCATCATCAGTTGCTGGAGTCTCTGGCGGAGGGCTGAAGCCCCCCGACCCTGGGAAGGAGCAGGAACACCAGTACTGGTACTGGAGGGGTTACTCTACTGGAAGGACAAGGGTAACCAGGAGCATGGAATGAGCCAGAGGAGCGGAGAGGAGTGTTCCCCAGCGCAGGTGCTGCTGACGGGCAGTGGCAGCTGATCGTACAGTTCTTCAGACGGGCTGAATGGCCCGCATCTGTCTGAGGCAGCACCTCACATCTGCACAGCAAGACACCCCCGCAGACAGCTCCAGGCAGCCAACTCCGCCCCCCCGGACAGTGCCCTCCCTGGGGTGGTCGGGGTTGGGTTCAGGTCGGGTCCTACCTTGCCGGCTTCCCGCTGAGCCCATGTGGATGGGTCTCCGGTTTCCAGGAGGGAGATGGGTTCATCACGATGTTCCTTGGGCACCGACTCCTGGTCCCAGGGCGGCATCTCGGGCATCAGGTCCATCTGTGGCCACAGCCAGAAGACAAGGCCCCTTAGCAGGTCAGAGTAGCCAGACCAACCCACCCCACTCCCAAACCCAACCTCACACCTTCTGCACCAAAGTTACAAGTCCCAGCCACTCCAGCATCATCAATCCAACACCCAGCCACCCAAACTCCACCGACCCACACAAATGTGCTCACACTATTCCCAATGCATCCTCACCAGCGCCTTATAGAGCCTCAACATCACATCTCTGTAGCTGGGTGACGAGCACGGTGAACTGTCTCCCACCTCCACCATCATACCCTTCACCCGCACAACCCCACTGCTCCAGCCGCACCCGAGACTACCCCCACCCACCCACTGACACAACCTTCAGACTACCCCCCTCCACCATCTACACCCACACACCCATCCATTGCACCCCACACATACCTGCACACCCTCCAGCCAGACCATAACCCCGTCATCCTCTCCTGCATGTCCCCACCACTCCCACCCACGTTGGCACCCTGTTCCATCTGCACCCATCCCTCCAGCCACATCTTACACCCCCTGCCCTCTCCTGGGTGCCCCACACACCCCCACCCCTTCCCTCCAGAGAGCACCCCCTCCAAGCACAACCTTGCCACCTTCTCACATCCCCTGGTTCTCACATCCGTCCTTCCCCCTTCACTCTCCCGCACCCACTCCCACCCTCTCCCGCACCCACTCCCACCCACTCGCTAACACCAGCCCCCACCCTCCAGCCCCGGCTCCGCTCGCACCTCCCGGGCGGCTCCCTGCAGTTTGCGCTGCGTGTCCTCGGTCAGCTCGCCCACCTCCCGCAGCATCTCCCGCAGCCCGGCCTCCGGGGCCAGGACCAGGGCCAGCGCCCGGGAGTGACCCACAAGCAGCATCAGGATGAGGAGCGGGAGCGGCGGCGATCCGGAGCCCGACATGTTGCAGCCGAGCCGGCCCCGCCAGCGCAGAGCAGCCCCGCCCACTGGCCACTGGCCCCGCCCACCGCACACCGGCCCCGCCCAGGGGGGGGAAGGGGGGGGGAGAGAGGGGGGGGAGAGAGCGGAGGGGGAGGAGGGGGGGGAGAGAGGGGGGGAGAGAGAGGGGAGGGGGAGGAGGGGGAGGAGGGGGAGGAGGGGGGAGAGGGGGGGAGAGGGGGGGAGAGGGGGGGAGAGAGAGGGGAGGGGGGGGAGGGGGGGGGAGGGGAGGGGGGAGGTGGGGGGGAGAGAGAGGGGAGGGGGAGGGGGAGGAGGGGGGGGAGGAGGGGAGGGGGGGAGGAGGGGAGGGGGAGGGGGAGGAGGGGGGGGGAGGAGGGGGGGGGGAGGGGGGAGGAGGGGGGGGGGGAGGGGGGAGGGAGAGGGGAGGGAGAGGGGGGGGGAGGGAGAGAGAGAGGGGGGGGAGAGAGGGGAGGGTGGGGAGAGAGGGGGGGAGAGAGAGAGAGGGGGGGAGAGAGAGAGGGGGGGGAGAGAGAGAGAGGGGGGGGGAGAGAGAGAGGGGGGGGGAGAGAGAGAGGGGGGGGAGAGAGAGGGGGGGGAGAGGGGAGGGGGGGAGAGAGGGGGGGAGGGGGGGAGAGAGAGAGGGGGGGAGAGAGGGGGGGGAGAGGGGAGAGAGAGGGGGGGAGGGGGGAGAGAGAGGGGGGGAGGGGGGGGGAGGGGGGGAGAGAGGGGGGGGGAGAGAGAGGGGGGGAGGGGGGGGAGAGAGGGGGGGGAGAGGGGAGAGAGAGGGGGGGAGGGGGGGAGAGAGGGGGGGGAGGGGGGGAGAGAGAGGGGGGAGGGGGGGGAGAGAGAGGGGAGGGGGAGGAGGGAGGGGAGGGGGGAGGAGGGGGGGGGAGAGGGGAGGGGGGAGGAGGGGGGGGAGAGGGAGGTGGAGAGAGAGGGGGGGAGGGGGGGAGAGAGGAGGGGGGAGAGAGAGGGAGGGCGAGGGGGGAGGGGGGGAGAGAGAGGGGGGAGAGAGAGGGAGGGAGAGAGAGGGAGGGAGAGAGAGGGAGGGAGAGAGAGGGAGGGAGAGAGAGGGAGGGAGGGAGAGGGAGGAGAGGGAGAGGGAGGGAGGAGAGGGAGAGGGAGGGGGGGAGGTTGGTGGAAAGGCGCGCAGGGTTTGCGGAAATAAACCGCAAAATGATCTCGGCATTTTACAGAGAGTGCAATTTAAAAAACATTGGCAGATTTTGCTTTAAAACGGGCGGAGCGTTTTTGCAACAATAAAACTGCAGGTGTAGGAAGGAACGAACTGCAGATGCTGTTTTACACTGATTATAGACACTAAGTGCTGGAGAAACTCAGCGGCACAGGCAGGCAGCATCTCTGCAGAGATGCAATAGGTGACGTTTCGGGTGGAGACGCTTCTTCAGGCTGCACGGGTACCCGGGAGTTTGCGGAAACGCGAGCATTTTGGCAGAAACAACCGGGAATATTGCGGAAAGGAGGCGAGGGTTTGCAGAAAGATGTAGGGGCTTTGCAGAAGCGGGCGATTATTTGCGGACAGAAACTGGGCGTTTATCCTGCTTTTAGTTCGTTTTAGAAAGATAGAACATAGGTGCAGGAGTTTGCCATTTGGCCCTTCGAGCCAGCAACGCCGTTCAATATGATGGTATACAAAAGGCTGGAGAAACTCAGCGAGTGCAGCAGCATCTAAGGAGCGAAGGAGATGGGCGACGTTTCGGGTCGAGACCCTTCTTCAGACCCTGAAGTCTTCAGTCTGAAGAAGGGTCTCGACCCGAAACGTCGCCTATCTCCTTCACTCCTTAGATGTTGCTGCACCCGCTGAGTTTCTCCAGCTTTTTGTGTAACCCTCGATTCTCCAGCATCTGCAGTTCCTTCTTTAACACAACCGTTCAATATGATCATGGCTGAACGTCTTTCCAACAGTTGCATCATTCTAGGTTCCTATACAAGACAAGTCGTTTAGTTGCCAGACGCACAAGGGGATAGGGTACACAAAAGGCTGGAGAAACTCAGCTGGTGCAGCAGCATCTAAGGAGCGAAGGAGATATGCGGCGTTTCGGGTCGAGACCCTTCTTCAGACTGGTTGCCCTGTCTCACGGTGCGAGTTGACACACGAGTGACCCAGAGTGACAGACTCGTGGTTGTGTACGATATTCCAAGATGATGTGCAAGTGTTTGTGGCGAGTTCCCACGGGTATGGTAATCTGCGATGTTCCGAGATCGTCTCCAGAGTTACCAAGTTCCCCTCCAGTTTGCTCTTGAGTTACCAAGTTCCTCTCCCGCTCAGGGCGTGTGTTGTTGCTGCAGTCCGGGATTCGCATTTAAAGCACTCGGTTATCTTCAGCAGTGCAGGCGAGGACAGGTTTGGGGGGGGGGGGGGGGGCGAGGGATGGTGGAATTGGGAGAAGGCAAAGACTATGGGTGGGGAGGAGTGAGAGGGGGGGGCTAGGAACGGCATCTGCGAAATGGGTAGTCAACCTTTAGGGTCCCTGCCCAAAACATCCCTATACATTTTATGATTTCCCTCCAAAGATGCAGTCTCCCGTGGTTTGTTTGCACAACTCTCTTCCCTCTCTCTCCCAACATTGGGGGGGGGGGGAGACGAAGACGACAAGATAGTTTAAACGGACCTTACCCCCACTTCATGCTTCTGTTGCGCATAATTCAGCAGTAAAACCTCTCTTCCCCTTACCCAGCGACGCCCGATTCCTCGCACCCTCACAAGTTCACATCGACGAGGGAAGAATGAGCGGGGAGTCTGAAGAAGGGTCCCGACCCGAAACATCACCCATTCCTTCTCTCCAGATGCGATGCCTGTCCCGCTGAGTTACTCCAGCATGTTTGTCTCTATCGTCGGTGTAAACCAGCATCTGCAGTTCCTTCCTACACACAGACAGTGAAGTGCCTCGGCCAAATTAGGAACATTAGGATTTTCTGATGTGAAGGTAGTCTGGTTTGCGTTTCTTACACTTGATCATATCCGAAACTAAAGTATAGATAGACACAAAATGCTTGAGTAACTCGGCGGGACAGGCCGCATCTCTGGAGAGAAGGAATGGGTGGTGTTTTGGGTAAGTCTGAAGAAGGGTCTCGACTCCATTCCTTCTCTCCAGAGATGCTGCCTGGTCCGCTGAGTTGCTCCAGCATTTTGTGTCTATTAAAGAGTTCCCACGGTAGACGCACGGATCACTAAAGTTAACGCACGGGCCACTACGATGTAACTCTGAGTTTAAATGTTTCAATTTTAAACTTGACCACGAAATTTGACTCGTGGAAAAAGTCAAACATGTTTGACTTTTTTCACGAGTTCACAAGTTTCACGGGTACCTGCCGTTAGCGCCACGAGTGGACAAGTTGATCGCGCGAGTTCCGACGTTCCCACTACGTTGGCTGTACGTGATCACCACGAGTGAAAACTCGGGGTCACTCGTGGGCCAACTCGCACCGTGAGACAGGGGTTTTAGGGATCAGGAAAACGAGAGATATAGACGGTGATGTGGAGAGATAAAGAACAATGAATGAAAGATATGCAAAAAAGTAACGCTGATAAAGGAAACAGGCCATTGTAAGCTGTTTGTAGTGTGAAAATGAGAAGCTAGTGCGACTTGGGTGGGGGAGAGATAGAGAGAGATCCACGGCCAGAGTGAGCAACACTGCAACTTGGAGGAACAGCACCTCATATTCTGCTGGGGGGGGGGTCTGCATCCTCTGGGCTTGAACATTGAATTTTGTCAATTCTGTTAACCCTTGCTGTCTCCTCCCCTTCCCACATCTCCCTCAGCTCTCAGGCCCTGGCATTCCCTCTCTCTCTATCTCTCCCCCACCCAAGTCGCACTAGCTTCTCATTTTCACACTACAAACAGCTTACAATTTTCCTTTATTCATCGTTACTTTTTTGCATATCTTTCATTCATTGTTCTGTATCTCTCCACATCACCATCTATATCTCTTGTTTCCCTGATCCCTAACCAGTCTGAAGAAGGGTCTCGACCCGAAACGTCGCCTATCTCCTTTGCTCCTTAGATGCTGCTGCACCCGCTGAGTTTCTCCAGCCTTTTGTGTACCCTCGACTTTCCAGCATCTGCAGTTCCTTCTTTAGCACAAGGGGATAGAATGGGCAGTGTTCAAGGAGAAAGAAGGAAATGCAGACGTGGGTTTACGAAAAAGAACAAAGTGCTGGAATAACTCGGCGTGTCCGGTTGAATGTCTAGAGAACATGGATAGGTGTCGTTTCAGGTCCTAAATAGACACCAAATGCTGGAGTAACTCAGCGGGACAGGCATCATCTCTGGTGAAAAGGGATGGGTGACATTTTGGGCCGAGACCCTTCTTCAGACCTGAAACGTCACCCATTTTCTCTAGAGATGCAGCCTGTGCCGCTGAGTTCCTCCAGCATTTTGTGTCTATCTTCAACTTAAACCAGCATCTGCAGTTCTTTCCTATACTCCCTGTTCCTAAACTCCAGTAAGTTGCACACCTCAACGACAAGAGTGAAGAAACAGCGCTGTAATAGTGGAAGACTTGAGTCAATCTCAGTAACCCTTCAGCCCACCTTGTCCATGTCAATCCTCTACCCTGGGAAAGAGACTATGACCCAAAATTATGCATGCCCCCTTTGGTCTTGTACACCTCAGTAAGGTCGCCCCTCAGCCTCCAATGTTAAAACCTCTCTTTATAAGACCCTACCAATACTTTGTATACATATATCTGTTTAAATGTCCCTGCACCTTTTTCCATTTGGTGTGAGCACACCGGGAGAGCGGGGGGGGGGGGGGGGGGGGGGGTGGTTTGTACTGTACACTGAGGTACTGGGTCAGTACATGCTGTCTCATCACAGGGGACTGGACAATGAGCTGATCTCACTAGCAGGTGCAAGGGCAAGGGGGTTGGCCTGGAGGGATATAGATCAGCACAGATTAGTCTTAACTTGTAATCAAATGCAGCACATATATTGTGGGCTGAAGGGCCTGTTCCTGTGTTGCAGTTCTGACGACCCTCATTCCATTCCAATCCCCTCTCTGCCAAACATGTTGCTAAGTTCAACTGATCTCTTCTGCCTGCATTTGCCTCCATATCCCTACATTCCCTGCATTTCCATCTGCCCATCTGAAAGCCTCTTAAATACCACAAACGTAAGTGCCCCTACCACCACCCCTGGCAGTTCACTCCAGGCACCCTCCACTCTCTTGTGTGAAAAACATTTGCCCTGCACATCTCCTTTAAACTGTGCCTCTCCCATCTTAAAGCTGTGCTCTGTAGTTTAGTAGAACCACCTGCGATCCCCACACATTAACACTATCCTACACACACTGGGGACAATTTTACATTTATACCAAGCCAATTAACCTACAAACTTGTACGCCTTTGGAGGAAACCGAAGAGCTTGGAGAAAACCCACGCAGGTCACGGGGAGAACGTACATCTCTGTACAGACATTACCCAAAGCCACAATCGAACCGGGGTCTCTGGCGCTGCAAGGCAGCAACTCAACCGCTGCACCACTGTGCCACCCCTCTTTGACATTCCCACCAAAAGGTTTCAACTATCTACCCTATCTATGTCTCTCATAACTTTATAAACATAACAGGTCTCACCTCTGTCTCCGAAGCTGAGGAGAAACCAATCCAAGTTTGGCGAACTTATAGCTAGAAACAAAGAAATGCAGATGCTGGTTTACAAAAAAGGACAAAGTTCCGGAGGAACTCTGAGAGTCAGGCAGCATATCTGGAGAACATGGATTGTTGGCAAAAAAACACCTATCCATGTTCTCCAGAGATGCTGTCTGACCTGCTGAGTTACTCCAGCACCTTGTGTCTTCTCTCATTATAGATATCCTGGTGAAACTCTTCTCTGGTCATTGCATTGAAATATTCACACTTCAGCTCACCAGTCTCAGCATGTTCATTAATCTGCTCCTGTCTATCCTTCCTCTCATGCTTACAGGGCAAAACCTCCGCCTTCCCGTCAATTCCACCACTTGCTGATCTGAGGTATGAAGTCCTTGGTAAGTATTGGTGATCTTATAGAGTTGTATAAAATCATGAGGGGAATAGATTGGGCAAACACACAGAGTATCTTGTGCGGAGTAGGGGAATCAAGAACCAGAGGACATAGATTTGAGGGGGGGGGGGGGGGTAGGAAAGATTTAATAGGAACCTGAGGGGTAACTTTTTCCCACGATAGGTGGTGGGTGTATAGAATGAGCTGCCAGAGGAAGTAGTTGAGGCAGGTACTATTTGCAACATTTAAGAAACATTTGGACAGGTACATGGATAGGATAGGTTTGGCCTTCATCAGTCAGAGTATTTGAGTATAGAAGTTGGGAGGTTACAAGCCCTTTATATTCTAGCATTTAAAGAACAGACTTTACCACAAACCCTTGCTGAATCAACTACTACATTAATTCCAAAAAAAGATAAAAATGTCGAGGAGCCTGGATCCTATAGGGCAATAGCACTTTTAAATACAGATCAGAAGATACTAGCTAAGACTCTGGCTCGTAGATTAAGCTTAGTTATCGGTAAACTAATACATCCAGATCAAACTGGGTTTATACCTAAACGACACTCGTTTTATAATTTGAGACGTTTGTTTAACATAATATATTCGCAGAGAATGCCAAATGAGGATCTAACAATTATTTCTCTAGATGCAGAAAAAGCTTTCGACCAAGTGGAATGGTCTTATCTTTTCACAGTGTTGGAAATTTTTTAATTGGGAGAAAACTTTACTTTATGGGTGAAGATTTTATACACTAATCCGACAGCTAGAATACCGACAAATCAAATGCTTTCGCCTGAATTGTATTTATCATGGGGTAACAGACAAGGATGTGCTCTTTCTCCAATGCTATTTGCTTTAGCCATCGAACCTCTTGCCGAGAGTATCAGGTCCCATTCAGGCATTTATGGATATAATACCAAATATACCACCAATAAAATCTCGTTACATGCAGATGATGTACTTTTATACATTACTAATCCCCAAGTTAGTATTCCAAATGTTCTAAACATTATAGAACAATTTGGTTCCTTTTCTGGATACAGAATAAATTGGAATAAAAGTGAAATCATTGCCAATGAAACAACAAGACCCTTCTCAACTCCAACAATTTCCTTTCAGAATCGTTACTGCAAAGTTCAGATATCTTGGAATTTACGCGACTAGAAAGTATTCCTCTTTGTTTAAAATAAACTTCCCACCATTAATTACTAAATTGTATACCTACATCCAATTTTGGAAAACACTTCCTATCTCCCTTATTGGTAGATTAAATGCCATAAAGATGATCTTCCTTCCGCAACTTTCATATTTATTTCAATCAATACTGATACATCTCCCTAAAAGATTTTACAAAAGAATTGATTCTATTGTCACTAACTTTATTAGGGACTATAAAACCCATAGAATGCACAAAAGACATTTGTGCAAATCCAAAGGAAATGGAGGATTAGCTCTACCTAATTTTCTTTTTCACTACTGGGCAACTAATACTAAAAATATAACTTTCTGGTTAGACGATATACATGTCAACATGTAAATTGATTAAAAATGGAGAGGGAAGATTGTTTGCCTTTTAGTATAGGCTCAATCCTCCTATCTCCATTACATTTGAATAAGTCAACGAATGAGCAAAATCTGATAATACATAGTACTATCCGTATCTGGAAACAGCTGAGATTCAATCTTAAATTGAGAAATATGTCTCTCCTTCTTCCAATTGCAAACAATCCCTCGTTTAAACCGTATACTTTAGATATGGTGTTTGTTCAATGGAAGAACCTGGGAATCAATACTGCGGGAGACCTCTCTTCTTTTCAAGAACTACAGAACTACAAAAATACCACTTGAACTTCAATAATAGTTTTTGATACCTTCAAATCCGAGATTATGTGGAAACATATACACAAGGCTGTCCTCTTATGGGTCCAGATATATTAGACGATTGTTTGAATAGACATGCAAATACAAGTTGATATCTTACATTTATAGCAAATACAAGTTGATATCTTACATTTATAACACCCTTCTAAACATTGACACCCCACCCTCTGAGATTTATAGGCGAGCATGGGAGGACGAGCTGGGTTTACCCATTTTGAAAGATACATGGGAGGAAAGCCTACTTTACATACATACACTACTGTTCTTTAAATGCCAGGCATTGTCTGATACATTTTAAAGTATTGCATAGATTACACTACTCAAAGACCAAATTGAACAAGATCTTCCCAACTGTCTCTCCTCTCTGTGAAAAACTTTTATCGTTATTTTGTATCCTGTATAAAATCACAAAACTTCTGGACGGGAATATTCAATACCATTTCTAAAACACTTAAAATTCAATTGGAGTCAGATTCAAAATTAATAATATTAGGAATGTCAGAGGGCTGCCATAATTTAACGATATTCCAAAGACGCTTCCTTGACTATGGTTTAATCACAGCGCAAAAACTTACACTTAAATTCTGGAAAAAGATAACAGTTCCCACAGTGAAGATGTGGATCACATAAATGACCGAGACACTACATCTAGAAAAAATAAGGCTTGTCTTGACTGACAAACCAGATCAATTTTCCAAAATATGGTCTCCTTTCATTGAATTTCTTCAACAACATAATGGTTGAACACGAATTCAAAACCGACGCTAGGGTCGGGTGAGCGGGCATAGGGAGGGGTAGTGCGACATATCTCTGCTTTTTTCATTTCTTCATTAGTTCAGGGGATTTTCTTTGTTCTCTTTCGTGTCTTTTTCGAAATTCTTTTCATTTCTTTTTTTCCCTTTTTTCCTTTTTCTTTTTTTCCGATTTAGTTTATAAAATGTTAAAATTGAAACTGTACGAAAATTGTATAACTTATGTCGATTACTTTCTCCTTGTACAATTGCTTCTAATAAAATAAAATTAAAAAAAAAAAAAGAAGTTGGAAGGTTGTGTTGCAGTTGTATTAGGCGTTGATGAGACCGCATTTAACATATTGTGTCCAGTTCTGGGCACCATGTTATTGGAAAGATATTGTCAAGCTTGGAAGGGTTCAGAAAAGATTCATGAGGATGTTGCCAGGACTAGAGGGTGTGAGCTATAGGGAGAGGTTGCATCCGCTGGTTCTCTATTGCATGGAGCGCAGGAGGATGAGAGGAGTTTTTATAGAGGTGTATAAAATCATGAGAGGAATAAATCGAGTAGATGCATAGAGTCTGTTGCCCAGAGTTGGGGAATCGAGGACCAGAGGACATAGGTTCAAAGTGAAGGGGAAAAGATTTAATAGAAATCCGAGGGGAATTTTTTCACACAAAGGGTGGTGGGTGTATGGAACAAACTGCCAGAGGAGGTGGTTGAGTCTGGAACTATCCCATTATTTAAGAAACAGTTAGACAGATACATAGATAGGACAGGTTTGGAGGGATATGGACCAAGCACAGGCAAGTGGGACTAGTGTAGCTGGGACATTGATGGCCGGTGTGGGCGAGTTGGGCCGAAGGGCCTATTTCCACGTTGTATGACTATGACTATTCCCAGGCCTTAGATGCAGAGGTACGGAAAGAAGGCCAAAGTATTTCCACGAGGAACCTGCAGGTGGTGGTGTTACCATGCACCTGCTGGGCTCAGGGCAAGTTCCTCTGGTATTCCTCATGCAATGGCAGATTTATATTCAGTTGGACAGCATCAAATTAAAGGCTGATCAGGGGACAACACTTCACTCCCTCTGCACAATCTGTTAATTTTACACAATTACACAGCCTCTCTCGGGGCAGCCCAGTGGCACAGCAATAGAATTGCTGCCTTTCAGCGCCAGAGACCCGGGTTTGATCATGTCTATGATTGCTGTCTGTGCAGAGTTTGCACTTTCTTCCTGTTGCCAGGTGGGTTTTCTCCGAGTGCTCCGGTTTCCTCAAACACTCCAAAGACGTGCAGGTTTGCAGAACTAGCGTACAGGACGATCGTTGGTCGGCGCAGACGCGCTGGCCCGAAGGCATTGTTTCCACGCTGTATCTCCAAACAAGTCCCAGGAGCAAGATTTGAACCGATGCAGACACAGAGTGTTGGTGCAGCTCAGCAGGTCGGGCAACATCTCCGAAGAACACGGTTAGGTGACGTCTCAGGTCGGGACCTTTCTTCCGACTGATCCCGAAATATCCATGTATTCTTGAGATGCTGCCTGACCTGCTGAGCTACTCCAGGACTCCAGTGTCTTTTTTTTGTAAACAAACCTCTGCAGTTTCTTGTTTCTGCAAGATTTGGCTTCCAATTCGGAGAATTCCAAAGGAGATCCAGACTCCCCTGTGACTGGTTTACCAATGAAAGGCACTAAATGCTGGAGTAACTCAGAAGGGTCAGGCAGCATCCATGGAGAACAAGGGTTGGTGATGAGTCAGGTCTAGACCTTTCTTCTGAACTGAAGCATGTTCCCCAGGGATACTGTGTGATGAGTCACCAGCACTTTGTGTCTTTTCGACAGTCCACTATGTTTCTTCAGCTAGAGATTCCGGGAGCCGGGGCTGTTTATTTGAGCTAAATCTCTGGGAAGAAATGTTTGTCTTGTCTTACTTTTCCATGTCCTTGAAGCTGCACGATTTGCTAGTCGTCTAAGTAGCAATATTATTTTTCAAAGCACCCAATTGCTTTCTTCAGGTTTGCTTGGCATGGGGGCTGTCGGCAAACAACTTTATTTGAAATGCAACTTATGTTTTAACCCTTGCATCACACCCATATCTCCTGATTCCTCTAGCATCCTCAAAAAGGCACAACAGAGGATGTACTTCCTGCGACAGCTGAGGAAGCACAATCTGCCACAGGCAATGATGGTCCAATTCTACACGGCCATCGTAGAGTCTATTCTCACCTTCTCCATCATGGTCTGGTTTGGCTCAGCCACCAAGCGCGACACCTGGAGGCTGCAGCGAATCGTCCGATCAGCAGAGAAGGTTATTGGCTGCAACCTTCCCTCCATTGATGAACTGTACACTGCAAGGGCCAGGAAGCGAGCGGGCAAGATCATCTCTGACCCCTCTCACCCTGGCCACAAACTCTTTGAATCACTTCCCTCTGGAAGGCGACTCCGGATTGTCAAAGCTGCCACAGCCAGACATAAAAACAGTTTTTATCCACGAGTAGTTGCTCTACTCAACAGCCAAAAATCTGTAGCCTCCCTTTGATCTGGTATTTTGTTGGTTCACATGCTTGATCAATGGTGTTTTATCATTAATGTTTTATTATTATTAATGTTTAGTGTTTTCGAAGTCATTCGTAACTGTCACTGTATGTCATGTGATTACTTGTGGGCGGAGCACCAAGGCAAATTCCTTGTATGTGAATACTTGGCCAATAAACGTACTTACTTACTTACATTAAAAAAAATTGTTGTCTTAAATTCACGCAAGCAATGAGTGTGAGAACTCGCAGCCATGAGAATTCCCGAGATTCAACACGTCTACTGAAGAAATTTTGTCTCCTCTCCGCCCAGGCTGACCACTAACTTTGAAACTCTAACATTCTCTCCATGGATGCTGCCTGACCCTGTGAGTTCCTCAGGATTCCCGCATCTACTGGGAATGGAAGGATATGCCCCACATGGAGAGGCCGATGAGATTTTTAGGGAGACGCAGCATGGAAACATGCCATTCGGCTGACCGAGTCTATGTCGACCATCGATCACTTGTTCATACGGGTTACATGTTATCACATTTACCTTATCATCCATCATCAGCCATTCTCTACAAACCAATGGCAATTTGACATCGGTCATTGAACTTACAAACCTGCATGTCTTTGGGATGTGGGAGGAAACTGGAACGCCCACACAATTGAAATTAGTTTATCTTGGCAACTTGTTCAGGACATTGTGGGCTGACGGGCCTGTTCCTGTGCTGTACTGTTCTATGTTCTTGTGTACAGCATGGAAATGGGCCCTTCAGCCCTCTGTGTCTATACTGACCATTGAGTCCATCGACACCAATCGCATTTACCTACATTAATCTCCTCTCTCTCTGTTCATCCAAGTACCTGCTGGACAGATGCCTGTGAAACGATGTTATTGTTGCTGCCTCCACCTCCTCCTCTGGCAGCTCGATGCGGCTACCAAGCCTGAGATAACAACCTCCACATGCTCCCATGGAGTCCTGTAAGGATTGTGTTTGCTTCAATGAGATCACCTCCCGTGGGGACAGACGTAGACTGCGATTTCCACCCCCTATGTCAGTGAGCTGCACTCTGGGAGTCTAACCTCAGACGCGTGACATCAACAGGTTATATCCCTGTGTGGAGAAAGTGTCCCGAAACCAAGTACTGAGTGAAAGGGGGAGGGTTTTGTGGGGCCTGGGCAAGGAAGGCCTTCATATCTCCCGTCCCCATCCACACTGTACCACTGCTGCTCTGGATTTCCCCACTCCTTCAGCCAAGACACTGAACTGAAGAACATTTTTAGACTTTTGAGGTACAGCGCGGCAACAGGCCCTTTGGCCCCACAAGTCCGCGCCGGCCAGCGATCACCCCGTACAATCACACTATCCCACACACACACACACTAGGGACGATTTACAATTTTACTGAAGCCAATTAACCCACAATCTTTGGAGTGTGGGAGGAAACCGGAGCACAGGGAGAACTTGCAAACTCCATACAGACAGCACCCGTAGTCAGGATCGAACCCGGGTCTCTGGCGCTGTGAGGCAGCGACTCTACCGCTGTGCCGTCCAGGGATGTCCCGGATCTGTGACAATTGACCTCCAATAACCACAGCCACAGCCCTCCTCCTCCATGCAACATAGAACAGTACCGCAGAAGAACAGGCCCTTCGGCCCACAATGTCCATGCTGTACATCTACTCTGTCCCTCCCTCAATGCCTGGCGCGCGGCCCACTTCACCAGAGACTACGGTCTGCCTGACGAACATCCTCCCTGGGGTGACGTCTGACAGATAAAACAACTACTCATTCTGGAAGGCTCATCTTCCAAACATGTGTTTATATGCTGATGATACCTCAAATGATCCATGTTCATGCTGAGCCAGGATTAGCATTTCTTGGGGAGCGAGTTACTGGCTGATCAGATATAACCTCTCTTCATCATCAGCTTGCTCAGAGATTTCTCATTAGATTCTGCAGCACACTGTGACCTGCTACAGGGAGCTGACAATCTTGCTCACTTTCAGAAGTTTTCATTTAATTTAAGAGAGATTATGTAACATCTTCCAACCTCTGCAGGAAGTCTCAAAGAACTTGCGGCCAGCAAAGTATTTCAGAGCTGAAGTCAGCGTGGCAATTTGGGAAATACTTCAGCCGGGGGTGTGAGTGTGAGTGCGTGTGTGTGTGTGAGTGCGTGAGTGCGTGTGAGTGTGTGCGTGTGTGTGTGTGTGAGTGCGTATGTGTGTGTGAGCGTGTGTGTGTGTGAGTGCGTGTGTGTGTGAGCGTGTGTGTGCGAGTGCGTATGTGTGTGTGTGAGCGTGTGTGTATGCGTGTGTGTGTGCATGTGTGTGTGTGCATGTGTGTGTGTGTGTGAGTTTGTGTGTGAGTGCGTATGTGTGTGTGATTGCGTGTGAGTTCGTGTGTGAGTGCATGTGTGTGTGTGAGTGCATGTGCGTGTGTGCGCGTGTGTGTGTGTGAGTTTGTGTGTATGCACGTGTGCGTGTGCCAAATCTCTGTATTAGAGTCGTAGTGAGATTCCTCAAGGAGGACAGTGCGACCACACTTTGAGTATTGTGTACTGTGTGCAGTTCTGGTCACCCGTCTATAGGCAGGATGTCTGTCATTAAGCTGCAAAGAGTGCAGAAGAGACACACCAGATATTCGAAGAAGGGTCTCGACCCGAAACGTCACCCATTCCTTCTCTCCAGACATGCTGCCTGTCCCGCTAGAGTTATTCCAGCATTTTGTGTCTATCTTCGGTTAAAACCAGCATCTGCAGTTCCTTCCTACACCAGATATTACCCAGGTTTGTGGGCTTGAGTTACAGGGAGAGGTTGGGCAGGCTGGCATTTTTTTCTTCAGAGCCTGGAAGGCTGAGGGGTGACCTCAATGAGGTCTACAAGATCATGAGGTGCATGCATAACGTGAACACGCACAGGTTTGCCAAGGCTAGAGGATTCTAAAACTAAAAGGCATAGGCTTAAGGTGAGAGGGGAGAGATTTACGAGGGATCACAGAGGAGAGTCCATATCTGGAATGAGCTGCCAGAGGAGACCGTACAAGAGGATACCTTTATGACTTTAAAAATACATTTGAGGGAACATATGGATAGGAACGGTTTAGAGGGCCAAATGCAGGTGAATGGAACCAGCCTGTGCGGCCTGTTTCCGCACTAAAATCTAAAATCTAAAGCGTAAAGAAGAAAAAAATCAAGAATACAATAAATTAATAACCATAATATTAGGTGCCCATAATAACGTGAAACTAAAGTTTGTGATACAACCCAAGACAGTCCGCAGAAGATCTTAGTTGCTGAGATTAGCGCTGTGCAGCGTTCATGAGCATGAAGTTGTTGGGAAGAAGCTGCTGCCATCGGGAAGAAGGTGAAGTCAGGCTCCTGTATCTTCTTCCCGATGGTAGCAGCACGATGAGAGCGTAGCCAGGATGGTGTGAACTTCGATGATATTGGAATGTCGGGCGAGTCCCTCACTGAGGGATACCCGACCTCTGACCCACAGGGTCTGCATCCCTGATCCGGTCGGGTTTCTGGTTGACGATGACCTCTAGGACATCGATGGTGACCCCCACGACATTGATGGTGTGAAACCCGGCATTGGGACTAAGGGAGGGATGGTGGTCAGACTATTATGTTGAAGGTAGACATTGCCAGGGACTCATGTGGAGCATATGTTACCTGCGGCCCATCGGCCCGATTCTTGTATCCTTTCCCTGTGTGAACGTCGCCTACTCCTTTTCTCCATAGATGCTGCCTCACCCGCTGAGTTTCTCCAGCATCTTTTGTCTACTTTAGATTTTTCCAGCATCTGTAGTTCCTTCTTAATCACTGAGGATTGAGGAAGTCCCTTCCTTTTACCCCGCTACTTCCTCCTAAGCCAACTGAATCAGATCTCCAATAAATCTCTTCCCTTCTCATGGCAGCATGTTCTACTTCTTGAGCAAGAAACAAAGTGCTGGAGGAACTCAGTGGGCCATCGGCATCTGTGGAGGGAATGGGCAGATGACGCTTTGGGTCTTCAGACTGAAAAGGAGAGAGAAAGCTGGAGGAGAGAGCTGGGGGCAGGACAAAGCCTGGCAATTGATCAGTGGAGGGTGACTGTCAGATGGGTGGACATTCCTGGCCTTCCAGTCACCTGTTTGAGCGGTAAACACCAGCTGCGTGCTTTCGCTTTAAGTTACGAGAACTGCTGGTACGTTCCTCTTCCCGTCTCCGTTTGACATCAGATTGACTTTGCAACGCCGGAGAAGGTCAAAGCATCGTCTCAATGGCAACAGCGCCAATCTGAGTGTTACATTAGCAGATAAAACCGAAAATAGAGACGGGCAATCAAAGAAGTGATGGCACGGAAGAATCTTGAGCATGCAGGCCAGAAATTCCTGTTCTTGAACAGTGTCACAAGTGCTAGAAATACCAACCTTGTTTAGCGAGCTTTGTAAATGCAGAACTTACTTACGTGACGTGCAGCAGTGAAAGTTAAGAGGATACCCGATAGAAGCATTGACAACCAAGGGGGAATTTGATCGATGAAGTAAAAGGCAACGTGTTTGCAGAAACTGGAGCGTTGGTAACCAGAGAGATTGGCAAAAGGGCCAGAGGGCTTGGAAATAAAGCAAGTTAGAGCTTAGGTTAGAGACATACTCCGTGGAAAAGGACCTCTGGCTCACTGAGCCCATGCCGATCATCGATCACCCACACACTAGTTCTATGTCCTACACACTAGGTGCAATTTACAGCTGCCAATTAAGCTACACACCTGCACGTCGTTGGACTGTTGGAGGAATCAGGAGAACGTACAAACTCCATACAGGCAGCACCCTTGGTCAGGATCGAACCCGGGTCTCTGGCGCTGTGAAGCAGAAAACTCTACTGCTGCGCCACCGTGCCGCCCTCTGTTGCGGTGATTGGGCTGCCTGCAAGGGCGGCGGAGGCAGGTTCAACAGAAGCTTTCCAAAGGGAATTATTGTCATAGAGTCACACAGCACTGAAACACGCCCTTTGGTCTAACGTTCATGAATCCAAGGTGCCTAGTCTAAGTCAGCCCCATTTGCCCACGTTTGGCCCATATCCCTTTATCTTTTTCTATCCATGTACCTGTCCAAAGTGTTAATTGTTTTTGTACTTGCCTCACCTATTTCCCCTGGCAGCTCGTTCCATAAACACACCGCCCTCTGAGTGAAAAAGTTGGGGGTTATGCGAAGGTGGAGGTTATGGGTGGGTGGGGGTTATTTTTTAAATTTCAAAATAGACTTTATTCAGGTAATAAATGTATACAATACATGAACCGTGCAAAAAAAACTCATCCAGCATTTTCGGAGGCTATACAAATTATTCAATACAGTCTACATACATTGCTCAAATTTCACAAATGTATCCCCCAGCCTTGCCACTCATATGGTATCCCTTCCCCTATTTTGAGGGGCGTCTCCACCCTGGGGCTTATGGGGATGGTGCCGGGAGGGTGGGGGTTTAAATGACTGGTGGGTTCCCAAAGAGGAGAATGTACATCACGGCCTCACCTCTATGTCAGAATGTGATATTAAGAAGCAAAGTCTTTGATCTGCGTTTTTCAGCCTGTGCTTATTTTTACGTTTTGAAAATTCTGTAGGAATTTATTGACAAAGAAAGCTGTTCAGTCAGCTGGCCACCTGCTAAGCCAGTCTCACTAGGCGAGCTACAAATCTCAGCCACTTGCTAGTCATTATAGTTTCAGCATTTCTCAGAATTTAGCCTCTTAATCTGATTATTCCACAAACAACATTTTCCAATCTTTGCTGTTGCCACGAGAAAGACATTTTAAAAAACAAACCTGCGTGTTTATTCTAAAGATATTACGTATGGTTGTATAAATAGATCGTTTGGAGACTATTTTGCCACTGTGGGTGAATCACTGACAATTCTACATAGCTCACACCTTTTATTGTGCCCTGTTACTGCCTAACGTCAAGAGTCAGGAGTGGTTTAATTGTCATACTGTATGTACAGGCAGCAGACAGGGGTAATTATATTCACCTCTATCAGTTCACCCCTCAGCCTCCGGCACTCCAAAGAATAAAGTCCTCGCCTGCCCAACCTCTCCCTGCAGCTCAGGCCATCGAGTCACGGCCACGTCCTCGTAAATCTTCTCCACGCCTTCTCCAGCTTGATGGCATCTTTCCTACAGCAGGGCGGCCAACTTTGAACACAATACTCCAAGTAGAGCCTCTCTAATGCCATGTACAAATATAACATAACATCCAAACTTCCAGACTCAGTTCCCTGACTGATGAAGGCCAGCGTGCCAAAACTCTGCTCCACCCAACCTGCCTACCTGTGACACCACTCTCAGGGAACTGTGAACGCATACTCCTGGTTCTCTCTGTCCTCCGACACACACCTTCCAAAATATATCACCTCGCATTCATTGGTATTAAGTTTCATTTGCCATTCCTCGACCCACTTGCCCAGCTGATCAAGGTCCTGCTGTAATTTTTGATAGCCATCTTCACTGTTTTAGTGTGATCTTACTAACCCAGCCTAGATACAGATGACAAACAGCAATGAGCCCAGCACCGATCTCTGAGACGCATCACTAGTCACAAGCTGTGTAGGAAGGAACTGCAGGTGCTGGTTTAAACCGAAGATAGACACAAAAAGCTGGAGTAACTCAGCGGGACAGGCAGCATCTCTGGAGAGAAGGAATGGGTGACATTTTGGGTTGAGACCCTTCTTTAGATGCTGAAAGACAGCCTTCCACCTCCACTCTCTGCTTCCAACCAAAAAGGCCATGGGGCATCCAGTTATTTGGTCCTGGATCCCATGTTTTGCAACCTTCCGGAGCAGAACCTTGTCAGTCGAGCTGGGATATCATCCCCTTTTCCTCCCATTGATCTCTCCAGTACCGATATGTCACTGATGCTAATTCTCTTGAGCGCATAGTCACTCCACTCCATTACTTCCAGGAGTTAATCTGTGTCTTCCTCCATGAAGATATACATGTACTATGTTGAATTGCTCCATCTGTTTGTGGGCCTTGGTCTTGTAGTACCAGAGTTTATCCACAGGGGGAGTCTGGAGGAGGAGTAATATGAAGATGGCCACTCTCAGTAGAACATCGCATAACTCTGGAGAGAGAAGATACTGCAGACGCTGGAACCTTGAGCAAAACACAAAGTGCTGGAGGAACTCAGTCGGTCAGGATCCTTCTTCTGCAATATAACATCCGCACTTCCCCACTCAATGCCCTCACTGATGAAGACCAGCGTGCCAAAAGTCTTCTTCACCACCTTCACTGTGCGATGTACTTGTATTGCTGGATGCCAGTTCTGTACAACACTTCCCAGGCCCCTCCCACTCACTAAAGGTCATGTCAGTCAAGTGAGGAAGGGTCCCGACCCACAACATTGTCCATTTCCCTCCACAGATGCTGCCTGAACTGCCGAGTTTCTCCAGCACTTTGTTTCCAGCACAGTACGATCCTCCCTGAATCATTATGAGAGGCAAATATGTCAGTACATGTTGTCATATGTATCGACAACATAATAATTAACTTTACTTTAGACTTTAGGGATACAGTGCGAAACAGGCCTTTTGGCCCATCGAGTCCACACTGACCAGCGATCGATCACCCCATACACTAACACTACCCTACGCATTGGGGACAATTTACAATTTTACTGAAGCCAATTAACCTACAAATTTGTATGTCTTTGGAATGTGGGAGGAAACCGGAGCACCCAAAGAAAACCCACGCGTTCACGGGGAGAATGTGCAAACTCCGTACAGACAGCACCCGTAGTCAGGATTGAACCTGTGTCTCTGGCACCGTAAGGCAACAACTCGACCATTGCGCAACTGGTGCTGAAATTCCTACAAATTCTTACTTGCCGCAGCTTAACAGGCCCGTAAACACAGTATATCAACAGATAAATATAAAATAATCAATAATGCTATAATTTAATAACCATGATACTGGGTACCAATAATAATGCAAACACTAATGTCTGTAGTGCAAGCAAAGACACAGTCCGTGGAAGATCATGGGTGCTGAGGTTAGTGTTGTTCAGTGGTCAAGCCACCAATGGTTGCTGGGCAGAAGCTGTTCTTGAACCCGGAGGCCACAGTTTCAGTTCCCGAGTAGAGTGTGGCCAGGGTTGAGATTGGCTTTTGATGATATTGGCTGCTTTTTTGAGGCAGCACTTCCTGCAGATCCCTTCGACGGTGGAGAGGTCAGTACTTGCGCTGTTTTTCATCTTCAATTTATATATGGACCAGCAAGGTTTTAGATGTTCATGGGCCGAATGCAGGCAAGTGGGACTAGCCCAGAATGTCAACTTGGTCAGCATGGACAAGTTGGGCCGAAAGGCCTGTTTCCGTGCGGAGGAGCTCCATGACTCACTGGCTACAGCTCTGGTGGTGTTAATGTGTTCTGACTGGGAAGGTGTGGCTCATGATCCACACCTGGGGCATGTTGCTTTGAGGGAGCTCCGCACTGCAGGTGACTCTGACTACCTCAAGCATCATCAAACCAAACTCTTGCCTAGTTTAGTTTATGTTTAATTTAGACATACAGCGTGGAAACGGGCCCTTCAGCCCACTGAGTCTGTGCCGACCAGCGATCCCCGTAAACTAGCACTGTCCTACACACTAGCGGCAATTTACAATTTGTACCGAAGGCATTCAAACTACAATGATCAGCCATGATCACGTAGAATGGTGGTGCTGGCTCGAAGGGCTGAATGGCCTACTCCTGCACCTATTGTCTATTGTCTATAGTCTATACAACCTGTACGTTTTTGGAGTGCGGGAAGAAACCGGAGCATCCGGGGAAAACCCATGTGGTCACGGGGAAAACGTACAAACTCCGTACAGACAGCAGCTGTAGACAATAGACAATAGGTGCAGAGAGAGCTAGATAGGGCTCTTAAAGATAGCGGAGTCTGGGGATATGGGGGGGGAAGGCAGGAACGGGGTACTGATTGGGGATGATCAGCCATGTTCACATTGAATGGCGGTGCTATCTCCACCTGAGGCAGAGAATTCCACAAACAAGGATTGAACCCGGGTCAGGATCGAACCCGGGTGTCTGATGCTTCAGGTGAATCTTCGGGGGGGGGGGGGGGGGGGAGGAACATTCTCACTAGGCTATTCCTTTCCCTCGGCGATCATAAACAGATGTGCTCATTATAAATTACTGTTAGTGGAAGCATGTTGTGTCAAACCTGCTCCTGTGTTTCCTGCAGTAACACAGAGATACGCCTTAAAGGAGCACCTCCAACCACTCCTCCCCCCCCCGCCCATGTTCTTATGTTCCTAGACAGGATAAATGCACAGAGTCTTTTCCCAAGCTGAGGACTTTACTCCTTGGAGCGTCGGAGGCTGAAAGATGATCTCATAGAGGTGTATAAAATCATGAGGGGCACAATTAAGGTGAAGGCATAGAATCTTTATCCCAGTGTAAGAGAAACAACAACTGGAGGGCAAAGGTTTAAGGCGATAGTGGAAGGATTTAACAGGAATCGGAGGGGCAACATTTTCACTCAGAAGGGGTGGGTATATGGAACGAGCTGCTAGAGGAAGTAGTTGAGGCAGTACGAGAACAGTATATAAAGGACAGATACATGGAGAGGATAGATTTAGAGGGATAGGGGCCAAACGCCGGCAAATGGGGCTATCTTAGATGGGGCATCTTAGTTAGCATGCACGAGTTGGGCTGAAGGGCCTGTTTCCCTGCTGTATGTGTGTTCTATGATCAGCTGCACCTTACTGAAGCGGTGGTGGGGAACGACTGAAATAGCTTCAGTACAGCATCACCTGTGTTGACGTGTGACACTGAGAGTGCCTCTTGCACGGCCAGGGACATGTTCCTTTATTGTGTTTTGCCTGCAGTCATTTTCTTTCCACTTGCTCATTTTATGTGTCATTTATGTGTGTGTGTGTTTGCCTGAATCTATGCATCTGTGATGCAAGCTGCTGCAAGCAAAGGTTTCCATTCCACCTGGACCTCACTGTACTTGTGCAGATGGTAATAAAGTCCATTTGACATCCTTGGGGTAAGTGCCAGACAGTGAGAAGCTTGGATGAATTCCTTCCCCCCTCAATGTGACCGTTCTTGCTCTGGGAAGATTTAAATACAATGCTTTAGACTTTAGAGATACAGCATGGAAACAGGCCCTTCAGCCCACTGAGTCCGCACCAACCAGCGATCACCCCGTACACTAGCACTATCCTACACACTAACTCCAATTTACCATTTTACCGAAGCCGATTGACCTGCAAACCTGTACATCTTTGGAGTGTGGGAGGAAACCAGAGCACCTGGAGAAAACCCATGAGGTCACAGGGAGAATGTGCAAATTTGTACAGACAGCACCCGTAGTCAGGATCGAACCCGGGTCTCTGGCGCTTCCCAAACTGTGGAATTTTTTCCCCCCAAAGAGTCACTGAGTCATAGAGCTGTACAGCACGAAAACAGGTCCTTTGGCCCATCTTGTCCACGCTGACCAAGTGGGCTAGTCCTACTTACCTGAATTTAGCCCATAGCCCTTCAAAGCCTATCCATATGTCTGTTTGAATATCTTTTACATTATATCTACATCTATAGCTTCTTCTGGCAGCTCCTTCTAGATACGGACTCCCCTCAAAATGCTGGAGTAACTTAGCGGGACAAACTTGGATTGTTTTTCACTGGAAATTTTGGAGGTTGAGGGGAGACCTGGTAGAAGAACATATATTGTGAGAGACATAACATCTCTCACAAACGTCGCCTATTCCTTCGCTCCGTAGATGATGCCTCACCCGCTGAGTTTCTCCAGCATTTGTGTCCACCTTATGAGAGCCATAGATACGGTAGACAATCACAACCTTTTTTACAGGATGTAAAGAATAGATGTCAAAGTCTAGAGGGCATATCTTTAAGGGGCGAGGGGAAAGTTTCTTTTCGAGAGCGGTGGGTGCCTGGATCAGGCTGTCAGGGGTGGTGGGTGCAAATATTAGTGGGAGCACTTAAGAGGCTTTTAGAGAGTCACATAGATATGCAGGAGTTTGGATTACGTGCAGGCAGAGGAGATTAGTTTAGTGGAGACGAGAGAGACTGCAGATGCTGGAATCCTGAGCAAAAAACAAAGTGCTGGAGGAACTCAGCAGGCCAGGCCAGCCCAGCCCAGGCAGCATCCGTGGGGGGGGGGGGGGGGGGTTGGACCGAGAACAGCTCGCATCGGGACTCTTGTTCAGACTGGGGATTCGTGTGGGACGGAGGTTGGTTTCACTCAGCACACACGCTGTGGGCCGAAGGGCCTGTTCTTGTGTTGTACTGTTCTGCATACGAGAGACTTCCCACCTTGTGACTGCTCTCAGCCCAACCCGAAAGTGCACAGCTGGGAGGGAGGAACTTGTTTGTGTGTGTGAGAGAGGGGGGGGGGGCAGGAGACTGCCTCTCCATAGCAGTGTGCTGTCCACAGTTACACACTTCAACGTGCTACCTCAGTCGCAGCGAGGGACTCTTTATAAGTGACTCCAGCCTTTGCGAGGAGCGGCGGCGGCTGACAAGCAGCTCAGTAAGTACAAACCAACAAGCTCCCTGACTTGTGTACTCTCTCAACAAGTGGCTGGCAGGCAGGCGGGCGCTGTCTGTTCATTTCAGATTGATTGCAGTTGTTTTAATGTTGTATTTGTAGTTGCAGCCCGGCATAAGACAGATAGTTTCCGGGCTGTGTCCGGATCCCTCGGCTCCTGCTACGAGTCGGTCAGGGGCTGGGTTTGTACAAGTGCCGCTGTTTAATAATTAACCCTCTCAGGAACAAACAGCTCAGCAAGAACTATTTCTGATGCCGGCTATTAATAAAGCGACGCCGCGGGAGATTTTCCAGGAGTTTGTGTACATGTTTGTGTGGGGAGTGTTGGAGGCGACTGACATTGGAAAATTATTTCCAAGACGTAACTTGGATTTCTATAGCGCCGCTCTCATCCCTCCCGTTCAGATACCCCCGAGCCCCGAGTCCAACAGATTGACAATTGTAGCCTGTGATGTCAGTGGGATACTGGGGAGCACAATATATTGTGGAGGAATGTTGGCCTGTGGAATGCTGTAAAGAACTTGGGATGGAAGGAACAAGGATCAGCAGGTGCTGGTTTACCAAAGAAAGCTGCAACAATGCTGGAGTAACGTAGAGAGTCTCACGCCCAGCCTAGGAGAACCGAAGGACATAGGTTTAAGGTGGAGGGGGAAAAGATTTAATAGGAATCTGAGGGGTAACTTTTTCACACAAAGGGTGGTGGATGTATGGAACAAGCTGCTGGAGGAGGCAGTTGAGGCAGGGACAGTTGCAATTAGACAGGTTTAGAGGGATATGGGCCAAATGTAGACAGATTGGACTAGTGTAGATGGGACATGTTTGGTGTGGGCAAATTGGACCAAAGGGCCTGTTTCAACGCTGTATGACTCTTACTGGAATCTGAAGAAGGGTCCTGACTCGAAACATCCCTGTCCATGTTCTGCAAGATGTTACCCGACCTGCTGAGTTACTACAGCACTTTGTGTCATTCCTTGGGTATAAGGATGTTGTCCTAACCTATGGGGAGATGTTGGGCACGCCAGGATGTTATTCCTTGGAGCACAGGAGGCTGAGAGGTGACCTTCCAGGGGTATACACAACCATGAAAGGAACAGATAGGGTGAAGGCACAGAACCTTTTTCTCAGTGTAGAGGAATCAGGAACCAAAGGGCGTAGTTTTAAGGTGAGAGGGGAAAGATATAATACAAACCTGAGGGGCAACTTTTTCCACACAGAAGGTGGTGCACAGAATATGGAACGAGGTGCCAAATTATTTAGTTGAGGCAGTTTCAATAACACCATTTAGAGGACAGTAGGGCAGACAAGGAAAGGTTTAGATGGAGAATCTCAACTGCCAAGAATGCATTGGGCTGAAGGGCCTTTTTCTGCGCTCTTTAACTCATGGACACTCTTTAGACTTTACAGATACAGTGCAGAACCAGGGCCCTTCCATGCCAACCACTGATCACTCGTACACTAGCGATATCCTACACACTGGAGACAATTTACAATTTTTGCTGAAGCCAATTAACCTACATGCCTTTGGAGTATGGAAGGAAACTGATGCACCTGGGGGAAATCCACAGGCTCACGGGGAGAACGTACAAACTGCACAGTCAGGATCCAACCTGGGTCTCTGGCGCTGTAAGGCATCAACTCTACCGCAGTGCCACCCTGTGTGGTGTTTGACCCAGCGGAGGTTGGCTGGGTGTGGAGGAACTCTCATTAGAACTGGTCGCCCTGCTGCCAGCACACCGCTGGACAATGTTACCGAAGAGACGTACAACAGCAGCATCTATAAACTGCACCCTCGTTGTACCTGTCCGCTAGGAGTGATCGCAGAGCCCAGCAGTCCAAGAGCAGCTTCTGCCCAGCAACCACCAGGCTCCCGAACACTGCACAACACTAGCCTAGGCAGCTCTGATCCTCCGTGGACTGTGGCTTTGTTTGCCCTAGTATGGTTGCCTAGTATCACTGAATACTAGGGAATCAAGGACATAGGTTTAAGGTGAGGAGGGGAGAAAGATTTAGTAGAAATCCAAGGGATTACTTTTTTACACACAAGGTGGTGGGTATATGGAACAAACTGCCAGAGGAGGTAGTAGAAGTAGGTACCATCGCAATGTTTAAGAAACATTTATACAGGCACATGAATAGGATAGGTTTAGAGAGATATGGGCCAAATGCAGGCAGGCGGGATTGGTGTAGATGGGATAAGTTGGTCAGTGTGGGCAAGTTGGGCCAAGTGTCCTGTTTCCAAGCTCCATGACTCTATTAAGGTTATCAACATTGCATTATTGATTGTTATATACTTCTCTGTGTGTTCTTGAATTACGGGACCTTCAGCCTAAAATAATTTCATTGTTCTGTTGTGTGTACATGTGACAATTAAACACCCTTGAACCCCCCCCCCCCCCGACACCTGACCTCCTTGTACAAGGACGGGATATCAAAAGGTGTTTTAAGAAGTTTTTTAAATGAGGAGGGTGAGATTTAGGGCTGATACCCTGAATGGGTAGCTCTTGGCATGCAGACAGGGATGATGAAGAGGAGGTCTGAGTGGAGATCGGGAAGGGTGTAGTGGTGAGAGGGAGTGCCAGAGATAGGGAGGGGTGTGTGTGTGGGGGGGGGGAAATTACAGGCACAGGAGTGGGAGTGGGTTACAGGCGGGGGGGGGGGGGGGCTAGCGAGTGGGTGCAGTGAGGTGCTCTCACCTCTCAGTCGTTCTGCCCCAGGTGTTCCAGCTGCCCTTGCCTGTGTCCTGGCCCACACTCTACCCCCTGGCCACTCACTCATTGCCTGACCCACTGAGTTACTCCAGCACTTTGAGTCTATCTTCACTCATTACCTCCCTTGCCGCCTGTGCAATCTCTCCACCAGCCCTGCACCACAGCCTGTGTGGCAGGGTGTATTTATGGAGCGTGAGCTATTTCTGACCAGAGGAGGGACTCTCAGCATCTATTCCCAGGGGAATGTGTTTCCAGACCACCTCTCCTCTCCACTGAGGCTCCAGCTAGGCTCTGTGGGGAGGGGGCTATGACAATGAGGAGGGGCTAATTTCAGCTGGTGGCACGGTGGATCAGCGGTACAGTTGCTGCCTCGCAGCACCAGAGGCCCGGGTCCGATCCTGTTGACCATGGGCGCTGTCTGTGTGAAGTTTGTACGTTCTCCCCGGGACCGCGTGGCTTTTCTCCGGGTGCTCCGGTTTCCTGCCACACTCCAAAGACGTAGAGGTTTGTGGATTAATTGGCACCAGTAAAATAATGAAATTGTCCCTGGTGTGTAGCATCGTGCTAGTGTACGGGGTGATCACTGGTCGGCATGGACACGGTGGGCTGAAGGGCCTGTTCTGCACTGTACCTCTATAAACTATACTAGACTGTCTGGGAACCTGTGCAGGGCCTGTGTTGCGGGCCTGGTTTAGGCAGTGCGGTAGCCATGGTGACCAGCCACTTCTCCCTGCTGGCCTGGCTTGGGTTTGTCCAGCTGTTGCTGTTGGGGCTTGTGTGGAAGAGAGGGAGCTTGCATTTCTGTAGCCTCCTTCCTCTTCCTCCCACTGCTCCTCCAAGGCCTTGCCACCCACTGAAGCCTCACCACCCTCGTCAGAAATTCAGCAGCGACTCTATACGCAGAGGTTTGAGACCACAGAGGGCCGGGGTTTAAGAAGTTTCGAGGGGATGTGAGGAGGAATTGAGGAAGTTTGGATCTGTAACACATTCTGGGGGGTGGGGTGGAAGATGAAGGCAGGAACTCGTGTCATCTAGACTGAGTCTTTGATCGGCCCACACATGGACGGCTACGGACCAAGTGTGATTAGTGTTGACGAGTACGTGATGGTTGTCTGGCATGATGGGCCGAAGGGCCAGTGTCCATGCTGGATCTCTCAACGACTTTAATGTGTTTCTGTGCTGTATGACTCGTTAGGACTCTGGTTGCACAAGATGTTGGTGAGGATTGGCATGTCCCAAAATGTCACCTCGTCTAGTTTATTGTCATGTGTACCGAGGTACAGTGAAAAGCTTTTTGGTTGCACGTTGTCCAGTCTGTGAAAAGACAATACATGATTCCAACCAAGCTGTCCACAGTGTACAGATACAGGATAAGGGGAATAATGTTTAGCGCAAGATATATTCCAGTGAAGTCCGATAAAAGATGAGGTAGATGGTAGGTCAGGCCCACTCTCTAGTTGGTGATAGGAAGCTTTAGTTGCCTGATCCCTAGTTGTCAGCGGATATGAGAAGGCAGGCACGGGTTATTGATAGGGGACGATCAGCCATGATCACAATGAATGGCGGTGCTGGCTCGAAGGGCCAAATGGCCTCCATCTGCACCTATTTTCTATGTTTCTATGATAACAGCTGGGAAGGAACTGTCCCTGAATCTGGAGGTGTGTGTTTTCACTTCTGTACCTCTTGCCTGATGTGAGAGGGGAGAAGAGTGAGTGACCGGGGTGAGACTGGTCCTTGATTATGCTGGTGGCCTTGCCGAGGCGGCGTGGGGTAGATGGAGTCTAACCCGTTCCACGTTCCCCAGGGATGTTGCCTGACCTGCTGAGTTACTCCAGCATGTTGTGTCCTGTCCTAATAGAGTAAAGGGCCTGTCCCACCAGCATGCAACTCTATGCGATGAACGCGATCAAACCGGCAGCGGAGGCCGCGCGGAGGTCGGGTGATCCCCTGTACAGGGCCGTTCCCACCAGCATGCGCCTGCATGCGGCAAGCGCAACTAAACCGGCAGCAGGGGCCGCGCGGAGGACGGGTGAGTGGCGCAACGCGGCGCAATGTGAGGCGAACTTGGAGCAAGTCCAAGGTAAGTTCGCCAGGACTTAGAGGGGCACACAGAGAGGGGCACAGAGACGCACACACAGGGCCAAGGAGCCACACACATAGAGGGTCACGGAGGCACTTACAAATAGGTTCACGGAGGCACGATGTCCGGGCGGTGTGTAAATGTCGAGGCGACTGCGAGCCGACAAGCCGTTGCCGCGCGGGATTTTTGGACATAGTCGGTTTTTCTGAGCCCCGCGCGGTGTCGGGACGAACTCCGCACAATTCCGCACGGCTCCGGCGATCGAAGTGGGACCGGCCCCGCGACGCCGGACGGCTCAAGCGACCACGTTAGGTCGTGCTAATCGCATAGAGTTGCATGCTGGTGGGACAGGCCCTTAATGCGTTCACAAGTGTGTTTGACAGATTTGATGCTGATAATGGTTTGTTATTGTCACGTGCACTGAGATCCAGTAAAGGCTCTTGTTTGTGTTCCACGCAGTCAAATCATATCATGCATGAGTAAACCACACCGACATAAACTTGCTCGAGGTCTTTTGAGAATGCATGAGCAGCATGGATCAAGGTGAACTCGTAGATTAATATATTTGGATTTCCAGAACGCATACAGCAAGGTGCCACATTGAAGGTTACTGCACAAGATCTCGTCGAATTGGGGCTATTATATTGGCATAGATAAGGGATCAGTTAACTAACAAACTGCGCAAAGGAAAACGAGTCGTTTAGGTCAGAGATACAACGTGGAAACAGGCCCTTCGGCCCACCTAGTCCACACTGACCAGCGATCATCCCATGCACGAAGATTATCCCACACACTACAATTTACCAAAGCCAATTAACCTACAAACCTACACATCTTTGGGATGTGGGAGGAATCCGGAGCTCCTGGAGAAAACCCACGCGGTGGCAGAGAGAATGTGCAAACTCCTTACAGACAGCAACCATAGTCGGGATCGAGCCTGGGTCTCTGGCACTGTGAAGGATTTGTTTCGATTGGTAACTGGCCACAGGGCTCAAGTCTACTGTCTAATTTAATCAAAGTTAATGACTTGGATGAAAGGAAGGAGCGTATGGAAACAGATGCTGGAATCTTGAGCAAAACACAAAGTGCCTGAGGGGTTCAGTGGGTCAGGCAGCATCTGTGGAGGGAAATCCAGCCAGCGTTTTATGCCGGCACCCTCCTTCAGACTGCAGTGAGTCTGGGGCAGACCACGGTCGGAGAGAGGAGAGCGGAGAGGAAGGCGTTTGTCACACCTTTCTTCATGGAACCACAGAGGGGAGGGACAGTGAGAGAGGGCCTGACAGAACATCCTCATCAGAGAGAGGAGGGGAACTTTTTCAAAGTAGGATTACATTGAGGATATTTCACAGTGGAACAACAAAATGTTCACACGAAGAACCGCAGATGCTGAAAAGGTCCAGCAAAACAAAGAGCTAAAGGAACTCAACGGGTCAGACAATGTCTGTGGAGGGAATGGACTGACTATGTTTTAGGTTGGGACCCTTCTTCAGGCTGAAGTATATCTTCAGGTGAGACAAACACAATGTGCTGGAGTAACTCAGCAGGTCGGGTAGCATCCTTGGAGAAAATAGATGGGTGATGTTTTTGATCTGGATCCTTCTTCAGATGAAAGAATCTGAAATTTCTAGACAGAAGAAGAGTCATAGAAAATAGGTGCTGGAGGAGGCCAATCGGCCCTTCGTTTGGGTCCTGACCCAAAACATTACCTATCCAAGTTCTGACATATCCTGAACCGTGGAGTTATTCCAGCATTTTGTGCCTATCTTTGGAGTAAACCAGCCAATGAACCTGCAAAGGATGTAGGATAGTTTGCAGAAATGTGGCAGAGAAGTAGGCCCTTCGAGCCAGCACTGCCATTCGGGGGGGGAGGGGGAGGGAGGGGGTGGGGGGGGGGGGGTAGTTGTCCACTTTATAACAAATGGTAAAACAGAACTGTGTCTACATGGGGAGAGATGCAGAATGTCCAGTGCAGAGAGAACAGTCGCTGGAACAGAAGGTCAGTGATTAGGAGCCATGTGTGACGGGAACGAATGTGGACCGTGGTGACTATTGAACAGAGTAACGATGGGGCAGACTTGCTGCAACTGTTGTCAGAGGGAACTGCAGATGCTGGTTTAAACCAAAGATAGACACAAAATGCTGGAGTAACTCAGCGGGATGGGCTGCATCTCTGGATAAGGAGTAAGCCATTTAGAATGGAGCAGAGGAAACACTTTTTCATACAGAGAGTTGTGAGTCTGTGGAATTCTCTGCCTCAGAGTGGGGTGGAGGCCGGTTCTCTGGATACTTTCAAGAGAGAGCTAGATAGGGCTCTTAAAGATAGCGGAGTCAGGGGACATGGGGAGAAGGCAGGAACAGGGTACTGATTGTGGATGATCAGCCATGATCACATTGAATGGCGGTGCTGGCTCGAAGGGCTGAATGGCCTACTCCTGCACCTATTGTCTATTGATAGAGGAATGGGTGATGTTTCGGCTCGAGCGCCGTCTTCAGACAGACGGGGATTGGACAGGTTAGATGCAGGAAAAATTTTCCCGATGTTGGGGAAGTCCAGAACCAGGAGTCGTAGTGTAAGAATAATGGGTAGCCCACTTAGGATTGAGATGAGGAAAAACGTTTTCACCCGTGTTGTGAATCTGTGAAATTCTCTGCCGCAGAAGGCAGTGGAGGCCGATTCACTGTATGCTTTCAAGAGAGAGTTAGATATAGCTTTTAGGGCTAACGGAATTAAGGGATATGGAGAGAAAGCAGGAATGGGGAATACTCCTGCACCTATTTTCTATCCAAAGATGCTGCCTGTCCCGCTGAGTTACGCCAGCATTTTGTGTCCATCTTGCTGCAACGGTACCGGAAATGGTCTGACCATAAGTGGTGTCGGTATTGGTTTACAATACTCACGTGTATCGCGATGCAGTGAAAGATGTTGCGTGCTATCAGTGCGCAGCTTTCCCCGCTTTATTTATAGGTTCCACTCTCATCCGAGGCAGTTCAGAGAATGATCAAGAGGCACATTTCTCGTATAATGGGTTGAGCAGATCCTGGGTTGAAGTGGGTGGTGAGGGTGGCCTTTGGCTTGCTTGCATTCACGGCTCGGGCCTCTGACTGCAGGAGACGGCACGTCCTGTTGAGCAGTTGTTTAGTACGGCAGCCAGGGGCGAACACAAGAGAATGGGGTTGAGAGGGAAAGGTTGATCAGCCATGATTGAATTGTGGAGTAGACTTGATGGGCCGAATGGCCTTATTCTGCTCCTAGAATTTATGAATATGAAACTATTGGTGAGACCGCACTTGGGGTATCTTGTTCAGTTCTGGTCAGCACAGTACAGGAAGGTGGCCATGAAGTGGAGAGGCCTCGCAAGATGGTTGTCGGGACTGGAGGGCTTGAGTTATAAGGGCGAGACTGGACAGGCTGGAACTGTTTTCCCTGGAGCGAAGGAGGCCGAGGGGTGAACTTTTAGAGGTTTAATAAATCGTGAGGGGCATTGATAGAGTTGACTGTCACAGGCTCCCCTCCCCCAAAGTAGGAGAGTCTAAAACTAGAGGGCACGGGTTTAAGTTGAGAGGGGAAAGATGTAAAGGGGACCCGAGGTGCAGGTTCTCACAGAGGCTGGTGTTATAGGGAACAAGCTGCCAGAGGAAGTGTTGGGGGCTTATTCCTTCCACCACTCTCTCCCCGCTCCACTCCCCACACAACCTATTTCCATTCCCTTCATCCCCATCACCCAGTTCTTTACCCCTCCTCCACCTGCTATCTCCCACTGCTCCCTACTCTGCCCTCACCATTTGTCAGCCTCTCCTCCCTCCCTTCCCCCCCTGGGTTTCCCTTCCACCCACCGTCCCTCCATCTGGCTCGACATTTCTCTCCTCACTTTCCCCTCTCACAGATTCCACCATCTTCACCCTTTTGTCTTCTCCACTTATCAACTCCAGCCCCAGTTATTCCCCTGTCCCACTTAGGAAATCTGAATGGAAACCTCTGGAGACTTTGTGCCCCACCCAAGATTTCCGTGCGGTTCCCGGAGATTTTTGTCAGTCTAACTAATGGTCGAAGGTGGTTTCCGTTTTAAAAATCGGTAATTTTTTAGTCGAAGCCGGTTGCAATGCTAATTGAAGGTGGTTGCTGGAGTACAAAATATCAGCAAACCGCACGGGAACCTTGGGTGGGGCACAAAGTCTCCAGACATTTCCGTTCAAGTTTCCTAAGTGGGACAGGGGCATACCACTCTCTCCACCTCCAGCTACTCTCTCCACCCTTCCCCCCCCCCACCTGACTCATCTTCCAATCAACCCCTCCTCGCCTGTATCTACCAGTCACTTGCCATCTCCTGCCCCACCCCTTCCCCTCACCTCTCGCCACCACCTATCTCTCCGCTACTCCATCGGTCTGAAGAAGGGCCCAATCTGAAATGTCGCCTGTTCATTTCCCTCCACAGACCCGCTGAGTTCCTCCAGCACTTTGTTTTTTTTTTTTAAACCTGCTACTCCAAGATATAGCTTCCCTTGATTAATTTAATCTCGCAGATTAAAGGGTGCCATGTCACATTTCAAAATACGACCAGGTCAGCAGTCTTTATCTCTGGTGGTGGTTTGAGGCATGCCCACGTGTTGCAGGTTTGTTAACAATTGGCGAGACAGATGTTTAACCATTTCTGGTCTGTGCAGAATCTACTGCAGGATCAGGCCTCTGAATTACTGCTCAATTCAGCAATAAGGCAAAACTCTGCCACACCTAATAACCCTCTTTCCGAAAATACCAGCTACAGGAAGGATGTCATTAGGTTGGAAAGGATGCAGAGGAAATGATCCAGGATGTTTTGTGGGCTTGAGTTATAGGGTGCCGGTGGATAGGCTGGGACCTTTTTCTTTGGAGTGTAGGAGGCTGAAGGGTGACTTTATTGAGGTGCATAAGATCACTAGGGTCATGGATAAAGTGAACGCTCACAGTCTTTTCCCCAGGATAGAGAATTCTAAGACTAGAGAGCACAGGCTCAACATGAGAGGAGCGAGATTTCAGAACGACTTCGGGGGGGGGGCAATTTTTCAGAGGGTAGTTTGTATCTGGAATGAACTACCAGAGGAAGGAAGAAAAGTGGGTACAATTTTATGACTTTTTAAAGACCTTTGGATAGATCAACGGATAGGAAGTGTCTAGAAAGTTATAACTAAACGTAGCCGAGACTAGCCCAGAATGGCAACTTGGCCAGCATGGGTAAGGTGGGCTGAAGGGCCTGTTTCTTTCCTGTGCAGCTCTACACTCTAAAGGTTGTCTGATGTGGACGTTTTGTCCGTAGCAGAGATATAATTCACCATATATTAACAAAAATATAGTTGAATTGTGAAGCAATTGGGTGTGACAGATACTGGTTCTCTTGCGGCTGACTCTTTCTGAGTTGTGCTTGGAAAGGTGTCCAAATGCTGCTGGGCTGATTTAAGAGTTTGAATTGCGTCCAAAACTCTTTTGGAAGCTCAAAACAGATTTTGAATGAAACAACATTGAGTTCTCGCATCCATTAGCGTGAGTGAGTGAGGTTTCCAAGCACCCCCACCTCGACCGTAACCTCACAACAACAAGTCTTGACTCTTAAATACAGACAAAAAATATGATGCAAACACTCGGCAAGTGAGGCAGCGTCTGTGGAAGGAGAAACGGTTTGTGTTCCAGGTCTGCCACGTTTGTCAGAGCAGGAAGAGAGAGAGGGAGAGAGAGAAAGAGAGAGATAAGTAGGTTTTCAGTGAAGGTGGAGGTGGGTTGTGTAGACAAAGGTTCTGAGATTTAGTTAAAACAAAGCGCCCCGCTGTGTTAAACTTGCTTCACACAGTCGCAGAAGCAGTTTGTAACAATCTAAGCAGTTCAGGGAAAAAAACTCCTGAAGTACCTGGAAATTAATAAAATATTGCAGTTGAATGAGGACAGCAGGATTGACGTGTGTGCTGTGAGAGTGCTCTCTGGTGTGTGTGTGTGTGTACATATATGTCTGTATGTGTATAAACGTGTGTGTGTGTGTGTTATCATGAGTGACTTTAAGCACTTATCATGGGTGACTTTTAATCTACATATAGATTGGGCCAACTGAATTGTTAGCAGTGCTGAGAAGGAGGATATCCTGGAGTGTATACGGGATGGTTTTTTAAACCAATATCTAAAAGAACCAACTGGAGGGCAGGCCATCCTAGACTGGGTATTGTGTAATGAGGAAGGATTAGTTAGCGATCTTGTTGTGCAAGGCCCCTTAGGCAACAGTGACCATAATATGGTGCATACTGCATTAGGATGGAGAGTGACACGGTTAATTCAGAGACTAGGTTCCTGAACTTGAATAACAGAAGCTTTGAAAGCATGAGACGGAATTGGTTAGGATAGACTGGCAAATTATATTTAAAGGGTTGACGGTGGAGATGCAATGACAAAGATTTAAAGACCGCATGGATGAACTCCAAAAATTATTCATCCCAGTCTGGCGAAAAAATAAAACGGGGAAGGCGGCTCAACCGTGGCTGAGGAGGGAATTCAAAGATAGTCTTAAATCCAAGAAAGAGGCATACAAATTGGCCAGAGAAAGCAGCAAACCCGAGGACTGGGAGAAATTTAGAACTCAACAGAGGAGGACAAAGGGGTTAATTAAGGGGGGGGGGGGGGGGAGCATGAAAGAGTTTGCAGGGAATATAAAGTCTGACTCTAAAAGCTTGTTTGGATCTGTAAAAAGGAAAAGATTACTGAAGCCGAATGTAGGTCCCTTACAATCGGAGCAGGTGAATTTATAATGGGAAACAAGGAAATGGCAGAACAGTTGAACAAGTACTTTGTTTGTGTCTTCCTTAATGAAGTCAGAACCAATCTCCCAGAAATACTAGAGGACCGAGGATTTAGTGGGAGGGAGGAACTGAAGGGAATCCACATTAGTCAGGAAATGGTGTTGGGTAAACTGTTGGGACTGAAGGCAGATAAATCACCAGGGCCTGATGGTCTGCATCTCAGAGTACTCAAGGAGGTGGCCCTAGAAATCGTGGATGCATTGGTGATCATTTTCCAATGTTCTCTCGACTCTGGATCAGTTCCTGTGGTCTGGAGGGTAGCCAATGTAACTCCACTTTTTCAGAAAGGAGTGAGAGAGAAAATGGGGAATTATGGACCAGTTAGCCTTACATCAGTAGTGGAGAAGAAGCTCGAGTCAATTGTTAAAGATGTTATAGCAGCGCATTTGGAAAGCAGTGACAGGATCAGTCAAAGTCAGCATAGATTTATGAAGGGGAAATGATATTTGACTATCTTCTGGAATTTTTTGAGGATGTAACAAGGATACGGAGAGATAAGGATACAGAATGGATAAGGAGAGCCAGTGGATGGGGTGTATCTGGACTTTCAAAAAGCCTTTGACAAGGTCCCACACAAGAGATTAGTATGCAAAATTAGAGCACATGGTATTGGGGGTTGGGTATTGACATGGATAGAGAACTGGTTGGCAGACAGGAAGCAACGAGTAGGAATTAACCGGTCATTGTCAGAATGGCGGGCAGTGACTAGTGGGGTGTAGCAAGGCACGTTGCTGCGACCCCAGTTATTTACAATATATATTAGATGGTTTAGATGAGGGAATTAAACGTGACATCTCCAAGTTTGCAGATGACACAAAGCTGGGTGTCAGTGTGAGCTGCGAGGAGGATGGTATGAGGCTTCAGGGTGACTTGGATAGGTTGGGTGAGTGGACAGATGCAGTATAATGTGGATAAAGGTGAGATTATCCACTTTGGTGGCAAGAACAGGAAGGCAGATTATTATCTGAATGGTGTCAGATTAGGAAAAGGGGAGGTGCAAAGAGACCTGGGTGTGCTTGTGTATCAGTCACTGAAAGTAAGCATGCAGGCACAGCAGGCAGTGAATAAAGCCTTCATTCCAAGAGGATTTGAGTTTAGGAGCAAAGAGGTCCAACTGCAGTTGTACAGGGCCCTGGTGAGACCGCACCTGGAGTATTGTGTGCAATATTGGTCTCCAAATTTGAGGAAGGACATTATTGCTATTGAGGAAGTGCAGCGTAGGTTCACCAGCTTAATTCAGGGATGGCGGGACTGCCTTACGATGAAAGAATGGGTCGACTGGGCTTGTATTCACTGGAATTTAGAAGGATGAGAGGGTCTCTTATAGAAACATATAAAATTATCCAGACTGTTTCTATAAAGACGTGGTCTGCATTTATTAATCTATTACAAGAATAAGGTGCACGAATACCTCAAAAAAGTACCGGTGTCAGGTCTTGGTAAAGGGGGATGAAAAACTGTCGAGTTGGTAGATTCCTTTTGCGAGATGTTTATAATAAAGTAACTGGCTTTTCTTTTTTCTTTCTCTATTTTTCCCTTTTTCCTTTTTTTTTCCCTCTCCAGGGTCTATCTCCTAATTCCCGTTTCTAACTCTTCAAGGGTTTCCTTTCCCTCTGTCATGCTTTGGCACTTTCACATCTCTTTTTCACTTTTCTACTTTCTATGCTGCTATTTTTCTCTCTATTCGCTCTTTTCTAAAGCCTTAAAATAAAAAAAAATTAAGGGGTACAATATCTGTAATACAATACAAGGGATGTACACTGATGTAACTTACAGTACCGCCAATAAATAAAGATATTTTTAAAAAAAAGAAACATATAAAATTCTTGAAGAATTGGACAGGCTAGATGCAGGAAATATGTTCCTGATGTTGGGGGAGTCCAGAACCAGAGGTCACATTTTAAGAATAAGGGGTAGGCTATTTAGGACTGAGATGAGGAAAAACGTCTTCACCCAGAGAGTTGTGAATCTGTGCAATTCTCTGCCACAGAAGGCCAATTCGCTGGATGTTTTCAAGAGAGAGTTATATTTAGCTCTTGGGGCTAAAGGAATCGAGGGATATGGGGGAAAAAGCAGGGACCGGGTACTGATTTTAGGTGATCAGCCAGGATCATTTGCAATGGCGGTGTGGCTCGAAGGGCCGAGTGGCCTACTCCTGCACCTATTTTTCTACGTATCTATATACAAGTCTGTGTATATATGGGCGTGCGTGTTTGCGTATGTGTAATCATGTCTGTGTATATGTGTGTGTGTGTGTGTGTGTGTGTGTATATATGTCCCTGTGTGTGTATGCATGTGTGCTTGTGTGTATATATTTACACGCCAGTGCTTGTGGGTGTGTGTCTCTGTGTGATGCCTTCCACAATGAGACAGCATTAAGTTCATTAACTTGAAAAGAATTCCTGTCGCGTTGCTACTGACATTGAGGGCGATTTCTAATTGATGAATTGGTGTCAGTCTCCCAATATCGTATTACTGTAACTAATGTGAGGAAATGAAAGATAAACTACTTAGCGAGAATTTAAGCAGCAAAGAGGTTTTAATAAACTTTCAGGAAATTGATTGGTTTCCTTTTGAAACGTTTGAGTCGAGTCTAGAAATGATTTATCAGCTAGATAGGATTCTGCTGGAGACACAAACGAGGACAGGAACCAGACCTTTGGCTCAGTGGCCAAGTGCATGGACCTTGGCTATGGATAGTTCTAATAAGCCCTGTCCCTCCTGATGCCGCCCTGAGTCACACACCATCTAGCTTAAGAGGCAAGAGAGCGTCTAGAGTGTTTAATTGTCATATATAATGACTGCGGAAAAGTGACATTCTCACTTGCCGCAGCACAGCAGGCCTGTAACCACAATACACACAGATAAGATATGAAAAAACCAAAAATTCAATAAATTAATAACCACAATACAAGTATTAAATAAAACACAAAGTCCTTAGTGGAGTGCCAAGGGCAGTCCATGGATCGTAACTGAGGTTAGTGTCGTGCAGTGTTCAAGAGCCTGATGGTGTAAATTGCTTGTTCTAAACTTCCCCCCAGTCTAGTTTCAGTCAAAAACACTGAATCAAGCACTTGAACAACTCATCTTTATTTAAAAAAAAAACACAATTACAGTTCAACTACTGTACGTATCCCACCGCGGGTTCGATCCTCGTATCTGCCCGATCAAGCACTCTAGGCCTCGCTCAGACAGAGACACTCCAGAAGGTCATACAGTCCCAAGCGCTCTCCCAGAAGATCGACGCTGGACCTCGTGGCAGCGGACTTTTATAGCTCCCAAGACCTCGAGGGGCCGAACCACATGTGGGTGGTCTCTTAATCACCCAATTACAGATATCGATTAACCCCATAATAACAGATATTTCCCATACCCAATAATTCAGCAGCTCAATACATTGTATTCAAACAGGACTTCTCAAGGAAGCCAACTTGGAAACATTTACCCTGATCTGCAAGAAACCCAGACAAGGCTCAATACCACATCCAATCAACACTCGGCAAAGTAGAACTCTGCAACATTATTTACAGGGTGTATGTCTGGTTTGCAGCCATCCAATCCATTCTACGCATTTTGCACCTAACTGACAGGGTCAGCAGATGTTCTTATTCTTTTCTTGAAGCTTTTCCTGAAGCTTTTACCCCATTTTAAAGTTGTAGCCTCTCCAATTTGGCCAGGATTAACATTCCTTCCTTTTTATCATATATGATAACCCATCATTTATGATAACCAAATAGTTCAATAATCAGCTAACCAGATATACAAATGTGTGTACATTACATTTCCCATCTATCAGCAACACAAGATGATGATGTTTCTTCCCAGAATCTTGCTAAGCGTCATGAGTTTTCATGGGTACAGTTTCACAATTTCCGTCTGATGAGCCTTCACCTCCCGAGTTTTCATGGGCGCGAATTCCCTCCATCCATGTTGCTGCCCATTATTCCATCCCTTTCCACAGTTGAACCTAAAACCTAAAATTCCTGAAAAGCTTCCTGACAAAGCAAGTTACCAACATGCACCCATGCTTTCCCATACATTCACTATAGTTGTACAATACTATCCCTATTCAAACCTATTATATTACTGTATTCATATTCTGTTCCCTAATATACTCTTTATTACCTTCTAATCAGCCTTCTTCATACTCACATGATGTCATAATATTTATATCTGATGACGGGTCCTCATAAATTGCAGCTGGGGTTCAGTCCAGATTTCCCTACAGGCGTGGCTATAATTTAAAGCAAACCGTGATAAATATTTCAATTTAACCAAATTCAGTCTTCAATTTACTGTTTCAAATTTTAGTGTCCATCTCATCCTTCTCATTCCACAGCATTGTAGCCGATAATACATTTACATTCCAATTCCTGTGGAATTCCCAGCTGTTCAAATTTAAACAATCAATTTCCATATGCTGTCAATTTTATCAAAAATCCAATCAAGACTGCCAAATCCAGGGATAATTTCTTCCCACCTTGATAATAGAAGCCGCTTTACCATCAAGGGTTAAACAACTCAAACCCATCGGTGTACTATGCATCGACTCTGCTATTCTCAATATCTATTCAAGTTTTTCCCTCTAATTTACAAAGTCTTCCTCCAGTGCCTCGTCTTATTTATGTATGTCTTCTCACTATGGAAACTCGTTACAGTGTTGATTCTGCACTATGTTGGCTCTTAATTATATTGACTCTGTACTCTATTGACTTTGTTCTCTGTCTAGGGGATCTCGCTTATACTAGTTCTTTTTATCTCTCTTCTGGATGGTTAGTATTGACTTTCCGAGGGGAACGCACATTTTCAGTCTACCTCATCATTTTATACTACCACCTTGCGTTTCCAGGGTATGTCTCTATTCCTGATATCCACTAGGGTTTGTCCCTTCCCTGATGGTAACTAAATAGTCCAGTCCCATCTTTGACTATCCTCCTGCGGGTGAGATGAGAATAATGCATAAATTAACAGTAAATTCTCTAACAATGTTATGACTGTATCCCATAAGCACTCTAAATTGATTTACTTATAACTAGATTTTAGCGCAAAGTGAGTATTTTCCCCTGAACCACAGAGGAATTCTTTTTTATTCAAATCCAATTCTTAAAGAGGAGCATATCCCAATAGTTGTTATAAGTTGCCAGTTGTGTTTCTTTTAAGGATGTCCTTTACTCTCCTTTATTTTCTTTCTCCAATAGCTAGGTGATATTAAAGTTGGGCACTAGGGTAGGACCTTCTTCTTTTCTGATGTTAGTTTCAATTATCAGGGAGTAGGGATACTGAGGAGCAGCTTTCTCTGTCTGCTGGCCTTCCCAAATATGTGTTAAAGGGGCAGAACACTATCAGTTCCTCCTGCTGGCTACCTGTTTCTGGGGAGCTACATTACTTTTGCTGTCTTCTGCCCGTTCTTAAGGGGTCTGTGCACTCTTTTACCTCACTCCCCAGATAGTGTGTTGTCGATATACTGTCTTGCAGGCACAAACTCGGTAACACACCAGTATAATATTTATTTTCCCCACTCCCGTTCCTCCTGCACAGTAAGTTTGTTTCTTCTCTCGCTGGAGCCATTTCCATTCCTTAATTGCCATTCCTTCTTACGCTAGCTACTATGTTCCTTTTCTTACTTTCTTTATCGCCCCTTGGTTTTTCTTCAATCCTGCTGTGTTCTGCCTTCTCGCTGGGCACTCCTTGCTCCAGTGACCTGATTGGGTGCAGTTGAAACAAGCTCCTTGATTTACAATCTTCTTTGCTCTAAGGGTTTTCTGGGGTAGTCATAAGATGGTTTATAATTTTCTTCTATGTAATTTTCAGTTTTTACTACAATAGTACATCCAATTCGTTCATTCTGGTAAATTACTTGAGGGGGTTCTAGATTAGGGGTCATGTCTCCACGCCCATAATTCCAGGGCGGGTTGGTGAGTCAGGACTGAGAAAATAGGTTAGCTTGAGTAAACAGTGTGTGACTTCTTAGTTCCTGACATTCGGGCCCTCTCTGGTCTCTGGGGTCCCAGTAGTCTTTTGAATTAAAGGACCTCCCATAATTCCTTGGATTTCGGATGTGTCTATATTCTCTAGGATCTCTAAGTTCTGGGAAATCCCTTCTTTGACCCCTCTCTTTCATTCGCTCCTTTGTTGGACAGGCCCCGCTCCAACGTCCCATTCCCCCACAAGTATAGCATTGATTAGGCAACATGGTTGGTCTCATTCTACCCCTGGGTTCCATTGTAATTGGGCCTAAATTTGGAGTGTAGTAGTGATAATAATCAGAGTAATCTGGAACCCTAATTTCTCCCAATCTGTAATTTGCTGGTCCTCTGGGAATCCATGGTTCAGAGTTAGATCTTGGTAATTGTTCCTTGGTTATGCATTCATTTTCTCTCCTAGTTATAGGATAATTTTCCTGGTTCCTACCTTCCTTCCGATAATACCTCACAGCTCTGGCTATTTGACTGGCTCGGTTCTCAAACCAGTTCCTGTTATCAGTTTTAATTAAATCCACTACTTTGGTGGGGAGACAATTCAGCTCAGTATTGAGGGGAACTTGCTCCATTCTTATAGTCTAAATCACCTGATTGGTCCATATATAATTTTGAAAAACGGTCTGGAAATACGTCTGCTCCTTCACCCTTCTCTGGTCTTATTTCCAGAACTCGACTTAAGTCGCCTGGTTTCTGAAACCTCTTTGCTTTAAAACCGTTAAAACAGCCTCTTCTCTTGCACTGTCATCCATTACTGCGTTTGCCAATGTTTCATAAGTCGGGTGTCTTAGGGCTACTAGAAATTTGGTATTCTCAGCTGGATTAATTGTATGGTCTCCCACAAATCCCGGTAATCTGCATGATATACACGCATTATGGTTCTTAAATAATCTATAACTGCAACTGGTGACTTCTTCCTATCGGGAATTCTGTTTATTACTGCCATTATTTCTTGGGGCTTCAATGGCATGTGGACTTCTGTGGCACGGGGATTATTCATATTCACTGCGCTGGCTGAATCCGCTGTCCATATCCCTTCCCTTACTGGTAACTGCCTATGGGATACTTGTTTAATTTGTAAGCTTTCGGTTACATCAGAATCTATCTTGGTATCTATAATCACTGTCTCGCCCTCAGATGAATTTTCCTGTTCGCTAGGGGTTTCCCGATACTGCCCAAATAAATCATTCCTTTCTACTCGAGTAATCTGTCTAGGTTGTGGCTCACAGAAATACTCTGGCGGTTGCACGATATCTACATACCTTTCTTTTCTTTAAACACCGGAGCTAACCTTTTGTTCTACGTTCTGGGCTGCCATAAGCCACTGGACGATCTATCAATGAGGGCGTGGATAGGATCGAAGAATCCGTTGGTAGAATCTGTTCAGATGTAGAATCTGCAGGAGTCAGCACTAACCATCGGATCCCTAATCTTTAATTTTACAGGGACTAATTTCCTTCCAGGAGATCCACCTTTCCCTTGTTCTGAGTGTTTCCCTTCATCTCCACTCCTGCCCTTCCCACTGCCTGGAGGGTGTGGGAAGGGCCAACTTCACCTTCAACTTCACCTTCTTTTAGTTCTAATCCAAGTTTAGCGATCACTTTTTCCCAACTAGCCATTTTCTTAACCTCCTTATTCACCTTCCGTTTCTCGAAATATTTTCTCCATAACCCTATTAATTATTTTGTACCTTCGTTATTACTATGCTGCCAAATGTTCCGTTCTATGTATTTGATTCCTCTTGCTGTTCTAATACCCCTCGGCAACCAATGCTTATTCCTAATTTCTTATTTAATGCTCCTGATAAATGTCTTAATTTCTCTGCCTTGTGAGGAAACTCATTACACATTAGTTGCAATGGGCTCTTTCCCTCTTCTGTTCCATCTCTATCTACATTATTCCCCATGCTTCCGAACACCTTAGACCTTAATTCCTTCCTTCTGATCCCTAAGTTTACCAACGTGATCGCAGCCTTGCAACTCGTTACTCCTTTGCTCCACCAATCCTACTCTCTTATTCAAATTCTTCTCCTATCTCCCTCAAGTCCACACCCTTTCAAGCTTACAACTTTCTCAATCCCTAGTCATTCAAGAATCAGAGTACTCCATGGAACAATCAAACGCATCCAAACACACTCACACTCATTTAATCCTCAATCGAAACACCCAAAAATGACCTTGACACGTAAGTAACACAGTACACAAGCAGGATATCACGCTACCGATTACTATCGGGCACAACCACACTCCTAAATAAACCACAAACATTTGTTTATTATAAATCACGCACTCTAAGAGATCCTCCTCGCGGCTCAATCTGTCAGCGGGATGACTCCTCCCCGACGCAGCGATCGAAAGAGTACAACCGCTGATCGAACCACCCCGATTCAGATTCTTACGACACCATTCCCTAAATAATTACAAATATTTAACTCAAACACACTCTTACTTCAAGTATCTAAATCCGTAAGCACTCACACAAGCAGCAACACCAATGACAGACTTAACAAAATCTAAATCTGAATTTTTTAAATCTTCATACACTCTTAAGTTTATTTACGTACACATAATATTTACATGATCCAGATCTGATGACAAAACGAAAAGCTAGATTTTTACAATTTTCACAATGATTTAAAGCACTAGCGCACAGTTCACGAACACTCGATCTCATAGAAACATAGAAACTAGGTGCAGGAGTAGGCCATTCGGCCCTTCGAGCCTGCACCGCCATTCAATATGATCATGGCTGATCATCCAACTCAGTATCCCGTACCTGCCTTCTCTCCATACCCTCTGATCCCCTTAGCCACAAGGGCCACATCTAACTCCCTCTTAAATATAGCCAATGAACTGGCCTCAACTACCCTCTGTGGCAGAGAGTTCCAGAGACCCACCACTCTCTGTGTGAAAAAATTCCTTCTCATCTCGGTCCTAAAGGATTTCCCCCTTATCGTTAAGCTGTGACCCCTTGTCCTGGACCTCCCCAACATCGGGAACAATCTTCCTGCATCTAGCCTGTCCAACCCCTTAAGAATCTTGTAATTTTCTATAAGATCCCCTCTCAATCTCCTAAATTCTAGAGAGTATAAACCGAGTCCATGCAGTCTTTGTTCATAAGGCAGTCCTGACATCCCAGGAATCAGTCTGGTGAACCTTCGCTGCACTCCCTCTATGGCAATAATGTCCTTCCTCAGATTTGGAGACCAGAACTGTACGCAATACTCCAGGTGTGGCCTCACCAAGACCCTATACAACTGAAGTAGAACCTCCCTGCTCCTATACTCAAATCCTTTTGCTATGAAAGCTAACATACCATTGGCTTTCTTCACTGCCTGCTGTACCTGCATGCCTACTTTCAATGACTGGTGTACCATGACACCCAGGTCGCGCTGCATCTCCCCTTTTCCTAATCGGCCTCCATTTAGATAACAGTCTGTTTTCCTATTTTTGCCACCAAAGTGGATAACCTCACATTTATCCACATTATACTGCATCTGCCAAACATTTGCCCACTCACCCAGCCTATCCAAGTCACCTTGCAGTCTCCTAGCATCCTCCTCGCAGCTAACACTGCCCCCAGCTTAGTGTCATCCGCAAACTTGGAGATATTGCCTTCAATTCCCTCATCCAGATCATTTATGTATATTGTAAATAGCTGGGGTCCCAGCACTGAGCCTTGCGGTACCCCACTAGTCACTGCCTGCCATTGTGAAAACGACCCGTTTACTCCTACTCTTTGCTTCCTGTTTGCCAGCCAGTTCTCTATCCACATCAATACTGAACCCCCAATGCCGTATGCTTTAAGTTTATATACTAATCTCTTATGTGGGACCTTGTCGAAAGCCTTCTGGAAGTCCAGATACAGCACATCCACTGGTTCTCCCCCATCCACGCTACTAGTTACATCCTCGAAAAATTCCACAAGATTCGTCAGACATGATTTACCTTTCGTAAATCCATGCTGACTTTGTCCAATGATTTCACCACTTTCCAAATGTGCTGCTATCTCATCTTTAATAACTGACTCTAGCAGTTTCCCCACTACCGATGTTAGACTAACTGGTCCGTAATTCCCCGTTTTCTCTCTCCCCCCCTTCTTAAAAAGAGGGGTTACGTTTGCTACCCGCCAATCCTCAGGAACTACTCCAGAATCTAAAGAGTTTTGAAAGATTATCACTGATGCATCCACTATTTCCGGAGCTACTTCCTTAAGTACTCTGGGATGCAGCCTATCTGGCCCTGGGGATTTATCGGCCTTTAATCCATTCAATTTACCCAACACCACTTCCCGACTAACCTGGATTTCACTCAAGTACTCCTTTGACCCACGGTCCCCTGCTATTTCCGGCAGATTATTTATGTCTTCCTTAGTGAAGACGGAACCAAAGTAGTTATTCAATTGGTCCGCCATATCCTTGTTCCCCATGATCAACTCACCTGTTTCTGACTGCAAGGGACCTACATTTGTTTTAACTAATCTATTTCTCTTCACATATCTATAAAAACTTTTGCAGTCAGTTTTTATGTTCCCTGCCAGTTTTCTTTCATAATCTATTTTTCCTAATCAAGCCCTTTGTCCTTCTCTGCTGGTCTCTGAATTTCTCCCAGTCCTCTGGTATGCTGCTTTTTCTGGCTACTTTGTACGCATCATCCTTTGCTTTGATACTATCCCTGATTTCCCTTGTTATCCACGGATGCACTACCTTCCCCGATCTATTCATTTGCCAAATTGGGATGAACAATTTTTGTAGTTCATCCATGCAGTCTTTAAATGTCTTCCATTGCGTATCCACCGTCAACCCTTTTAGAATTGATTGCCAGTCAATCTTGGCCAATTCACGTCTCATACCCTAAAAGTTACCTTTCCTTAAGTTCAGAACCATTGTTTCTGAATTAACAATGTCACTCTCCGTCCTAATGAAGAACTCGACCATATTATGGTCACTCTTGCCCAAGGGGGCACGCACAATAAGACTGCTAACTAACCTTTCCTCATTACTCAATACCCAGTCTAAAATAGCCTGCTCTCTCGTTGGTTCCTCTACATGTCGATTTAGATAACTATCCCTCATACTTTCCAAAAAATCCTCTTCCTCAGCGCCCCTGCCAATTTCATTCACCCAATCTATATGTAGATTGAAGTCACCCATTATAACTGTTTTGCCTTTGTCGCACGCATTTTTAATTTCCTGTTTTATACCATCCCCAACTTCACTACTACTGTTAGGTGGCCTGTACACAACTCCCACTAGCGTTTTCTGCCCCTTAGTGTTTCGCAGCTCTACCCATACAGATTCCACATGCTCCACGCTAATGCCTTCCTTTCCATTGCGTTAATCTCCTCTCTAACCAGCAACGCTACCCCACCTCCTTTTCCTTTCTCTCTATCCCTCCTGAATATTGAATATCCCTGGATGTTCAGCTCCCAGCCTTGGTCACCCTGGAGCCATGTCTCCGTGATCCCAACTATATCATACTCATTAATAGCTATCTGCACGTTCAACTCATCCACCTTATTACGAATACTCCTTGCATTGAGACACAAAGCCTTCAGGCTTGTTTTTACAACGCTCTTACCCCTTATACAATTTTGTTGAGAAGTGGCCCTTTTTGATTTTTGCCCTGGTTTTGTCTGCCTGCCACTTTTACTTTTCACCTTGCTCCCTATTGCTTCCACCCTCGTTTTACACCCACCTGCCTCTCTGCTCTTGTACCCATCCCCCTGCCACATTAGTTTAAATCCTCCCCGACAGCACTAGCAAACACTCCCCCAAGGACATTGGTTCCATTCCAGCCCAGGTGCATCTCGATACTGCATCACGCTGATATCACTCGGTGAACCTCTCCCTCTGACAACGAAGATTTTCCCCTTCCTATGTTACTCTTTGCTGAAGGTTACTACTCCTTAAATGACTACTTTTCCTCCCGAATGTTACTATCCCTCTGCTAAGACTGGACTTCTATAGGGGGACCTCTATCTATCTACTCCTCTCTAAGTACAACGGAATTAGGGGTACCCTTCGCTATTCGGATTAATTTTATCAAGTAAACAGGTTCCCATCTCTCAGGTACTCTTCGCTATCAGGTACTATTCAACAATCGACCAGAGGGTTACTATTCACTGTTGATCAGCCGCTATTCGGAATCGATCACGGACATGCACCAACTCCGAAGTTCTATATACAGGAATTTGAATTCCACCTTACTGGCAGAACTTCAATATGAAATTCAGTATTTTGAAATTTAACTTTGCAAATATCGACTCGAACTCCTAATTCTAATGCGTATCTCTCCTCATGCGCGGGCACTCAAATCAAACTAAACTAGGCCAAGAATTCTTGAATGGACTAGAGTATTCCGGCCAATCTATACTCTGTCCACTCAAGCCCAGTACCTTTGCAAGATTCCTTTTCCGTCACATAGGACTCGGATATCTTCACACAGACACACCTCTCTGCTGGGCACCGAGGATTCAGCACCGATGCCAATTTTCAGAGAGCATCTTTTCAATTCGCGCTCCCGGCAAAGATCCGATCAATGCGTAGGTCAGACCTGTATATCAATAGCCAACCAATTGGATGCCAAATCTATCCCTGGGCCACCCCTCGCCCAATGAAGTGCGTTTGGCCCTCGTTAAAGCAGCTGCAGTCTGCCAACTACTACCAAAGGTTTGGGCCTCAACCCAGGAAAGGGCCTCTAACCCTACCCTAGTTTTATGGGCCCCCAACCCAAAGGCGTGCTAACCACACCCCCCCGTGCTTGCTAGACTCCGTTCTAATGAGCTCGATTAGACCCTTTCCCAAACCTGCGAATGATTGATCCGCTCCGACTAACGAAGTGCCGAAAACCAATGTGAAAACAGCACTGTGGGCCCGATCTTTGCACTCGCGATCAACACCCTTGATCGCAAACTTGTGCTTGGGGGGTCTTTTGTGATCCTGGACGAGCCCCCAATGTAAATTGCTTGTTCTAAGCTTCCTCCCAGTCCAGTTTCAGTAAAAACACTGAAACAAGCACTTAAACAACTAATCTTTTTTTTGACAAAACACAATTACAGTTCAACTGCTGTACCTATCCCACCGCATATTTGATCCTCGTATCTGCCTGTTCAAGCCCTCTAGGCCTCGCTCAGACAGAGACACTCAAGAAGATCACGCAGTCCCAAGCGCTCCCAAGAAGAGACACTCAAGAAGATCACGCAGTCCCAAGAAGATTGACCCTGGACCTCGTGGGAGTGAACTTTTATAGGTCCCGGGACCTCGAGGGGCCGAACCACATGGGGGTGGTCTCTTAATAATCCAAGTACAGATATCGATTAACCCCATACATAACAGACATTTCCCTAACCCAATAATTCAGCAGCTCAATACATTGCATTCAAACTGGACTTCGCCAGGAAGCCAACTAAGAAACATTTACCCTAATCTGCAAGAAGCCCAGATTGCTCAATACCTCATCCAATCAACAATCGGCAAAGTAGAACTCTGCAACATTATTTACAAGGTGTATGTCTGGTTTGCAGACATCCAATCCATTCTATGCATTTTGCACCTAATTGACAGGGTCTGCAGATGTTCTTATTCTTTTGTTGCAACTTGTACCCAGGCTCTAGATACACTGGCAACACTCCGCAGCTTGTACCAGCTCTGCAAAGAGCAATTTCAAGTTGACCAAATCTCCCAGCAGCCCTGAAGCTTTGACCCCATTTTAAAGTCCTAGCCTCTCCAGTTTGGCCAGGATTAACAATGGTTGGGAAGAAGCTGTTCCTGAACCTGCTGGTCATGGTTTTCAGACTCCTGTACCTCCTTCCTGTTGGTGGGCGTGAAATGAGAGCTTGGCCAGGGTGATGTGGGTCTTTGATATTGGCTGCCTGAGGCATAGAGGCTGCAGCATGGAAGCAGGTCCTTCAGCCCAACTGTGTAGGAAGGAACTGCAGAGGCTGGTTTAAACGTCAGCCCAACTAGTCCATACCGACCTGATGCCCCATTTAGGCTTGTTGCATTTGCCCACCTTTGGCCTTTCCTATGAAAGTCTTTGAAATATTGTTATTCTAAATCTAACACCGTTGCCTCGGCGTCATTGGGTCTGGATCCTGGACCCCTCCCCGACAGCGTTGTTGGAAGGACTGTAGCTGTTCAAGAGAACAGCTCACCCCCACCTTCTCTGGGGAGAAAGGCGATGGGCAAGGTTAAGGTGTGGTTCTGACCTTCCAACCTACCTCATTAAGGACATTGGACTTTTTCTTTAGATTAATTTAGTTTAGATATACAGCGCGGAAACAGGCCCTTCGGCCCACCAAGGCCGCGCTGACCAGCGATCCCCGCACGCTAGCACTATCCCACAAACTAGGGACAATTTACAGTCTTTACCAAAGCTAAATAACATACAAACCTGCACGTCTTTGGAGTGTGGGAGGAAACCGGAATACCCGTGGAAAGCCCACGGGGAGAGTGTGGAAACTCCGTACGGAAGCACCCGTAGTCGGGATCGAACCTGTGTCTCTGGTGCTGTAAGGCAGCAACTCTACCGCTGCACCACCATGCAGCCCATAACTGACTTTTTCTCTTTGACTGATATAGTACGATGTTGTAAACGATATTCTGCACAGTGGTATATTTCTCTTTGCACTACCCGTTGCGTTTGCGTATGTCACGATTTGACTGGGTTGCATGCAACATTTTCACCGCATCCTGTTACACACCATAACAATGTGGTTCTAAGTAGCCCAGAGAGTTGATTTATTTTCCTAATATAATCATTGTTCATTACATTTTCAATTCCACGTCATTTACGTCATTCACTGAATATAATTTATCTCTGCACTTGCTTGGAGTATTCACATGATGTCAACATGATATCAATCCATCATTCACAACATACCATCAGTGATACGTCGGAGAGGTTTACACAGGGCCGGGCCCCTCCGTATCCAATGGCAGGAGGACCCTAGACTGTGATCCTTCCCCAAAAAGCTGTCGTGTCTCTTCATCACATCCCTTGGCACAAACTCCTAACACCCGGAATGTGGCAGCCGCCACCATTCCCTTACGGGCAGCTCCAGCTCCTGGAAAACCACTAGACCACTGTCTGTGTTGAAATATGATGCCATTTTAAACTAAGCTCCTCGGCCTGTACCTGATCCATGTCCCTTCATATCCACCTGCCCATCTAAAAGCCTCGTGCAACGGCTGCCTTTCCAACTCTGAGAAAATTCCGTGATGGAATTGAAAGCTGATGTTATCATCTCAGAGTGTGACATCACTGAGTTATTGGAAATGTGCCATTCGGCCCATGCTGACCATGTTGACACGCTGGGCTAGTCCCATTTGCCTGCATTTGCATAGCCTTCTTCCTATCCATATATTTGTTCAAATATCTTTTAAAAGTCAAAATCGTATCCGCCTCCATAGCTTCCTCGGGCAGCTTGTTGCAGATACGGACTACCTCCTGAGTGAAAAGTTGCCTTGAGGTCCCTCTTAAATCTTTCCCCTCTCATTTTAAGCATGTGCCCTCTAGTTTTAAAACCCTCTACCCTGGGAGACAGACAGTAGGCGTTCACTTTATCCGCTCCCTTCATGATCTTGTCACCTCTGAGCTTCCTACACTCCTGAACTATCCAACCTCTCCCTATAACTCCAGCTAGCAAGCCCAGGTAACATCCTTCTGCACCTTTTCCAACTTAAAATTACATCCTTCCTATAGTTGGGTGACTAGAACTGCACACTGTCACTCCAAGTGTGGTCCTAAAAAAGACAGCTACAATATGATGTCCTAACTTCTGGACTCGATACCTTTCCCAGTGAAGGCCCTTGCTGTTGGGTACACCATTCTCAGAACTGCCATTTAATGGACTTTGGTGTCCTCGATACGTTTCATTGACTTATTATTGTATCGACTTTTCTTTGATCGTATCCGGCGTTTCACTCTGGGAATGAAGTCCTAATGTTCCTCTGGAGCAAGTCTCGATATGACAAGCCTTCTTGACGTTGACAAGCCCGGCCTGTTTCTTCCGTCTGACTTTCATCGGTGGGAGCTGTTCAGACCAGTTTCATCACATCTCTAGCGCTTGCAGACAGGATGAACTGGTAAAACAGCAAGCTGAACATTTGGGGCTCAGAAAGCTGCTTCAGGAGGCAAGGGCTGGAGGTGCAGAGAGAGAGAGAGAGAGAGAGAGAGATAGCTCTGGATCACCAAGGGTGGAGCCATTACTACAACCCAGTGGCCGATATTGGAGAAGTGCAGAGATCATGGTAAACGTTATTAGGCCAAGTGGAGTCACGGTCATGACAAGAATTTGACGTCAGTTGATAATGATATAAATGTTAAAGTTTAGGTATTTTCACACCGTAAGTGGAAGTATAGAGGGTTAAAATATGTAAATATATATTAATGTCAAGACTCGAGGCAAGTGTGTTTCATTTTCAAATGTGTTGGCAACAGAAGAAAACAATTCTCACTTGCTGAAGCTTAACCGGCTTGTTATGACAATAACACACAGATAAATATATAATAATTTATAATACAATAAATTTATATGTGTAATACTAGGTAGCCATAATAGTGCAAATCTGTAGTCTGTAGTGCAACCAAACACACGGCCCATAGAAGATCACAGTTGCTGAGGTTAGTGTTGTGCAGTGTTCAAGAGCCTGATGGTTGCTGGAAAGAAGCTGTTCTTCAACCTGGCGTCATGGTTTTCTTCATGATGGAAGTATCAAAATGGGAGCGTGGCCAGGATAGTGTGGGTCTTTGATGATATCCGCTGCCTTTTTGAAGCAGCGCCATCTGTAGCTACCTTTGATGGTGGGGAGTTCAATACCTGTGATGGACCGGGCAGTGTCTGCCACTCTCTGGTAGTTTGAGTTGCTGAACCAGGCTGTGATGCAACCAGTCGGTATGCTCCCGACCTACCCCTGTGGAAGTTCGATAGTACTGAATCTCCTCAATCTTCCAAGGATGTCGAGGCGTTGATGAGCTTTCCTTGTGATTGCGTGGATGTGCAAGGCCCAGAACAGATCTTCAGAGATTTGCACATCTAGGACCTTGAAGCTGTTGACTCTTTCCACCGCCGTGCCAAAGGATCGATGAGGACAGCTTCATGGATCCCTGGCTTCCCCCTTCTGAAGTCAACAATCAGTTCCAGCGTCGTGCTGATGCTGAGAAGAAGATTGTTGTGGCACCAATTAGCCAGATTATCAATCAATCTCCAGGAAAGCAAATGACAATCTTAAGGGCCTGCCCCACCAGCATACGACTGCATGCGGCGAGCGTGACCACACTTGGTGGCTTGAGCCGTACGGCCTCGCGGGGCCGGTCCCACATCCAACCGTGGAGCTGTATGGAGCTGGTCCCGACATCATACTCACCAATCAGCTGGGCTGGAGGCGGGCCGAGTGAATTTGGACTTCGCACGGCATCGGGCGGTGACATCATCACGCAACGGCACGCCGGGCGGTAACGTCATCGCACAACGCCACGGGCTGCGTACGGCGTCCAGACGCTGCGTACGGCATCATGACGCCGCGTACGACGTCGAGGCGTTGCGTATGGCCTCGATGCGGCTGCAGGCCTGTCGGCCGTTGCCGCGCGGGATTTTGAACAGTGTCAGTTTTTCAGAGCCGCGCGCGATGTCGGGACCAGCTCAGCACAACTCCATACAGCTCCGGTGATCGAAGTGGGACCGGCCACGCGAGGCCGTACGGCTCAAGCGACCACGTTAGGTCACGCTCGCCGCATGTAGTCGCATGTTTGTGGGACAGGCTCTTAAGAGTCAAGGAGTCTTGCAGCGTGAAAACAGGCTCTTCGGCCCAATTTGCCCACACCGGCCAACATGCCCCGTCTACACGAGTCGCACCTGCCTGCCTTTGACTCTTATCCCTCCAAGTACCTATCTAAATGTTTCATAAACATTGCACTAGTACCTGCCTCAACTACCTTCTTTGGCAGCTTGTTCCATACACCCATCACCCTTTTAAAATTAAAAAAAGTTACCCCTCTGGTTCCTATTAAATCTTTCCCCCTTCACCTTAAACCTTAAAACTTAGCTTTCTTACCTTCCTTTTACTCCTGCATCCTAGGCTTTGGTGAATCATTAACTAGGGAGCCCAGATCTCATCTCATCTGCCCTTTGATCTTTGAGTCACTGAGCTACTGGTAACCTTTGCTTCTCTCATTTACTCTATCAAAACCATTCACTCATTAAAATGAAAGCTAACTTCCTTAGTGGGGTGTTTACCTTCCGCCGTGCATGCTGTATGTTGAGGTAACAACACTTCCTTGTTGTTGATCGTTGGCAGATGGTAGGTGTGAGTTGCCATGGTTTCTCGGCCCAGGGGTAAGGGTTGAGGGAGAATTGGCCACTCGCCTGAAACTCCTCCTCCAAACTAAATTTGCGTTGCCCTGACTCTCGATGTTGCAGGGAGGGGGAATGTTTATCGAGGTGCCCCTCTCCCCTCCCCCCCCCTCCCCCCCTCCCCCCCAGATGGGTCTTTGGTTTGTGCTGTGTCAGCAAAAAAAAAGAAAGCTGCTGGAGGTACTCAGCAGGTCAGGCAGCATCCGTGGAGGGAAGTGGACAATCGACGCTTCAGATTGGGACCCTTCAATGATGCAAATACAAAACTTGGGGTCCATGACCACAGCTCCCTGAAAGTGGCCACACAAATAGATATGGTGGTAAGGAAGGCTCATGGAATGCTTTCTGCTATCAGTTGGGGCATTGATTTAGGAAGGAACGTTGCAGATTCATAAAGCTATGCGTGGGCTTCATTTGGAGTATTGTGTGCAGTTCTGGTCGCCCCGTTACAGAAAGGTGGTGGAGGTTTTGGAGAGGGTGCAGAAGAGGTTTACTGGAGTATTGCCTGGTTTAAAGCGGTCTAGCTATGAGGAGAAGTTGGACAAACTTGCATTTTCTCTGGGGCATCGGAGGCTGAGGGGAGACCTGATCAGAAAGGTCAAAAATTAGATTTAAAAATTAAAAATATCAAAAAAAAGAGGGAGAGATAAAATGGACTGTTATAATTGTTTTCCCTGGGTGGAAATGTCAAGACTAGTTCTTAGGTGATAGGGGCACAGACTCGATGGGCCGAAGGGCCTGTTTCCACTCTATATCTATAAAGACTGCCCACAGTTCCACGACACGGCCAGAAGGAAAAGCTTGTGTTTAATCATTGAAAAGTGCCGCGCACACCCTTGTGAGCAACCCCACCGCCCACTTTTAAAAGACGTATGCACAAATATATCATAGAATGGGTTTAGAGGGATATGAGCCAAATGGGGCTAGCTCTGTATGACAACTTGGTTGTCATGGACAAGGTGGGCCGAAGGGCCTGTCACCAGCTCTATGACTCTTAAGGTCTCATCAATAGCAGTGAGATTCCAGCCAGTTGGTTACGTTGATCCGAGGGTGGAGTACTGGCCAGGTAGTGGCCGACAGGGTGGGGGTTTCGACACCCTGCACCCCCTTCCCTCCCGACTCGGCAGTGGGCGAGAGATGGCTGCGTGGTGCCGGCGAACTGTGTCTGCACGGGTGCCCCGCTCCTCGAGATCCCACGAGAGAGGCGTCTGGAGAACGGCAGGTCACCCTCATGACTGTGCAAGAACAATGCACACATTTGTCTGTAAATCTCCATCGTGCACTGCCAACCCGGCAGATTTAGCAGCAGCCGGGGGACCTGCGTTCAGTCACGCCAAGGACCAACGGCTGGAGGGGGCAGGGGAGTCGCCATTTTTAAATCTTTAAGTGGATCAATGTCTCGATCTGCATACCATCGCTAAACACTTTACTGCTCGATGGCCTGACCTTGTGAACCCTCAAACACACACCAGGAACTGCAGATGCTGGAATCTTCAGCAAAAGATGGGAGAGTTTAGGACCAGAGACCGTAGCCTCAGAATGAAAGGACGTACCTTTAGCAAGGAGATGAGGAGGAATTCCTTTAGTTAGAGGGTGGTGAATCTGTGGAATTCATTGCCACAGAATGCTGTGCAGGCTGTCAATGGATATTTTTGTGGCGGAGATTGACAGATTCTTGATTAGTAAAGGTGTCAATAGACAATAGACATTAGGTGCAGGTGAAGGGCCATTCAGCCCTTTGAGCCAGCACTGCCATTCACTATGATCATGGCTGATCATCCCCAATCAGCGCCCTGTTCCTGCCCTCTCCCCATATCCCCTGACTCCGCTATATTTAACTGCCCTACCTAGCTCTCTCTTGAAAGTATCCAGAGAACCGGCCTCCTCTGAGTAGGAGAATTCCACAGAAGAGGTGATAACGAAGGGATACGAAGAGTGAAACGGGCAGGATGACCATGGTGTGAAAGGAGCGAAGAGAGAGGGAATGCAAGGGTAACTTGAAGTTGGATAAATCAATATACCGCTGGGTTGTAAGCTGCCCAAGCGAAATATGATATGCTGTTCCTCCAATTCGTGATTGGCCTCCTCCACTGTCAGAGTGAGGCCCATGACAGAAAGGTCAGTGCGGGCATGTGAAGTGGAGTTAAAATGTTTGGCAAACGGGAGATCGCGCGGGCCAAGGCGGACTAAGCGAAGGTGTTCAGCGAAACGATCGTCCTGTCTGAATCTCATTGTTCCGTCGTCTGTACAAATGACCATGACATGCTCTTGACCTCTTGGGCACGCTGCACCTATACTCCCAGATCTCTCGTGCTGCAACTCTCCAGGGCTCTACCGTTTACTGTGTGTGAATACAGTCACCTCGCCTCACCTCTGCCTGTCCTCGTCCACAAGCTCAGGGCCTCTGGATTCCAAGCTAGCCATTGTATAATCTCAGGCAGGCATTATTTTGATGTAAATCATGGGAATTGTCCCTGGTGTGTGAGACAAGTGTTCCCGTCAAGGTTACTAACACAGCTCTCCCTGTTGTTATCACATGCGTGTTATGGGAACCTTCCTGCCACTCTATGCAAACATCTTAATGGATGGGAAAGGACTGTGAAAAGCCCTGAGCTCATGAATGGGGCAGTCAGTGTGTTAGTCCCTGTTTGTTTACAGTGTTCCTCCTCCCACAGTGCGGCGTTCCCTCAGTACTGCCTTGTTCATCAGTCTATGAAAGTAAGCATGCAGGTACAGCAGGCAGTGAAGAAAGCGAATGGCATGTTGGCCTTCATAACAGGAGGAGTTGAGAATAGGAGCAAAGAGGTCCTTCTGCAGTTGTACAGGGCCCTAGTGAGACCACACCTGGATAATTGTGTGCAGTTTTGGTCTCCAAATGTGATGAAGAACATTCTTGCTATTGAGGGAGTGCAGCGTCAGTTTACAAGGTTAATTCCAAGGATGGAGGGACTGTCATATGCTGAGAGAATGGAGTGGCTGGGCTTGTATACGCTGGATTTAGAAGGATGAGAGGGGATCTCATTGAAACATATAAGATTATTAAGGGTTTGGACATGCTAGAGGCAGGAAACATGTTCCTGATGTTGGGGAAGTCCAGAACCAGGGGCCACTGTTTAAGAATAAGGGGTAAGCCATTTAGAATGGAGATGAGGAAACACTTGGGTGGGTCTGTGGAATTCTATGCCTCAGAGGGCGGTGGAGGCCTGTTCTCTGGATACTTTCAAGAGAGAGCTAGTTAGGGCTATTAAAGATAGCTGAGTCGGGGGATATGGGGTGAAGGCAGGAACGGTGTACTGACTGTGGATGATGAGCCATGATTACATTGAATAGCGGTGCTGGCTCGAAGGGCCGAATGGCCTACTCGTGCACCTATTGTCGATTGCTCATCCCTCAGTACTGCCCCTCCCGCGTAATACCAGTTAACCAGACCACAATAGTGAAAACCAAAATACATGATGCAATCTAAACCGAGTCCACAGTAGATCATTGCTGGGGTAGGGTAGTGGTTAGGGTTGTGCAGTATCGTTTGAGAGCCAGGTGGTTGAAGGGAAGAAGCTGTTTTTGAACCTGGAGGTTATGGTTTTCAGCCTGTGTGGCCAAGGTCTTTGATATCTGCTGCCTTGTTGAGGCAGCACCTCCAGTCGATCGCTTCCATGACAGGATGTTTGGCACAACTCACCCCACCCACGGAAGGACGGGAAACATCTGCCACAACATCAGTGAGCCTCTGGCAAAAACATTACAGAGCTCGCAGCGCTGCAAACCACGGGAGCTTCCTGTTTGGAGAAAGAGGATGTAGCAGCTTCCTGGTGTACAGTGATACAGCTGCCTCACAGCTCCAGCAACCCAGCTTCCATCCAGAGCAGCCAACCCCTGTTCTTCCATCACAGAAGCAGGGTTAGGCCATTCAGCCCATCGAGTCTATTCCATCATGGCTGATCCACCTGTCCTCTTCAACTCCATTCTCCTGCCTCCTCTCTGTAACCCTTGACACCCTGGCTAATCAAACATCTGTCAATCTCAGCCTTAGAAATACCCAAATACGATCTCTACAGCCATCTGTGGCAATGAATTCCGTAGATTCACCACCCTCTGGCTAAAGAAATTCCTCCTCATTTCTTTTCTAAAGATGCACCTTTTGTTGTGAGGCTGTGCCCGCTAATGATGTTACAGGTTTGCAGTTTAATTGGCTTGGTATAATTGTAAATTGCTCCGAGTGTGTGTGGGATAGCGTTAGTGTGCGGGGATCGCTGGCCGGCGCGGGATCGGTGGGCCGAAGAGGCTGTTTTCGCGCTGTATCTCTGAACTAAACAAGTGGAGACATCCTCTCCGCCTCCACTCTATCCAGGCCTTTCACTAAAGTATTGTTGAATGCTTTATTAAAGTCAATGTAGAAAACAAGTGGTTGTAGGGACAGGATTTATTTGTATTTGGGAAAGTATGAGCATGTTAAGGATGGTCAAGGTAGTTTTGTATGGGGGAGGTCCAGTCTCATGTTACTGGAGGATGTGACCAAGGTGATTGTGGGCAGGACAGCGTATATTGCCCAATGGATTTTAGTAAAGCATTTGTCAAAGTATCATGGTAGGCTGGTCCAGAAGATTCAATTACAATGGTGAGTTGGTAAATTGGATCCAAAATTGGCTTGATCATAGAACACAGAGATAATGGTGGAGGGATATTTTTCTGATTGGACGTCTGTGAACAGTGGTGGGACCGCTGTTATCTGTAACGTATCAATCAATTTATTGAGAGTAACTGGCCCTTCGGCCCAACGAGTCCATGCCAACCATCGATCATCTGTTCATTCTAGTTCCATGTAAACTACTCTCCTACACACTCTGGGTAATTTACAGAGGACAATTAACCTATGAACATTGCATATCTTTGGGATGTGGGAAGATTGTGTGCAGTGTTGGTCACTTAATTTGGGGAAGGACATTCTTGCTATTGACTGAGTGCAGCGTATGTTCACCAGGTTAATTCCCACGATGGCGGGACTGACATACGATGAAATAATAGATCGACTGGGCTTATATTCACTGGAATTTAGAAGGATGAGAGGGGATCTTATAGTAACATACCTGTATAAAATTCTTAAGGGATTGGACAGGCTAGCTGCACGAAAAATGATGGGGATGTCCAGAACCAGGGGTTACAGTTCAAGAATACGGGGTAGGCCATTTAGGACTGAGATGAGGGAAAACTTTTTACCAAGAGAGTTGTGAATCTGTGGAATTCTCTGCCACTGAAGGCAGTGGAGGCCAATTCACTGAAGGTATTCAAGAGAGAGTTAGATTTGGCTCTTAGGGCTAATGAAATCAAGGGATATGGGGAGAAAGCAGGAACGGGGTACTGATTTTGGATGATCAGCCATGATTATATTGAATGGCAGTGCTGGCTCAATGGGCCGAATAGCCTACTCCTGCACCTATTTTGTATCTTTCTATGAAACCAGAGCACCCAGATGAAATGCACAGTTTCTCCTGGCCAGAATAGGGGGAAATCAAGAACCAGGTGAGGAGGGGAAAGTTTTAATAGGAACCTGAGAGGTAACCTTTTCACAAAAAGGGTGGTGGGTATATGGAACAAGCTGCCAGATGAGGTCGTTGAGGCAGGTACTATCATAATGTTTAAGAAACATTTGGACAGGTACATGGATAGGACAGATTTAGAGGGATATGGGCCAAATGCAGGCAGGTGGGACTAGTGTAGTTGGGACAGGTTGGCCGGTGCAGGAAAGTTGGGCCAAAGGGCCTGTTTCCACACTGTAAGACTCTATGACTATTACACAGAGAGAACATGCAGACTCCACACAGGCAGCATCTGAGGCCAGGATCAAAGCCGGGTCTCTGGCGTTGTGAGGCAGCAGCTCCACCCGCTGCACCACTGTGCCACCTGATTGGTGGCGGGTGTCAGAGGTTATGGGGAGAAGGCAGGAGAATGGGGTCGGTCGGGAGAGATGAATCAGCCATGATTGAATGGCGGAGTAGGCTTGATGGCCTAATTCTGCTCCTGTCACATAATTGTTTGGACAAAAATGTAGGTGGGGTCTGATTAGTAAATTTGTAGATGACATGGAAATTGATGAATAGCAGGAAGGTTCTGTCAAACCAAATCTAACTTGCAGGTGATGATCTTTCTGCAATTACCTGGGCGTGCCACCGTTGTGCAACAGATAATCTCTTTCAGGATGGATCTTCAGGTAGTTAATGATGCATGACCTTTTAAAAACGTTAAAAATATCTGCTCATTCTTATTTTAAATTCCCGTTCAACAAAGGTATGACGCACTCGAGCCACATCATAGTATCCTTTATGGGATCTGGGGGTTAGATTAGTGTAGAGCTGCAGCATGCAAACAGGCCCAATGACCCACCCAGTCCAGGCTGACCATCAATCACCTATTCACATTGGTTCTATGTTATCTCACATTCTCATCCACTCCCTGGACATCAGGAGCAATTTTACAGAGGGCCAATTAACCCACAAATCCTCGCACTCTGTGGGATGTGGGTGGAAACCGAAGCACCTGTCACAGGTGGGTAGGGTGCAACGATGGCTTTCTTCAGTCAGAGTCTTGAGTATTGGGAGGTCACGTTACGGTTGTAGAAGACGTTGGTGAGGCTACATTTAGAGTATTGTGTTCCGTTCTGGGCACCATGTTATAGGAAAGATGTTGTCAAGCTTGAAAGGGTTCAGAGAAGATTTACCAAGTATTGCCGGGACTGAGCTATAGGGAGGGGTAGAGCAGGTTCCGGCTTTATTCCTTAGAGCGCAGGAGGATGAGGGGTGGGAATGACTGGAGTGGAAAAAGGCCCTTGATTATGTTGGTTGCTTTCTTGAGGCAGCGTGAAGTAGTGGATGGAGTGGATGGTGGGAAAGTCCGGTCTGTGTAATGGACTGGACGACGTCCACAGCTCTCTGTGCAGCTTCTAGCCGTCTTGGGGCAGAGCTGAAGCTGCGACGAGTCCTGATGCGGTGCTTTCTGCTGTGCATCTGCAGAAGTTGTTAAGAGTCCTCGGAGACTTGCCAAAACTTTCATCGTCTCATGAGGAAGTTGAGGCTTTGTTGCGTCTCCCAGTTGCTACTTGTGCGGTAAGGTCACTAGGTTAAAGGGCAGCTCCCTGAAGCTTGCCTGGTGCAGGGAGGGTGAGGTTGCACACTTTCCCAGAGGGAGCGTCTCCACACTCCTATTGGACGGGATATGCAGACGCCACACGGATGGTGTGGTGAGAGGTTGCAATACCCCCGGGAGGAAGGGCGAGACTGACTTCAGGATGGCAAAGTGATTAGTGTCCGCTGCATGTCAGGACGGCCAGGGGAGGGGAAATCCTGCCTCCTTCCTGCATCCAAGTTGGAGAAGGAACATTTGAGCCGACTGTCGCTGCCAGAGGGCAATACCTGGTGGGATCAAGTGAAGGCTTGGATAGCGCGGAGAGGATGTGTCCACTACTGGGAGAGTGTAGGGCTAGAGGTCATAGCCTCAGAATTGAAGGACGTTCCTTTGGGAGGGAGAAGGGGAGGAATTGTTTTAACTTCTTAACTTTTTAGTTAAAACATAGAAACATAGAAAATTGGTGCAGGAGTAGGCCATTCGGCCCTTCGAGCCTGCACCGCCATTCAATATGATCATGGCTGATCATCCAACTCAGTATCCTGTACCTGCCTTCTCTCCATACCCCCTGATCCCTTTAGCCACAAGGGCCACATCTAACTCCCTCTTAAATATAGCCAATGAACTGGCCTCAACTACCTTCTGTGACAGAGAATTCCACAGATTCACCACTCTCTGTGTGAAAAATGTTTTTCTCATCTCGGTCCTAAAAGACTTCCCCCTTATCCTTAAATTGTGACCCCTAGTTCTGGACTTCCCCAACATCGGGAACAATGTTCCTGCATCTAGCCTGTCCAACCCCTTAAGAATTTTGTAAGTTTCTATAAGATCTCCCCTCAATCTTCTAAATTCTAGCGAGTACAAGCCAAGTCTATCCAGTCTTTCTTCATATGGAAGTCCTGACATCCCAGGAATCAGTCTGGTGAACCTTCTCTGTACTCCCTCTATGGCAAGAATGTCTTTCCTAGAGCCGTTGAAAGAAAACCATCTCTACTGCTTCAGAAACACTGTTTTCAGCAAGCAGCATTCATTTCCATTCCTCTTGCAATCAATTTCCAGGGCAAGGTGCTACAATCAATTAATTGACTCCAATGGATTTAGAGTCATGAGACACATCAACAAGTTTGATATTGCAGGGAAATAGGGGAAGGGAAGGACACAGAATGCTGGAGTAACTCAGCGGGTCAGGCAGTATCTCTGGAGAACATGGATATGAACATGAACTCTGGAGAACATGGTGACGTTTTGGCTCGAGACGTCTTCAGATGAAGGGAAGGTCTACTAAAAGCCGTGAGAGAGGGCGGTAAAGGCTTGAGAATTGGAACATAAAGCAGAGGGACACACCCTTCATCCGGTGACATCTGTGCCAAACTTGTTGCCGAGTTAAACTAATATCCTCTGCCGGCACATGACCTATATTTCTCCATTCCCGGCATATCCACATGCCAATCTAAATGCCTTCTGAATCATATCTGCTTTGCCACAATCCCAGACAGAGTCTCAGGCTCACCACCATCTCGAAGCAAAGCAAGCAAGCCTGTAAGGAAGGCATATTCCAGACATGTTGCTGTTATCAGGCTACTGAACCACCCTACCAACAACTGGAGAACAGTCCTGAGCTTCCATCCACCTCATTGGAGAACCCTGGACTTTCTTTGACTGGACTTTATTGTTCACCAAACATTATTCCCGTTATTCCCATTATCATGTTTGGGTACACTGTTAAAGGCTTGATTGTAATCATGTATAGTCTTTCTGCTGACTGGTTAGCAGGCAACTAAAGGTTTTCACTGTACCTCGGGTACACGTGGCAATAACGTCATCTCAACTAAATAAACAAAAGGAAACAAACCCATGCTCCGAAATGCGAGCAAATCCCGAAGAATCCTCCCCTACCACTGACGCGAGGATTACTGGCCTATATTTTCCCGGATTATCCCCACTTCCCTTCTTAAACAAAGCAACTCCAGTCCTCCAGAAATTGCCTGCAGCTAGAGAAGGTGCAAAGATCTTAATCAAAGCCCCTGTAATCTCCGCTCTTTCGTTTCCCTGTAACCTAAGGGCTGCATGGTGGTGCAGCGGTAGAGCTGCTGCCTTGCAGCACTTGCAACACTGGAGAATGTGACCGCCCGCCCACTGATCTCACTGTCCTTCTCCTTGGTGAATACCAATGCACAGTACTCATTTAGTACCTCGCCTACATTCTCTAAATCCAAGGCAAATTCCCTCCTTTATCGTTGAGCGGCCCTACCTTCTCACTGGTTCCCCTCTTATTTTAAAATATGTACGAAAAACCTTGGGATTTTCTTTAATTCAACTCGACTCTTCTTCTTCTTTCGTGTGGCGTGCACAGACTAAAGTTGTTGGACAACTTGTTCTATTTGATCTTCTGTTTGTGCACGTCGAGTTGATTGCATTAGTCGAAACAGGGCGGACCACATGAAGGTTGCAATCTTCTACCCCGTTCAACTGGACTATAACGTTTCATACCCCCTTCTGGCCCTCCAACTTCTCTGCTTGAGTTAAAAACAAAATGACACACAGTGTCTCGGGCGGCACGATAGAGTTGGTAGAGCGGTAGAATCGCCGCCTTCCAGCGCCAGAGCCCGGGTTCGATCCTGACCCCGGGTGTTGTCTGTACAGAGTTTGTACGTTCTCCCCATGAGATTTTCTCCGGTTTCCTCTCACATTCTAAAGATGTACATGTTTGTAGGTTATTTAGCTTCAGTAAAGATTGTGAATTGTCTCTAGTGTGTGTAGGATTGAGCTAGCCTACAAGGATCGCTGGTTGACATGGACTAGGCCGAAGGGCCTGTTTCAGCACTGTATCTCTAAACTAAACTAAACTAAAGTGCTGAAATATCACAACGGGTCAACCTTCACCCACTGAGTTAATCCAGCACTTTATTTTTTGTAAACCAGCACCTGCAGTTCCTTATTTCTCCTTGCTTGCGTTCTTTCTTACTCACTTTATATTCCTCAAAGGCCCCGTCTGGTTTCTTGTTCCTCAACCTTACATACACCTTTTTTTTTGTGGACCAAATTTGCTACCTCTTCTGTCATCCTAGGACCCCTAACCTTGAAATTCTAATCCCTCCTCCAAATGCCGCCTGACCCGCTGAGTTCCTCCAGCACTTTGTTTTCTGCTGAGTCTGCATTTCCTTGTGTCACCATGGCAACGAGGCCTTGCGTTACTGCAGTCTGCTCCGTCCTCCATTACCGACCACTATCTACACATGCACTGCGATAAAGCGAGATAACTTTGTGTTCTTCCATAATCTCGCAGCCCCTGGCCAATAGGGGCCTTCTACCGCTCTAGACATGAGTGTAGTGCGCAAGAGAGTTTTGTGTGATTGTAAAAAAAATCCCACCAATTCCAGGCATGAAGATACGATGTCTGACCTTGCCTTGGACATCTCTTGTGGTTTGTAGCCGAGTGTGCTGATTGCTTGAAAGATGGTCCAAGAGTGGGGCGGGGAGGGGAGTGCAACGTCTAGAGGGGCGACTGTTTTTGATTCCTAGCTCAGCCACAAAAAAGATCTGAAGCATTTCTGCAAGATTATGCAGGGAGTGGGGGTCCCTGTTTTGATACCAGTGGTAAGTAGCGACAGCTGGAATGTAAGGACTTGACACAAAATATTTTATTTAATAATTACCAGACCAAGTGTCACTTTTTTTTGCCGTTTCTGTACTTAAAGAAAAAGGTGCACTTTTTGTATCGGCAAACCTGCGAAGAGAAGTCTCGCAACATATCGCAGGGTCCGAGAAGGAAACCATTTGGCCCGTTGTACCTGTGCTGACCAGGGGCGGCACGGTGGCGCAGCGGTAGAGTTGCTGCCTTAGAGCGCCGGGACCCGGGTTCGATCCTGACTACGGGTGCTGCCTGTATGGAGTTTGCACGTTCTCCCCGTGGCTGACCTGCGCGGGTTTGTCCGGTTTGCTCTCACGCTCCAAAGGCGTACGGGTTTGTAGGTTAATTGGCTTCAGTAAAAATTGTAAATTGCCCCGAGTGTGTAGGATAGTGTTAGTGCACAGAGTGATTGTTGGTCGGCGTGGGCCAGAAGGGCCTGTTTTTGCGCTGTATCTCTAAAAGTCTAAAGCTCTTTGATGGGGCTTTCTGTCAGTCCCATCAAAGGCACGATCTTTGAGTCCCATCGCAAAGGAGAACAAACTGCTGGAAGAACGCAGTGGGTCAGGCGGCAGCTATGGTGACGGGGGAGTAGGTGGTTGACGTCTCGGGTCGAGGATTGCGAGTGTCGAGGAGAAGATGGCCAAGATACAGAGGTGATGGGGGAGTGGGTGGGGAGGCAGGAGCAGGCAGGGGATGGGTGGAACCAGGCAAGGCGGGGGATGAGAGCAGATGGAGCCAAGTAGGGGGAGGGGAGGAGAGGGCGAGGGGGGAGATGAAGGCTGGAAGATAAGAAGTGGAGACGAGGGAAATGATTTCAGAGGATGTTGGATAGAAGGTAGACAAAAGTGCCGGAGAAACTCAACGGGTGCAGCAGCATCTATGGAGCGAAGGAAATAGGCGATGTTTCGGGTCGAAACCCTTCTTCAGAAACGTTGCCTATATCCTACATAGGAAATAGGCAACGTTTCGGGCCGAAACCCTTCAAGGGTTTCGGCCCGAAAACGTTGCCTATTTCCTTCGACCCATAGATGCTGCTGCACCCGCTGAGGTTCTCCAGCACTTTTGTCTACCTTCGATTTTCCAGCATCTGCAGTTCCTTCTTAAACATTGTGGATAGAAGGATGGTCTTCCAAACGGAAATAGTTGAGGAATTTGCAATAATGATCTTTAAAATGCATTTGTGGACAGGAAACGTTTGGAGTTAAAACATTGAGGTAATTGGGACTAGTTTAGAAGGGGCGTCTTGGTCAGCAAGGATTGGTTGGGCCAAGAAGCCTGTTTCCGTGCTGTATGACTCTCTTTCTCCGCGTGAGATTTTTCTGTCACCTGTGGCCCCGGCGCCATTTGGTGATCTCTGCATTTTGCCGATCCCAAAGATCGCTGAAGACTGCTAATCCCGTGGTTTCACCGCCGGAGGTGGTGAGGGGAGTCCCACTGCCGAGCGTGGAATGGGGTTGGTTCTGGAACCCGATGGTCGGATGATCCTTGATGATAGATGCCGCCATCTTGAGGCAGCCTCTTGTGCTACTGTTCATTTGGATTGCCGCACTAGTCTATGATCTAAGCAGTCAGGATACGTTCTACAGTAGGCACAAGGAACTGCAGATGCTGGTTTACATGAAAGGTCACAAAGCGCTGGAGTAACTCAGCGGGTCAGACAGCATCTGTGGAGAACATGGTTGGGTGATTTTTCACATCGGGCCCCCTCTGACTGAATAAGTCATCATTCTGTAAAGGGTCGCAAGCCGAAATGTCTCCCATCTGTGTTCTCCATAGATGCTGCCTGACTTGCTGAGTTACTCCAGCATTTTGTGACTTTTCCTTTCCATAGTTCATCTGTTAATCTTCCCGGATGCGCTTCCATCATGGAGCGCTTTCATCATGATTGAATCGCGAGGTGCTTTTGTTTAATTTAGCGATACTGTGCGGAAGTAGGCCCTTCGGCCCAATGCATCCTTGCTGAACTGCGATCACCCCGTACACTAGCACTATCCTACGCACTAGGGACAATTGACAATTTTACCAAAGCCAATTAACCCACAGACCTGTACGTCTTTGGAGTGTGGGAGGAAACCGGAGCACCCGGAGAAAACCAACGCTGGCCACTGGGAGAATGGACAAACTCTGTACAGACAGCACCCGTGGCCAGGATCGAACACTGGTCTCTGGCGCTGTGAGGCAGCAACTCTACCGCTGCGCCGCACTGTAAAAATGGTTGTGCCTTTCCAGTATCTTTCCGAATACCGTCAGAAGTGTATCCAGTTTTAAAGTGACCGATGAATCTTGCATTCTATTAATTTCTTTATGGCCTGAGGCAGTGGGTTGTGTGGCTGTGGGCCTATACTTAGTGCAGTAACATGATCTCAGATATGTCCTGCTGTTGTGAAACTCTGCGCGATGATGGGCAGGCTGGTCCCTGAGGCCAGCGTCAGACTATGGCTATCACCTCGACAATCATCCGTACCGCTCAGTCGGCTTGTTTACACAAGATAATGCTCTAATGGGTTCCACTAGGAGAGTACATCTCGGCCAAAGTCCCACTCTCCAGCCACTGTCCCTGAAACCGCCGAGCAATTCTGGTTTTGCATGTTGACCGTCTCCCATTTCCCCCTCGCCAAGCTCCCCTTCAGCCCCTCTCCCTCGCTCTCGTTCTACCCCCACATCTCCCACCTCTCACCCTGCCTCTCTCCCAGCCCTCCCCGTGCCCCCTTCCTTCTCCCTTCTCCGCCCCTCTCCCTTCTCCCTCTCTCTCTCTCTCCCTGCCCATCTCTCCCCCTCTCTGCTCCGCTTCCCTCTCTTCCCCTCTGTCTCTCCCTCTCTGTGTCTGCTCCTCTGTGTCTCTCACTCTCTCCGCCCCTCCCTCTGTCCGGTTCCCTGCGACGCAGGCACTCTGCAAACTGGTTTTGGGAGCTGATGTCGCGACATCGAGGTGATCTTTGCAGAGTAATTAAACTGAAGAAGGGTCCCAACCCGAAACATCACCTACCCCTGCTCTCCAGAGATGCTGCCTGACCCGCTGGATTTTGTGTCTTCTTTTGTAAACCAGCATCTGCAGTTCCATGTTCCTACTCTATAATTAAACCAGTGAGTGATTTATGGTTGGAAATACAAAATACTGCAGATGTTAGAAGGTGGTGCTGACTGTGTCTTGTTGGTCATTGAGTCATACCACAGGGAAACAGGCCCTTCGGCCCAACTCATCCATGCCGACCAAGGTGCCCCATCTAGGCTAGTCCCATTTGGCATCCCGTTAAACCTTTCCTCTCCACGTACCTGTTCAAATGTATTTTAAATGTCGCTATTTTACCTGCTTCAACTACATTGTCTGGCAGCTCGATCCGTATACCCATCACCCTCCGTGTGAAGAGGTTACCTGTCAAGTCCCTGTCAAATCTTTCCTCTGTCACTTTAAGCGTATGCCATCTAGCTCTTGATTCCCCGACTCCTCAGCCTCTTGCATTCCAAGGAATAGAGTTCCAACCACTCCCAAAACCTCAGGCCCTCAAGTCCAGGCAACGTCCTTGTAAATCTTCTCTGCACCCTTTCCAGTTTAATGGCGTCTTTCCCAAAGGAAGGTGACCAGAACTGAACACAATGCTCCAGCTGCGACCTCACTAATGTCTTGTACAAGTGTAACATACCATCCCAACTCCTATGTGTCGGAAGGAGCTGCAGATGCTGGTTTAAACCGAAGATAGACAGCGGGACAAGCAGCATCTCTGAGGAGAAGGAATGGGTGACGTTTTGGGTCGAGACCCTTCTTCAGACTCAACCCATTCCATCTCTCCAGAGATGGCGCTGGTCCAGCTGAGCCACTCCAGCATTGTATGTCTATCCCAACTTCTATACACCATTCCCTGACTGACGAAGGCTGGCGTGCCAACAGTTCTTGTCGCCACCCTGTCGACCGACATGTGTTTTCATGGAGTGGGGAAACCACCACACACTAGCAACCAAGAACTCGGTCTGAGGGAGTGCGAGAGGTTTAGATTAGAGATACAGCGCAGAAACACGCCCTCTGGCCCACCGACCAGTGATACCCGCACTCTACCACTACCCTACACACTGGGGCCGATTTACAGAAGCCAATTAGCCTACAAACCTTTAAGAAGGAACTGCAGATGCTGGAAAATCGAAGGAAGACAAAAATGCTGGAGAAACTCAGCGGGTGAGGCAGCATCTATGGAGCGGAGGAAATAGGCAATGTTTCAGGTCGAGATCCTTCTTCAGACTGATGTGGGGGGGGGGTGTGGGAAGAAGAAAGGAAGAGGAGGAGCCGGAAGACTGAGGGAGAGCTGAGAAGGGGAGGAAAAAGTAAGGACTACCTGAAATTAGAGAAGTCAATGTTCATATCGCTGGGGTGCAAACTGGCCAAGTGAAATATGAGATGCTGCTCTTCCAATTTACGGTGGTCCTCACTCTGGCCATGGAGGAGGCCGAGGACAGAAAGGTCAGATTCGGAATGGTAGGGGGAGTTGAAGTGCTGAGCCACTGGGAGATCAGGTTGGTTATTGCGAACCTCCGCTCAGTTGTACAGGCTTTCTGCTCCACGAGTCCGACGTGCCTTGCTTACAGTCACTGCTTCCCATTGTGAGCTACAATTAAGCCTCTAATTCCAGGCGAGCATTTTTGTCCCATCTAAATCCCTCGTTCGAGAGCCAAAGAGTCGAGCGGGTTTAATTGTCATGTGTACCGACAACAGAACAATGAAATTGTTACTTTAGTCTTGGTTTATTAGTTTAGAGATACAGCTCGGACACAGGCCCTTCGGCACCGACCAGCGATCCCCGTACACTAGCACTATCCCACCCTCACTAGGGACAACTTACAATTTTTACCAAAGCAAATTAGCCTGCAAACCTGCACGTCAATGGAGTGTGGGAGGAAACCTGAGCACCCAGTGAAAACCCACGTGGCCACGGGGAAGCCATACAAACTCCGCACAGCTAGCACCCGTAGTCAGGATCGAACCCGGGCCTCTGGCGCTGTGAGGCAGCAACTCTGCCGCTGTGGCAACGTGCCGTGATACTTGCTGCAGCTTAACCAGCCTGTAAACACAATAACACAAAGAGAGACATATAATTATCAATGGTACGCTAAATTAATAACTGCAATACTCTGAAATAATAATAGTCTGTCGTGCATCCAAAGACACAGTTCATGGAAGATCAGAGATTGCGAGGTTTGTGTTGGGAATTATTTGGAAGAAGGTGTTCTTGAACTTGGTAGTCATGGTTTTTTGATGGGAGTAGTGAGAAGAGGGCACGGCCAGGGTGACGTGGGTCTTTGATGATACTGGCTGCGTTTTGCAGAAGCACTTCTGACAGATCCCTTTGATGGTGGTCCACATCCATGATGAATGAATGAATACGTTTATTGGCCACGTAAGCGTATGGAATCACAGGGAATTGGATCGTGAAGGCAGATGAGATTAGTTTATCTTGGTATCATGTTCGGTACGGACATTGTGGGCCGAAGGGCCTGTTCGTGTTCTGTTCTATGCTCTGTGTTTCCTGTATTCTTTGTTCCTGGGCGTTGAGTAACAGAACATGGATAGGCGAAGTTTCGCATCTGAAGAAGGGTCTGGACCCGAAACGTCACCTGTTGCATATTCTCCAGAGATGCTGCCTGACCCGCTGAGTTACTCCAGCACTTAGTTTCCCTGTACTCACTCCGTCACATCCAGTCCAGCAGAGGGGAATGTCGGGTTAATCCCACCTCCCCGCTCTCAGTCCGAGCCCCGCTCGTCCAATGCCCATCCAATGCCCGGCCTCCAGTAGAAGCTTGTCCACCTCTACAATTCCAAGTTCAAGTTCACTGCCATCTGTACATGTACGGGTGAGGTACAGGTATAGTGAAAATCCTGCACTGCAGCAGCATCATTGGCTCATAGACTCAGATCAGCCACAAAACATAAATTACACATCAAATGCTGAAAGAAAAAAAACTCTGCAAAAAAAACCCCATCGGGTCTGGAATAGGCAATGTGGGCCGAAGGGCCTGTTTCCCTGCTGTATGTTCTGTGTTTTATATGTTCAGGAGTGTGTTTTGGGAGCCCAGTACAATTCCGACTTTTAAAAGACATTTGATCAGATACGTGGATAGGAAGGGTTTAGAGGGTTCTGGGCCAAATGTGGGCAAATGCAAGGCCAGTGTGCCAACTTGGATAGCAGGGACAAGGTGGGCCAAAGGGTCTGTTTCCCTGTTGTGTAACTTTGGTTTCCTGTATCTGTCTGTCTCTGTGACTCTATGACTGTCTCTGGTCTTGTCACTGTCCCTGTGACTCTCTATGTCTGTCTGTCTGTCTGTCTCTGTGACTCTCTATGTCTGTCTGTCTGTCTCTGTGACACTCTGGGTCTGTCTGTCTCTATGACACTCTGTGTCTGTCTGTCTCTATAACTATCTCTGCGCCTCTGTCTCTGTCTCTGTCGCTGTATCTATGAATCTCTCTGCATCTGTGTATCTCTCTCTGCGACTCTCGCTGTGTGTCTGACTGTCTGTCTCTCTTTCTGTCACCCTCTCTGTGTCTGTGTGTTTCTGTGACTGTCTCTGCTACTCTGCCACGTTCTCTGTGACTGCCACTGTCTCTGTGACTCTCTGTGTCTCTGTGACTCTGTCACTCTCTCTGCCACTGCCACTCTCTCTCTGTCACTGCCACTCTCTGTGTGACTCTGTCACACTCTGGCACTCTGCGACTGTGCATGGAAACGCACATGCCTGGGGTTAACCCAGCGCTGGAGTCGGGAGTTTGCTGCCTTGGGTTTCTCCCCCTGAGCTCGGGATGCAGAGGGTGGCAGCCAGAGGAGTTGATGGACACTCCAGTCCCGGCCCAGTTATGAAACGTGAGATGACTAATATGTCTCTGGGATGGGTTACATCAGCTGGGAGCCATGTGCCAAGTCACAGCGTAAAGCTGCAGTGGCCAGTCGCAGGCTCTGGGCACGTAAAACTTGCTTCACTGGCTCCGGGCTGTCACTGGTTCCCCTCACTACACGCGGGGCTGGACGCCCTCGGGGCTATCGAGCAAGAATGCGTGTCGAAGCAGCCGCACAGGTAGGCAGACACTCAGCTTTAAGTCGCCGATCGGACAGAAAGTTTAAAAGTTTGGAAAAACTTTACAGCAGTGGAGTTGAGTGATTCTGTGCCCTGGGTTATTTTTACACTGGCTGTATCTAGCCGCACCACTCTCTCCAGCACAGTCTGGTGTGTGTGTGTGTCTGTGTGTCCCGGGTCAGGCAGAGGGTCACTGATCAAGCCAGTTACTGATTATCCATCGGTTTGTCTCTCGGGCAGGAGAGAGCTCTTTGTGTCTGGGCTCTGACCGGGCAGGTGTAGAATTCAGACGTGTTGTATCAGGGGAAAGTTATGTGTGGTGTCAGGAGCGTGCACTCCGCCGCTGCTTTTGATTTACTGAGGAGAAACCTCTCTCCTTCCGCAAGATCACAGAGTGTGGAGAACAGGATTCCACAATCTGCCCCATTCCACCGATCGCCTTTCACCAAGGCTCTGCCCCCTGCTCGCTCTCTAAATAACTCCACATCTCTGGAGCACTTTTCCCAACCTTAGGGTTTCCCTAACTGCTTGCTCCGTGGCCCGTTCAGGCAGTTTCTGTGATGTGTAGTGACCGTTGTATAAAATAAGGCAGCTACGGTACGTTTGTTGGCTGTGGCGCGTCTGGTGGAGCTGGTGCCGAAACAGCGTCAGAGACTCGGGTTGGATCCTGTCCTCGGGTGCTGTCTGTGCGGAGTTTGTATGTCCATAAGTTCCAGCTGCAGAATTAGGCCATTCGGCCCATCAAGTCTACTCCGTCGTTCAATCGTGACTGATCTATCTTTCCCTCTCAACCCCATTCTCCTGTCCACAGCCCCTGATACTAATCAAGAACCTGTCAATCTCTGCCTTATTCCCAAATTCCCAAAGGCTTGGCCTCCACAGCGGCCTGTGGCAATTGAGTTCCACAGATGCACACCACCCTTTGGCTAAAGAAATCCCTTCTCATCTCCTTTCTAAAGATATGTCCCATTTATTCTGAGGCTATAAAGTGTTCTGCCTGTGACCTCTTGGGATTTCTCCAGGGACTCTGGATTCCTCTCACATCCCGAAGGCACGCGGGGTTTGTTGCTTAACTGGCCTCTGCAAGATTGCCCCTTGTGTGCAGGGAGTGGATGAATGTGAAACAAAAGTGAATGGGTGATAGACACAAAATGCTGAAGGAACTCAGCGGGTCAGGCAGCATCTCGGGAGAAGAGAAATAGGTGACGTTTCGGGTCGAGACTTGATGGATGGTGATGGATGGTCGATGTGGACTAGATGGGCTGAGGGACTTGTTTCTATGTTGTATCTCCAAAATAAACTGTTAGTCCCAGCAGTCTCCCACGCAGCACTAAAACTTTGATCAGATAATCCATTTGTGTGGAGTACGTTGACCGATTTGAATATTAACCTCTGGGTGCTGGGAATAACGTATTTCATCATTTTAGATTTCCTTGTGACACATAAGGCCATTCAGCCAATCAAGTGTGTACAGACTCTGGGAGCATACCCATCAGGCTCATTCCCCTACTTATCTCCTTGTCAGCTGTTCTATCGGCTAATAACCCCCCCCCCCCCCTCCCCATTCTCCCACCACACATCAAAGGGCAAGGATATAGAACATGGAACAGCACAGGAACAGGCCCTTCAGCCCACAATGTCCGTGCTGAACATGATGCAAGATAAACTGATCTCCTCTGCCCACATGTGTGATCCATGTCCCTCCATTCTCTGTGTATCCATGTTCTTATCCAAAAGCCTCTTAAACGCCAGTATGGTATCTTTCTTCCACCGCCATCCCTGGCAGCGAGTTCCAGATAGCAGCTGGGATGAAAGCTGTCGCTGAATCTGGATGTGTGTGTTTTCATACTTCTAGACCTCTTGCCTGATGGGGAGAGGGGAGAAGAGGGAGTGGCCGGGGTGAGACTCGTTCTTCATGTGTAAGGATACAGCATGTGCATGGCACTATGGAAATTATATTTATATAGCAGTTGATGAGTGGTGACTTTTAGCGGACCTTTGGGCAGAAGTATGGGTCGGAAGGGGTTGCAGGGATAGGGGCGAAATGTGGGCAATTGGGACTAACCTAAAATGTCACGTTTAGTTTTGCTTATTGTGATCATGTTTGTTGCCTTTTGTTGCCTGCTATCCTGTAAAATACATGATTACAATCATGCTGTCCTCAGTGTTGAGATAAAGGATAAAGAGCACATTTAATGCAAGATAGAGCCTGCTCACCACAGGGCCCAGAGTGAATGTCTTGCACGACTCGTAGATTCAAAAGGAATTGGCAGCATTCCCAGCTATCTGAGCAGTTGGAATACTTTTTATTGGAGATACAATGTGGATACGGGCTGTTCGGCCCACCGAGCCCGTGCCAACCAGCGATCGCCACGTATGTTCACGCGGGACGATTTACAATTTTTGCCGAAGCCAACCTGTACGTCTTTGGAGTGTGGGAGGAAACCGGAGCACCAGGAGAAAACCCACGCTGTCACAGGGAGAACGTACAAACTGCACACAGACAGCACCCGCAGTCAGGATGGAACCCGGGTCTCTGGCGCTGTGAGGCAGCAACTCTACCGCTGTGCCACACCACGCTGTCTTAGTTTAGGTTCGGCTGAAGAAGGGTCTTGAACGGAAACGTCACCCGTTCCTTCTCTCCAGAGATGCTGCCTGTCCAGTTGAGTTACTCCAGCATTTTGGGTCTATCTTCGGTGTAAACCAACATCTGCAGTTCCTTCCCACACAGTTTAGTTTAGTGCGAAAGAGCTCGGGTAAAATTGGGCAAGTTGAGGAACGTTTGGTGTTGCTCTGCAAACAGGCCGATTGGCAGGTGCACGCTCGGATGTTTTGGCTCCACACGGCCTCTTGCTGTGTGGCCTGTGGGGCGGCAGGTGTGTGATCCGGGCCTGTGTAACGCTGAGTCAAAAATGTTTGATGGTCATGTGTACCAGCAACGGAACCATGCAATTCTTACTTGCTGCAGCTTAACAAGCTTGCAAACACAATAACACAAGAAATGAGGATACAATTACCAAGTGTTCAATAAAATAATAATCAGTTAGACTTGGTAACCTGATCCAGTGGGCCAACTGTCCTGGACCTTGCTGAGCTTCAGTTTAGTTTAGAGATGCCACGCGGAAACAGCCCCTTCGGCCCATAAGTCCGTGCCGACCAGTGATTCCCGTACACTGGTACTATCCTACACAGGTGCAATTTACAATCTTTACCGAAGCCAATTAACCTACAAACCTATCGTCTTTAGAGTGCGAGAGGTAACCAAAGCACCTGGAGGAAACCCAGGCAGGTCAACGTGCAAACTCTGTACAGACAGCACCTGCAGTCAGAGTCAAACCCGGGTCTCTGGCGCTGTAAGGCAGCAACTCCACCGCTATGCGCCGAGCTTCTCAAGAGTTTTGAGACCTCATTATCCAGGCAAGGATTGGTATTAGCTTATTGTCTTGTGTACCAAGACACGGTGATAAACGTTCTGATGAGTCTCCCATCAGACTCCTTTAAGGGCCTGTCCCACTGTACGAGATAATTCAAGAGTTCTCCCGAATTTCCCCTGATTCGAACTCGGAGAATTACGGTAATAGACGCTCGTAGGTAGTCGGGGCTCTCGTGGACATTTTTCCCACGAGAAAACCTCACGAGTTACCGCGTTCCCCGAGTACCTGCCGTTAGCGCTACGAGCCGCTACGGGACATCCACGAGCTCCGACATAGCCGCTACGTACATTCTACGTACTCACCACGCGTTTGATTTTTTATAAACTCGGGAGAGCTCTTGAATTACCTCATACAGTGGGACAGGCCCTTTCCTTTCCACCAGAAGGGGAGAAGGCAGAAGAAAGGGGTTGAAAGGGAAAAATAGATCAGCCATAATCGATTGGCGGAGTTGACTCGATGGGCTGAATGGTCTCATTCTGCTCCCATGATCTTGTGAGTCACGAGTGTTTAATTGTCATCAGTACAAGATAAACTCTTGCTGGCTGCAGCTTAACGGCCTATAAACGCAACGGCACACATGGATAATGTGCAATAATCAATAGTCTAATAAATGAAGAGCCGTAACACGGGGAACACTAATATTGCAAAACTGAAGTCCACAGTTCAACCAAGGTCAGAGTGGCCCTGACGAGATGGGCAAAAGGGCCTGTTCCAGTGTTGTGTGACGCCATGACCTCCTAATGTGGCTGTGGAGAACATGAATAGGTGATGCTTCAGGTCGGGACCCTTCACCCTTCTTCAGACCGATTATAGTAGGGGGGAGAAAGCTGGATGAGGGATGGGCGCGGGACAAACGCCCTCAAGCGATAGATGAACACGTGAGGGAGGAGGAACATGTGTCTGAAGAAGGGTCTCGACCCGAAACGTCACCCATTCCTTCTCTCCGGAGATGCTGCCTGGACCGCTGAGTTACTCCAGCATTTTGTGTCCCTCTTCGGTTTAAACCAGCATCTGCAGTTCCTTCCTGAGGAGGGGTTGATAGGGAGATGGTTGGACAAAGGACAGAAATGGGAGGAAAATAAGGTGCTGGGAGGGTACAGGGAGAGGGGATGCGAAAGGTAGAGTCGGAGGAATGGATCCAGGTGGGAGGACACGGGGAAAGGGCAAGAGTTGGTGGTTAGCTCACTAACATTGGAGAAATCAATGTTCATACAGTTGGATTGTGAGCTACTCGTGGAATATGAGGTGCTGTTCCTCCAGTTTACCCATAGCCAAAGTCTGGCAGTGGAGGAGGCCCAGGGCAGAGAGATGGGGGGGGTATGTGAAGGGGAGTTCAAATGATGAGCAACTGGGAGTTAGTTCCAGCAGGCCTTGGTGGACCAAGTGCAAATAGTTTGGTGAAAGAGTTGCCTAGTCTACACTTGGTCTCGTCAGCACTTCGTGGGTGTTTTTTTTTTTTGTAAACCAGCATCTGGATCTACTTTTGTGTTCCTTGTGTTTTTGATTCCTGCCGCGGGTTTTCGTCTCTTCAGGTCTAACCGTGGTTTGTTTTTTGCCAACGTTTCAGGATCGGCGATGCACGGGGATTAGCGCCGGCGTTCCGGGCCGGGGCTGAGCGGTGGTGACCTGACCTGACCCGACCCGACCCGCCACCACCCGCCAGCCATGGGTGACAGCAACGGCGAGAAAGGCAGCCAGGCCGGGCAGCTCTTTGAGAACTTTGTGCAGGCGTCGACCTTCCGGGGAACGCTGCAGGCTTTCCACATCCTGTGCCGCCAGCTGGACCTCGACCCCCTCGACCATCGCATGTTCTACTCTACGCTGAAATCCAAGCTCACCTCCTGGAGGGCCAAAGCCCTCTGGAGCAAACTAGACAAACTGAGCAGTCACAAGGAGTACAAGAGAGGCGACGCATGTCCGGACACACAGGTGAGTGGTGCTTGCTCACACTGTCCCGGGGGTGGGGGGGCTTGTAGTGTCCCAGCCAACAGAGAACCAGCACCCCCTAGTCCCTTTGCGCCGCCCATTTCTGAATGCGGAGGGGGTTCAGAAATCAGAGGTGCAAATGGACTCGGGAGTGCTGGTGCAGGATTCCCAAAAGGTTAATTTACAAGTTGAGTTGATGGTAAGCAAAGCAAATTAAACCGAGAATATAAACTAGAATATAAAAGCAGGGGTTTTAATGCTGGGATTGAGATTGATCAGCTATGATTAAATGGAGGAGTAGACTTGATGGGCCAAATGGCCTGCTTCTGTTCCTATAACTAATGAACATGAAGGCACTGGTCAGACCGTATTTGGAGTATTGTGAACAGTTTTGGGCCCAGTGTCTGAGGAAGGGATGTGCTGGCATTGGAGAGGGTCCAGAGGAGGATTACGAGAATGATCCCAGGAATGATTGGGTTAACGTATAACGAGCGTTTGACGTCTCTGGGACTGTGCTCACTGAGGTTTAGAAGGATGAGGGGGAACTTCATTGAAACTTACCGAATAATGAAGGACCTGGATAGAATGGATGTGGAGAGGATGTTTCCACTAGTGGGGGAGTCGGGCCCCAGTCGGAAGACCTGAGGGCACATCCTCAGAATAAAAGGACGTACTTTAGAGAGGAGATGAGGACAAATTTCTTTAGCCAGAGGGTGGTGAATCTGTGGAATTTATTGCCACAGAACGCTGTGGAGGCCGTCTTTGGGAAATGTTATGGCGGAGATCTTGATTAGTATGGGTATCGGGGGTTAGGGGGAGAAGGCAGGAGAATGGGGTTGCACAGGAAAGATCGATCAGCCATGATTGAATGGCAGAGTAGACTTGATGGGCCGAATGGCCTAATTCTGCTCCTATGACTTGTGGAAATGCTGAGCGGGTCTAGCAGCAACAGTGCAGAGAGAACCAGGTTTGCGTTTCAGACGGGTGGCATTTCTGCTGAGCGGTTCGTCAGTGTCTGTTATTGCAAGAGCTTGTGAGTCTGGTTTGGGCTTTCGCTGGACGAGGGGAGAGTGTCCCGGCTGACATTGGGATTCGTTTATTATCATCATGTGTTTTGAGGTAAAGTGAAAAGCTTTGTCAAATCAGTGGGTGCCTTACAGCGGGTGGAGCTGCTGCCTCACACTGCCAGAGCCCAGCTTCTATCCTGGCCTCTGGTGCTGTCTATACGAAGTTTACACGTAGTCCGTGTGACCACGTGGGTTTTCTCCGTGTATGGGTATTTAGGTTAGTTGAACTCTGCAAATCGCCCCTGGTGTGTATAGTGGATGAGAAAGGGGGATATCATAGAACTAGTGTGAATGGGTGATCAGTTGTCGGCGTGGGCCGAAGGGCCTGTTTCCATGCTGCATCTGTAGGCTAACCTCGAGCTACACACACGTACAACAGGCAGTTTAAAGAGAAAATTACCAGAGTCCAGAATAAAACGAGGCTAATCCCTGGGATGGCGGGACTGTCATGTGAGGAAAGATTGAAAAGACTAGGCTTGTATTCACTGGAGTTTAGAAGGATGAGGGGGCATCTTATAGAAACATATAACATTATAAAAGGACTGGACTAGCTAGATGCAGGAAAAATGTTCCCAATGTTGGGCGAGTCCAGAACCAGGGGCCACAGTCTTAGAATAAAGGGGAGGCCATTTAAGACTGAGGTGAGAAAAAAACCTTTTCACCCAGAGAGTTGTGAATTTGTGGAATTCCCTGCCACGGAGGGCAGTGGAGGCCAAATCGCTGGATGGATTTAAGAGAGAGTTAGATAGAGCTCTAGGGGCTGGTGGAATCGAGGGGTATGGGGAGAAGGCAGGCACGGGTTATTGAGTGGGGACGATCAGCCATGATCACAATGAATGGCTCGAAGGGCCGAATGGCCTCCTCCGTCACCTATTTTCTAAAATGTTACAGAAAAAGTGCAGATAAAGAAAAGTGTGAGGGCCGCAATGAGATGGGTTGGAAGATCGGGACTACGCCCCAGCATATGGGAGGACTGTTCAGAAGTCTGATAACAGCAAGGAAAGAGGCTATTCCTGAATCGGTTTGCAAGTGCTTTCAGTTGTTGGCGATGCTGTGGAACGTTTAATCAATGCCAGACTCTTATGGAAAATCTCAGTGACCAGGCACAGATAACCTCTGGATTCCAGAGATCGGGTTTACCGCCTTAAATGGCAAGAGTACCAGTGATACCTCCAGCCTCGTTACTTACTCCTTCCCTTGCTATTCCGAGCTGGTATCCCTATATTTGGGGGCAGAATTCCACAAATGTTTGCAGTGTGGTTTCCATGGGCTAGGGGAGGTGTTCGGACTGAGCGGGGTGGGGGGGTTTACTGTCATTGTGGCAGTGGGACCACCCTGGTACAGAATGGCCGAGTCCGACACCCTGTCCCCACCTCCCTAGGGGTCAGGGAAGTGCCCGCGGGCCACTGAGGGGTGAATGCTTGTCACTGTGGCAAACAGAACCGAAACGAGCTGGAAGTTTGAGCAGACCCCTGGAAATGTAAACCATATGTAGGCAGTTTCTCACAGCCTCGCAGCGCCAGAGACCTGGCTTTGATCCTGACTAGAGGTGCTGGCTGTACAGAGCTTGTGCATTCTCCCCGTGACCCGCGTTGGTTTTCTCCGGGTGCTCCGGTTTCCTCCCACACTCCAAAGACGTGCAGGTTTGCACGTTAATTGGTTTTGGTAAAATAGTCCCCAGTGTGTAGGATAGTGCTAGTGTACGGGGTGATCGCTGGTCGACGCAGACTCAGTGGGGGGGGGGGGGGGGGGGGGGGAGGGCTGGCGAGGGGGCGAGGGGAAGAGAACATGAATGAGAACGAATTAAGTTTGTAATTAATTATCGTGAACTGAGATGTTAACAAATACTGCTCGACCGCCGAGCCTTTCTAGCACTTTGTGTTTTTATTTGAGAGTTCCATTCTTTGCACTATTTTATATTGAACGCAAAGACAAACGTGACTAGCCTGTGCTTGGTGGTGGCCTTGGCTTGGACATTAGCCCTGCACTGCTGTGTGTTCCCAGCCAAAGCCATCCCTGATATTAACAGCATTTGCTCAAAACGTGTCGGAATTGTTCACTGTGCCAGTTGTCACCTTGCCGGTGAATCATTGCATTTCGTGCATTGCCTTTTTTAGCCTGCACGCAGGGCAGTGTTACGATGCGAGTTAGTCACTGCCTGATGCCTTGGATGTAGAGTTGGCTCATTCTGACTCATGGCCATCTCTCTCCATTTAACATTGTGAGAGCACCGCAGAGATAGAACCAATTCCACGTTCTCAGTTGGAAGTACAGCGTTGTAAAAATGATGCATCGGCCATGAATAGGGCATTGCAGTCAGAACCGTCAGTTCCAAAAGCCCGCCCACAGATCTCAATACATCATCCAGGCTGACACTGCAGGGCGTTACTGAGGGAGTGCCGCACTGTGGGAGGGGCGGTACTGAGGGAGGTATTTTCCTCGGAGTATAGGGAGCTGAGGGGTGACCATAAAGCTGTATAAAATGATGCGGGCAGATACAGGTGAACGTCGGCAACCTTTTCCCCAGGGTAGAGGAATCGAGAACTAGAGGGCGAGGGTTAAGGTGAGAGGGGAAAGATTTAAAAGGGATCTGAGTGGCAACATTGACAGTGGTGAAGGGTGAGAGAATGAGCTGCCGGAGGAAGTGGTAGATACCGATACAATTTAAGAGACATTTGGACAGAAAGATGAATCTGAGTGGTTTGGAGGTATATGGGCCAAACGCAGGCAAATGGAGCAGGCTCAGTTAGGCTAATTTTTCGGCATGGGTGAGATGGGCAGGTTGAAAAGGACAGGGGCCAAACAGGCTGGTGGGACCAGTGTAGATAGGACATGTTAGTCGACATGGACAAGTTGTGAAGTAGGGCCTGTTTCCACACTGTATGACTCTATGGGCCGAAGGGCCTGTGCCTGGCTGGTAGCTCTGTGTCTCCATGACTAGTTGATATTAACCCTTTGCTGATAGGTGACTGGAAATATAATGTATTACAACATCAACAGCAGCAGAAGAGGCCATTCAACCCATTGTACCAGTGCTGACCCATTTAGAGAGCTCTCCCTATGGCCAGTGCCTTACCGACCTCTTGTGTTTTTTCTGTTTCTGCATGAACAGCCCACACAGCCGGGCGCACTTCCCTCTCTCAACCAATTGTCTAATTGTCCTTGTAAATTGACCGCGACGTCTGGCTCCAGGAAACACTCTGCAGCGGGCGAATGCGCGGAAAGAAATTCCCCTTGTCCCCCCCCCCCCCCCCGCGGTACCTCCACAGGCAACTTCAGTCTGCGTCCCATTCTCCCGCTGAGGACTCGGGCATCGCTGTGGGATCTCCGCGTGCCCTCGCCCTCTCCCTCCCGGGAGTGCACCCTCCTCCACCCTCAGACCCTCGACACGACCCGACCCGACCCAGATGTGGTGCAGGAACGCTCGCTTGTCTCGGTCGCCCGGCGCAGAAACAGGCCCTTCTCAGTCTGGTCCCCAGTTTGGTGATACAGCACTGAAACAGGCCCTTCAGCCCACCGAGTCCGTGCCGACCAGCGATCCCTGCACTATCCCAAACACATCAGGCACATTTTACATTAATACCAAGCCCATTAACCTACCAACCTGTAGGAGGAAAGCAGAGATCTCTGAGAAAACCCACGTGGTCACGGGGAGAACGTACAAACTCCGTACATTCAGCGCCTATGGACAGGAATGTATCCGGGTCTCTGGCGCTGTAAGGCAGTAGCTCTACTGCTGCGTCACCTTCCCACCAAGACTGCACTGACCACATCATGCACGCTTGCTCCAATCTTACGCTGCTCAGAGTCAGAATTAACAAGAAAGCACAGGGACAGGCCCTATGGAATATGATGCCAAGTTAGACTAATCTCCTCCACCTGATCCATATACCCCCACTCCCTGCATAGCTACGTGCCTATCTAAAAGCCTCTTATATACCACTAGCGTTTCTGCCCCCCCCACCCCCCCCAACACCACCACCTCTGGCAGCATGCTCCAGGCACCCACCTCTCCCTGTGTGAGGAAAAACTTGCCCCACGCATCTCCCTCAAACTTTACCCCTCTCGCCTTAAAGCTATGCCCTCCACTCTTTGGCATTCCCACCCTGGGAAGAAAATTCTGACTGTCTACCCGATCTATGGCTCTCCCCACTTTCACCCAACAATTCGGCACGGTGGCGCAGCGATGGATGGATTAGCAGATGATGGTGGTTTACACCAGAGAGAGCCACAAAATGCTGGAGTTACGGGCACTCGTGGTAGGTTGCCGCTGAATTTTTAACATGTTGAAAATTCAGCGGCAACCAGAAAGACACTACGATTCTTTGGAGACCTCTCACGACCATACAAGCGACCCCTGGCGACATGTCGCAGGTGACCTCTAATGACCATAGGAGAGTTCTCACAACAATACAAGTTGTATGGTCGTGAGAGGCCTCCTATGGTTGTGAGAGGTCTCCAAAGAGTCGTAGCGTCTTTCTGGTCGCCGCTGAATTTTCAACATGTTGAACATTTCGGTGACCTATCACGGGCGCCTGTAAAGCTTGCATAAGTGGGACAGGCCCTTAACTCAGCAGCATCTCTGGATAGAAGGAATGGGTGATGCTTCGGGTCGAGACTCTTCTTCAGAGTGAGAGTCGGGGGAGAGGGAGACATAGAGATATGGAAGGGTGAGGTGTGAAAATGAGAGATCAAAGGGGACAAAGCTCAAGGAAAATGTAGAATGGATCATTGTTAACTGAGGGGAAGGTGACAACAAAGCGTGCAATCAGCAAAATTTAATCCGGAGGACAGAAAACTAGTCAGAGAACTAGGATGGGGGATGAATGGAGAGAGAGGGAAAACAAGGGTTACTTGAAGTTAGAGAAGTCAATGTTCATACCGCTGGGGTGTAAGCTGCCCAAGCGAAATATGAGGTGCTGTTCCTCCAATTTGCGCTGGGCCTCACTCTTTCAATGGAGGAGGCCCAGGACAGGAAGGTTTAGTGGTATCTGGACAGCAACCATCCTGGTTACTTCTTGAAAAAACTCAGTCAGCTTAGTAGAACTAATTGTGAGAACTTCCTTCTATTTATAAAGACGAGGATCATGTATCATTTTGAACCACTTTCTCAAGCCCTGCCACTTTCAATCATCTCCTCTAATCGTAACTCTCTAATTTTGAGACCGTTTCAGATATGTGCCCTCTACTTCATCTCACCTCTTCTCATTCTTCCTACCGAAGTATAACCCCACCTTTCTCAGCATCATGTTTCATCGCCCGCTTATCTGCTCACTCACCAGCTGCAACAGGCTTGTATCTTCTAATCGGCTCCTAATAATGTTCCGACGGTTCACAGTGTCTCCAACTTTTGTGCCAACTGTAGATTTGTTGTTGTGTCCCGTACACTCTGTCACTAACATGCAGAATAATAAGAACAGTGTTCCCTTTGCCAACACGTTAAAAGGGCAACACAGTGGAGCAGGGGTAGAGTTGCTGCCTTACATTAAATTATATATAAATTACACACAAATTATAGAAGAGAGTGAAAAGACCAAGACTGTGTACAGGCATGGCGACACCACAGCACGGTGTATATGTGCACAGCATAAGGGGCGGCATTTTTTTTTTTGAGGCACAGTGGAAGAGTTGCTGCCTTACAGTTCCAGAGACCCGGGTTTCATCCCGACATCCCGGCGGGCACATTGGGCGGGCAGGGTGGTGCAGCGGTAGAGTTGCAGCGCATGCAGCACTGGAGACCCGGATTCGATCCCGACTACGGGTGCTGTCTGAACGGAGTTTGTATGTTCTCCCTGTGACCTCGTGGGTTTCATCTGGGTGCTCCTGTGCCACCCATTGGCCAACATCCTGTATCTACAGATGCTGGAAGGTTAGTGCCGAGTCCTCTGTGCTTCCCTCCGTCCCTTCCTTCACTCGGCCATTTGGGAGTCATCCCCTCAGGACCGATATGCGCACTTTCCCGACCTCCTTGTAAGCAGTCTCAGCCCAAAGAGTGTAAACCCAGGAGACTAGGCTCGGCTCTGTGTTGGCCCAATTAACCAGGATGCTCACTGCCTGTTCCGGGCATGAGAAACACATTCCAGCCCGTGGTCCCCTTGTACGGAGAAGTCTCGAGCATGGCGAAAGGGAGCAACTAAAGAATGTTCTGGCCATTTCCTCTTTACGCACTTTGTCTGGTTTCTTGATTAGTGTTCCACTCCCAGCCAACATCACGTAATAAAAGACAAACTAGACTCATTGCTAAACTAAAATAGAAAAATTCTCTCAAGGCCATCAAATTACGGGCGGCACTGTGGTGCTGCAGCAGAGTTTCTGCCTTACAGCAGCAGAGACCCTGGTTCAATCCTGACTACGGGTGCTGTCGGTACGGAGTTTGCACGTTCTCCCCTTGACCGCTTGGGTTTTCTCCGGGAGCTCCGGTTTCTTCCCACATTCCAAAGACGTGCAGGTTTGTAGGTTAATTGACTTCTGTAAATTGCCCCTCATGTGTAGGGTAGTGCTAGTGTACGGGGATTGCTGGTCGGCGCAAACTCGGTGGGCCGAAGGGCCTGTTTCCAGGTCGTATCTCTAAAAGCTAAAAAGAAAACTAAAAAACTGTTGAAGCCTCACTTGGATAATGGTGTTGAGTTTTGGTCACCCTGCTGTTGGCAAAATGCCATTACGGTGGAAAAAATGCACAGAAGATTCACAAGGATGTTGCCGGGACTTGAGGGCCTGAGCTATAGGGAGTGGTGGGGCGGGCTAGGACTTTATTCTTTGAAGTGCAGGAGATTGAGCAATGATCTTGCAGCAGAAAGGAGCAGGGTGTTACATCTATGTGTAGGAAGGAAGCGCAGATGCAGGTTTACGCCGAAGATAGACGCAAAATGCTGGAGGAGCTCAGCGGGAGAGGCAGCATCTCTGGAGAGAAGGAATGGGTGACATTTCGGGTCGAGACCCTTCTTCAGATCTCAGGTTAGAGTTTCATGAGGGAATAGATATGGCAAATGCACAGTGTCTTTTTCCCAGGGTAGAAGTCAAGAACTGGAGGGCAAAGGTTTAAGGTGAGAGGGGAGAGATTTAACGGGAATCCGAGGGGCAACTTTTTTCCTACTGTGGCGGTAGATACATGGAACGAGCTGCCAGAGGAGGTAGTTGAGGCAGGTACAATAACAACATCTAAAAAACATTTGGACAGGTACATGGATTGGAAAACGCCTGGAGTGATGTGGGACAAACGCGAGCAAATGGGGCTCGTGTAGATGATGCATCTTGGCGGCGTAGGCAAGTTGGACTGAAGGGCCTGTTTCCATGTTCTGTGACTCTATGAAAGAGAAAACTGAGCAAATGGGTAAATGATGTAAACTGGATCCTTCATATCCCCGCTGTGAGAACCTGAAGCCATTGAGTCCCTTGTTGTCCTCAGGACTGCAGTGTGCGATGAAGTCTGGTCTTTGAAGCTCTGTTGGGCCTCATTGGAACAAGAGCGTTTTATTGTCATGTGTCCCGGATGGGACAATGAAATTCTTACTGCCTGCAGCACGACAGAATATGTAAACATAGTACATAACTGGGGAAGAGAAAAAGGTCAATAAATAACAAATATAGTGCAATAATAATATAGTCTTTTGCAGTTCACAGCTCAGAGAATCGGTGTTGTGTTTAATAGCCTGATGGCTGTAGGGAAGAAGCTGTTCCTGAACCTGGATGTTACAGTTTTCAGGCTCCTGTACCTTCTTCCTGATGGCAATGGTGAGATGAGTGTGTGGCCAGGATGGTGTGGGTCCTTGATGATTTTGGCTGCCTTTTTGAGGCAGCGACTGCGATGGATCCCTTCGACGGTGGGGAGGTCAAAGCCGGTGATGGACTGGACAGCGCAGGAGACCAGAGGCAGACAGGGATGGGGATGATTTGTTGAGGTTAGTACGTGTTTGCTGGTACAGATGAGCCACTGTCTTTCCTGCCATGCAGAGGTTACATCTTTTTAAAGCTATTGAACTCAGATTGTTGATTAGTACGGGTGTCAGGGTTCATGGGGCGAAAGCAGGAGAATGGGGTTGAGAGGGAAGGATAGATCAGCCATGATTGCATGTTGTTAAAGAAGGAACTGCAGATGCTGGAGAATCGAAGAAGTCTGAAGAAGGGTCTCGACCCGAAACGTCGCCTATCTCCTTCGCTCCTTAGATGCTGCTGCACCCGCTGAGTTTCTCCAGCTTTTTGTGTAAGCCATGATTGCATGGCGGTGTAAGCTTGATGGGCCAAATAGCCTAATTCTGCTCTTATAACTTATGAACCTACGAAAGGTTTTTGGAGATTACAATTATCAGAAAAATCTTATTTCCTTCCTTCCCTTTCCTCTCTCGCTCTGCAGGAAGAGGCCAAGATTCTATCTGGTCTGCATTTAATTGGGTCAACAAGAGAGGAAATGAGTGCGTAGAGGCAGAGAGGCAAATGAGCACTTGTAGATGGTAGACAAGAGAATGATAGGTCAGAATGCCAACTTGGTTGGCATGGACAATATGGGCCAATAAGTTACCGTGCTGTATGGATCGATGGCTGTATGACGTCAGTGAATCCTTCAGGCAAGGGGCAGTCGATGTGTGGGACAATACCCCAGTGAGTAAATGACCACTAAATGGCTCGCGTCAGTGGGAGAATATGTCTCGTGGTTTTGACTACAAGAGCATCCTTCACTGTGGCAGCCCTTGTGATCCTCTCCACAAAAACAGGACAACTGGTACATTTACAGTTGAATGTGGATGCCTTGGGGGGGGGGGGGGGGAGGGGGGGGAGGGAGGGAGGGAGGGAGGGAGGGCGGTATTTCAAGAAATAACGTTTAAGTTCAACAAGAGAGAGATTTGCTAAGATGGAGCGCCTTGGTTGGCAGGGACGAGTTTGGTTGACGGGCCTGTGTCTGTCTGTGAGTGCTTTTGGTTGAGAGTTTCTGTGCAAGGTTCACTGGAGATGAGCCCTGACCTGATTCCATCTTAAAAACCACCTCCACCTGGCATCCTGTAAGTGTATCAGAGAACAGTGCAGCACAGGAACAGGCCCTTCGGCCCACAATGTCCATCCAAGCCTGACACCAAGACCAATTCTTATCTGCCTGTACGTAATCCATATCCCACCGTTTCCTGCGTGTCCATGTACCTGTCGTAAATGCCACTGTTGTGCCTGCCTCCACCACCATCCCCGGCAGCGGGATCCAGGCACTCGCCACCTTCTGTGTGAAACAAAAAAAAAAATGCTCCTTTAAATCTCCTTTAAAATTTGCCCTCTCACCCTATAGGTGAGATTCTTGATTATAATGGTTGTCAAGGGTTATGGGGAGAAGGCAGAAGAATGGGATTAGGAGGCACAGATCAGCCATGGTTGAATGGCAGAGTGGACTCGATGGGCCGAATGGCCTAATTCTAGTATTTTATATTTCCACATTGGAGAAAAGTTCTGACTGTCTATCCTATCTGTGCCTCTCATAACTTTATATACTTTCAACGTCTTTCCTCAAACCTTAAGCCGATGGCCACTGGTTTTAGAGTCCTCTACCCTGGGTAAAAGAACCGCACACGTTGCCCCTCATGATCTTGTGCGCCTCGATATAATCGCCGCTCAGCCTCCTATGTTCCGAGGGAAGTAGTCCTACCCTATCCAACCTGTCCCCTGTGCCTCAAGCCTGTGTCCAGGTAATATCCTGGTGAATCTCTTCAGCTCCCTTGCTAACTTAAAGACATCTTTCTTGCAAATGGATGACCAGAACTGCACTTAGTATTGCAAATGTCCTCTCGCCAACGACTTGTGCAGCTGTATTCGTGATGTCCCATCTTTGGCACTCGTGCTATCGCAGCGTTTGAGAACAATTTAGACAGGTACATGGATAGGACGGGTTTAGGGAGATATGGGCCAAATGCAACAGGTGGGACTGCCGTAGATGAGACGTGTTGGTGGGGGTGGGGAAAATTAAGATAAAGGGCCTGTTTCCACCCGTATGATTCTATGACTTTCTCACTTTACTCCATACCCTTCCCAATGAAGATGAGCCTCACCCATTGTCTGCTTTACCGTTCTGTCCACCTGACTTGCGGAAGATGCACAATGCAGTAGGATAGGAGGTGGAGGCACGGTGTGTGGATGAGTACACTCCATCCTCTTGTACACTCCATCCTCTTGCATCGGAACACATGAAGCAGGAAAAGGTCACCCCTGCCCTTCAAACCTGCTTCCCCATTCAGTAAGATCATTACTAATCCAGTCTCAGCATCCCGACATCCCTGCTCCTTCCCAGATTCACCTCGTGTTGCCTGCCGTTTAAGTTAAGGGGAGAGAATAGATAGGCTGGGCTTGTTTTCAGGCAGTCTGAAGAAGGATCCTGATCCGAAATGTTGTTCATTTCTCCCTCCAAAGATAAATCTTTGAGCCATAGAGTCAAACAGCTCAGACACCGGCCCTTCGGCCCATCTCGTCCATGCTGACCAAGATGCCCTGTCTCTGCTTACTTCCCCCTTACATTTGCCTGGCTTTGCCCTACCCCCACCTCTCTTTTCCAGCTTTCTTCCCCTGACCTAAAAGGTGGCCTGACCCACAACATTGTCAGTTCATTCCCCCCATAGATGCTGCCTTGACGACCCCCCCCCCCCCCCCCCCCCCCCCCGGAGTTCCACCAGCACTTTGTGTTTTTCTCAGTATTGCAAAATCTGCACTTCCTTGCATCTCCTTGAGTTCTATTGAGGTTTGAGCTACTCTGGTATCACAGTGGTGTCTGCAAAGGGTCGACTGGGAGGCGCGGTGGCGCAGAGGCAGAGTTGCTACCTCATAGGGGCAGAGTCCCAAGTTCGATCCTGACTATGGGTGCTGCCTGTACGGAGTTTGCGTGTTCTCCCCGTG